>OZ012736.1:24062229-24579570 GCA_963859935.3 Lathyrus sativus
ATGGTGAAGACTTCCCACAACCTGTAAACGCAGACATAGTTAAAAAATACTACGCATAAAAAGAGACCCGCTAGGTTGACAGGCCTAGGCAAAAATAAGGGCATCCCGGCAAACCAAAAGGGTTTGGGCAAAAATTAGGGATATATATATAAAAAGATGTACACCCGGCAAGTCGAAAACCTGAAAAGGCGGCTTGGGCAAAAAAGGGTATCCCGGTGGATTGAAAACCTGAAAGGGCAATCCAGGCAAAAGTTAGGGATTAAAGCGTATGACTATGTCTCGTTTGGATCACTCATGAAACTGCAACCAGTTGTACTACTTACTCAAGCTCAAACAGATAAAGCTCAATCCAATCGTTTCCGTCTCAACAGCAAGAAGATGAGATACTTGAGTGGCAATAGTAGAATTGAAACTCAATAGGATTATTTCCCACATAGCTGATTCTTTTTGTAAAACTTCATGACAAAATTCTCTTACTAGGGTTTATGTCTCCTTGTACAAACTTACCCGTGTATGGGTCACTTTTGATATAAATAAACTCCATCTTTTGAATCCAGATTTACTTTTACCCTATTTGCATAAGCGAAACGTCCATTGGTTGTGTTTGAATGTATGTATGCCTTTGAATATGATTGATGTTTACCAGAAATGCACGTATGCTTTTAATATGATTGATGTTTACCAGAAATGCATGAAAATGCACTAATAGTATTTACTAAGGACGAACGAGGGAAGGATTTCAACGAAGCTTCGCCGGTTCATCTTTACAAGACAGTTACAAACCATCAGTAGGACTAATCCATTTTCACAAAGTCTAATCTCCCCTGGAATTTATATCCATCTCTTTTATCCTCATACGGATATACGGGAAATTACTTTCCAATAAGGGCACGATGAACGAGGACGGGATGTTATACTTATCCTACTATCAAAACGAAAACGAAGGTTATCTATACCCTACTATCCCCAACAACGGGAGGTTATCTATACCTTGTTATCCCCAGCAGACGGAGGGTTATATATTCTTCAACAACGAATCGGGATTTATTTTCCTTGGCCAGCAGTTGTTATACAAGGATATCCAGACACTTCCAGCAGTGTCATATCATACATACATCATTTACGTCATACCATAACATATATGTCTATAGTAAATTACCTAAGTGCATCATGTCATACATGCATACATAAAGCATAAACTAATGTTGCTATACAGAATGCTACCTTGTTTTCAGGTTAATTATCCAACAAACAAGCTTATGATCTTTGGGACTGCTTTATTGTAACCTCAGGGTTATTTTATCCTCCTGATAGCCTCTCATGACTTCAAGACTGCTTTAGAGCTACTGATTGCTCTATCCTCCTGAAATCATCCTATTACTTCAAGACTGCTTTAGAGCTACTGATTGCTCTATCCTCCTGAAATCATCCTATTACTTCAAGACTGCTTTAGAGCTATTCATTGCTCTATCCTCATGAGGTCATATTACTACTTCAAGACTGCTTTAGAGCTATTCATTGCTCTATCCTCCTGAAGCCATCTAATTATTTCAAGACTGCTTTAGAGTTATCCATTGCTCTATCCTCCTGAAATTACATTATTATTTCAAGACTGCTTTAGAGCTATCCATTGCTCTATCCTCCTGAAATCATTACTTCAAGACTGCTTTAGAGCTATTCATTGCTCTATCCTCCTGAAGCCATCTAATTATTTCAAGACTGCTTTAGAGTTATCCATTGCTCTATCCTCCTGAAATTACATTGTTATTTCAAGACTGCTTTAGAGCTATCCATTGCTCTATCCTCCTGAAATCATTACTTCAAGACTGCTTTAGAGCTATTGATTGCTCTATCCTCCTGAAGCCATCTAATTATTTCAAGACTGCTTTAGAGTTATCCATTGCTCTATCCTCCTAAAATTGCATTATTATTTCAAGACTGCTTTAGAGCCATTCATTGTTCTATCCTCCTGAAATCATATCATTGCTTCAAGACTGCTTTAGGGTTATCACTATTGATTGCTCTATCCTCATGAAGACATGCTGCTACATCATTATTATTCCAGACTCCTGACAGCTTTCATCATACACCCATATTTTGAACTGCTCCCCCCCTAGTGGCATCTTTAAGCCCACTCAATCATATTCAACTAGCCATCTGTACCACTCTAGTGCACTGGTGAGTGCAAATTTTTGGGCTTTTGTGTTCAATCCCCTTCAACCTTCCAGGTTACGACTGGCAAATATACCAATCTAACCCCTCAGGTTTCAGAAAATTGAACAGGGGCAGCTGTTGCACCCCAAAATTTGCCCTCACAATACAAGACTTTGTGTTCTAAGAAGGTTCACAAGGTTCACAAGTTCTCCAACAACTTGCATAACCTTTCATGAAGTTCATAAAGTCCACAAGCTACTTTATGAAGATTCACAAGGCTCACAAGTCCCATAGTGCTTTCAATACCTTTCATGAGGTTCATGAAGTCCATAGGTTGCTTCTTGAAGGTTCACAAGGTTCACAAACTTCTCAACATCTACAAGACCTTTCATGAGGTTCATGAAGTCCATAGGTTGCTTCTTGAAGGTTCACAAGGTTCACAAGATTCACAATGTTTACAAAGCTTTCCTAAGGGTCATGAGGTCTACAAAGCCACTTCATGATGTTCACAAGGTTCACAAGCTTCACAATACTTCCCATGAGTATCACAAGATATCTTATGAAGATTCACAAGGTTCACAAAGTTCACGATTGGTCAGAAGAGTTGACAATTCCCTCAGACAATGCACCTCCTAAGCAGTGCATCCAAAATTAGGGTTTTGACTTTAATCAGGCTAAATGGACTTCCAAGACTTCAAGTGAGCTTCATAACATCTTATATGTGTATAAGAACCCCCATGCCAAGTTTCAAGACTTTTCTCAAAAGTTTGCTCAGTCAGATGATCAGATAAGTCAAAAGCAGTCAATGCAGTTAAAAAGTCAAACTGAGGTCAACTGTGGTCAAACCAAAGTCAAACTTCATGATTTTTTGCCAACATCAAGTATATGAAGTAAAATTCATCATTTGATCAAGGGTTGATCATGATTCATCAAGGAGATTCCAGATCATCAATAATCAGGAGTTTCTAAATTAGGGTTTCCTCAGTAAAAGTCAACTGAACTTTGACCAGGCATAACTTTCACATACTTCATCACCAAGTCTCCATCCAAAGCTCATTTTGAAGGAAATTGAATTCTATACAACTTTGATGTTGAAGGTTAAGCCCAAAAATGCTTTATTTGAAAGATATGATCTAAGACATTATAGGTCATTTCAAAAGTCAACAAAAAGTCAACAACTTCAAAAGGGCGTAACTTGAGATTGGTAAATGATATGGACCTGAAACCAATGGGGTTGTTTAGAGGACTCTTCAAGCTTTCCAAAAAGTCCAAGAACACCATCATACCTTCAAAATTGAGAGAAATGTGCCCTTGCAAAGTTGGGCAATTTTGTGATGGTTTATGTTGAAAATGGAGGCTTAGAAGTATTTCTTTCCAAATGGGCTGCCTAATTTATGACCCAATCCATCTCATAACATGGTGCACGACCCAATTGACCAAAATTCATCATTTTTATTATTTTTTATTTATTTATTATTGATTTAGTTCATAAAAATCATTTTAAATAAATAAAAAATATAAAAATCTATTTTTGGTTGAAGATTTTGTTTCTAGAAATTCATAATCATTGATTGAATTAGAATGAGAAGGAAATCATGTGATCTCTCCCAAAATAGCAAGCACTCATGATCAAATATTTGAAATTTATACAATGATCTTTTTGAATATTTTTTGGATCAAATATCCACACAACACATCAATGTTTCTGACCTAAATCCATCACACATATATACTAAGCACAAACCCTAGCCTCATGGACGAAATCAAGCAGCTCATAGGTAAGTTCAAAGTTCAAAAATTCAAGGAAAAAGTGGAATTCGGATTCTCTTATCCAAGGCTCTACAAGGTAAAACAAGCACATAGCAAGCTTCCTGGGACTTCTCTGGTCATGAACCATTAATCATATGCATCTCATGTGTACTCTATGGCTCTACCCGAACTCATCTTTGCCTTGAACTTAATTTTTTCGAATCCATCAATATATGTATTATGAATTGTTTTTGATGATTGATTTGTGTTTATTTTGATCCCTAGAACGATTCTGGATAGTTGGATTGAAGGATGAGAGTCTAAAACAGAAACGGCCATGGTTAGGGTTTGAACCTCCAAATTAGGGTTCATCAATTCACCAAATATAAATGAATTTGGAGAACATAGAGATGTTGTATGGACTGTGTGGATCATAAAACATTAATTAATTTCATGAATCGACACTGTTTTGTTGGAGTTTGGTTTTCGCAGGTTCGCAACAAGGAAGAACACGCAGGAGATTTCGCAGGTAAAATTGCAACTGATTTCGCAGGTAAATTGGAGAAGAAGAAGTCCTATGGCGTGCACTCTGATATTTGAATATTGTTTTAGTAATTTTATTATATTAACGTAAATTGATATCATCAAGGCAACATTGGTCTGGTGGTAAAGCGCATATGTGTATCATGGAAGGACCCTAGTTCGAGTCCTGGCTAGTGCATTGTTTTTGTGCTATTTTTCAGGTAGCGAATAGGCTTAATATATTATGATATGTGGTCATCACATTACCAGATAGGCTCTCCCAGCCAGGTGGTAACGCGCGCATGCTATCATACATAAGGTCCTGGGATCAAAACCTCCCCAGGCCTTTTGTTCTTTTATTTTTTCTGGAATTTTCAAGGACAAGGCATAAAACCAACCATGCGTCATTCATTCTCACCTGCGCCTGGCTGGCCTGGCGGTTCTTGTTGCTGCCTGCAAGTAAGAGGTCCTGGGATCAAATCCCATCAGGTTCCTTTTCTTCCTTTTTTTATTTTTTTTATTTTTTTTTATTTTCTTGTTTTCCATTTAATTTAATTAATTTAAATGTTATTATTTTCTATATCATAATATGTATATATAATATATAATCTAATTGCTCTTAAAATAATTTTCTAAAAAAAAAAAATATAAAACTCTTGTTTTTTTTTATTTAAAATTTTATTTGTATAGTTTATATTAATTAAAATAATGTTATGTGATTATTAAAAATAAATTTTTGTATATATATAAACCCTAATTCTTACAAACCCTAAAAATTATTTTCTAAAAAAAATAAAACCTAATTTTAATTTTCTATATAATTCTATGTATATATTTATTATAATTCTTGTAAATTTTTGTAAATAAAATTAAACCTTATAAATACTTAATGTAAAATTTTGTGAATGTGATTATTGATTATTTAAAATTTATTTCCATCATAATGTGTAAATATTTTTCTTAATAATTGTTAATATATAATTAGAGATAATTAAATTTTGTAAATGATTAAGAAATTTATAATTATGTTATATTTAGAACTTTATATTATAGTAATTATTTAATCATTTATGTTTCTAAATAAAAATCAAATTTTATGTTTAATCACGTTATTAATTAATTATTATTGCTAATTATATTTTGTTGCTTATTATTATTTTGAAATTTCTATCTTATTATTTTTTCTAACTTTGTCTATTTTTCTAATTATTATGGTTTCAACTAATTATTTTCACTAACTTTATATTTCTACTAACCTTATTCAATTTTTCTTATTATTTACTAACCCCAATATTTTATTTATTTATTTGTTATTTTTTTTTATTATATTTATTTTGATTATATTTTACTATTTATTTTATTTATTATAATTTTGTAATTGCCTCTTGGATGTAAATTGTAATTATTTAATTATTATTATCATTATGGTTAGTAATTAGGGAGTGCTAATATGTATGATATTTAAAAAAATAAATTAGATCATTTTAATATAAGATAATTAAATTAAACATTTCACACACGTAAGTCGATTTTAATCGCCGTCTCACTTCCTAAGGATATCCCTCAAGTTGCCTATGAATATTGGTTAAGTGGGGTGTATAAAGCAAGTCCCTCAAAAAGAAAATCATCAAAGTCCCTTATGGTTGCCTTTATGAATCGAGTCCCTTTCGAAAAATGATGATAGTCCCTCCAGTTTGCTTATTACACCCCACCATGGCCTTCAAAAATCCAATTGTCCCTCACATGTCCCTTAACATCCAAAGTAAGGACTACCTACTCCATTATAGTAGGGATAGTCTTACTAAAGGAAAGAATGAAGAATAAGAAAGACCTTTAAACATTAGGGTAGGCTACTCCTAGATACTTGCTCACTTCAAAACTTTTTCACACTTAAACAAATTTCCAACAAAATTTTCAAACAAGTTTTTTTTTCACATCCATACACGGATTATTATTAAACTATTCTGAAATTTTTTGCTATTCACACACTACACTTTCAAAACAATTCAAAAGTGAGCTTAAGTACCTAAGAGCCCATGGATAACCATGGATGAAAAGGGTGCTAACACCTTCCCTTTTCATAACCTACCCCCCGGACCCAAAATATTCTCTAAGGTCTTTCCTGTTCTTTTATAACCTTTCCTTATGGATAAAATAAAAGTCGGTGGCGACTCTTGCTATCCGCAACATTGTTTAAAGTCAGTTCTCCCACCGTGTTACAGTGGGGTATGAAACAAAGCAATGTTAAGATGTTTCTTCATAACACTCTCAGAGCGAGCTTGTTTGAGTGATTCTGAATCATAGTCAAATGAATCAGATGAATCAGAGGATTCATCTGAGTGAACAGATGTAGAAGAAATTTCAATTGTTTGGTTTAGGGGTGGAATATCAAGAATATTGTCAGACAGATTTGGATCTTCTGAGGGAATTGCTTGTTCAGAGTGTTCAGTTTGAACAGTCTCTGGTTGATTTTGTTCTGAAATAATTGTTTGTGGTTGGGGAGTCTCTAAGTGGGGATTCTCTAGTTGCGACAAAGTTGGTTGTGGAGTTACTGTTGGAGAATTTTCTGGTTGAGTTGGTTCTGGTGGAGTTATTGTTGGAGAGTTTTCTAATAAAATAGGTTCTGGTGGTGGAATTGTTGTTTGAATAGTTTGATGTTGTGGATCAGATGGGATTGGTGCTGGAGATGATTGTAAATTTACTGGTTCAGAGGATAGTGGTTCGGATGAGATATTGACAGACTTTCTAGATTTTGAGGTTCTTGGTATGAGGCTTGGAGAGAGTTGTGGTGAAGATAGTGGTGAATGAACAGTAGGAGTAGGATCAGAGGCTAATACCTGTTGAATGGTGTCTCTGATTTCTTCCAGAGTAGCTTCTCTTGGACTGCTTCTGGCCTTCTTTCCTTCTTTCCTCTTCTTTCTTGACGCTTCAGGAGCTTTTCTCTTCTTCTGAACAGATTCTTCGTCAGCCTTCCTCTTACTGCGCCTTTCTTTCATCTGATTAGGCAATTCTTCTCCAGGCTTTTGAACGAGATTGGCAGGTAAAGGGATTCCTTCCTTTAGGCATTCAGTAATGTACAGCCAGACAAATTCCTTAGGTTCATCTGCACTGAACAGTGGAAAATCTTCCACAGGAACTCTTCTACCTTGAATCTCGTCAGAGTTGATCTTCCTGAGTTGTCCTTTCAATTCTGAGATGATTTTCATCCTCTTCAGATTGAGTCCATTAATTTCAGAGCCAATGATGTGAGTCAGATCTTCTGTAATCTTCGCATCAGTCAGATGTTGAACCAGCTTGTTCTCAACAAGTATATCAGAAATCAACCTTCCCAGGGGTATCCACGTCCTTACTTTACCAGCTTTCGCCCTTACTTCCTCTCTGGTTTCTTTGACATGAGTTAATAAATGACTGAAGATGAGATACGGTAGATCCACTTTGACATTTTTACTAATGCAGTACATAAAATACAAGTGTTCAGAACTCACATAATCTGGAGAGTTTGAAGGTTTTCTGTGGAAAAACGTACTCATAAAGATTTTCGCCCAGATCCTATAAATGGGTTTTAAATCTTTAACCTTACTGGACGGCAAACCAGCAATAGTAACTTCTTCATAAACCCTAGCCATATCGATGCGAGAAGAAGCAAGATTTGAAACACCATCAGACTCAGTATAGCTAAACAGTTGTCTGATCAGGTTTTCAGTGATGACTATCTCCACTCCAAGAACCGAAGAATGTATAAACTTGGGACCAGCGCTTGCATGTATCCAAAATTCCTTAACCAATGTTGGAAAAACAGGACCCATCAGCCTTTCAAAATATTTTTCCCACCCTTGAGCTTTGATGGCAGAAATGAGATCAAACCCATTTTCCTTTAAAGAGTCGAGGTCAATGAAGCTTTCACAGAGCACCTCTAGATCAGCCACTGGAGTGAATAAGGTTCGTTCAGGTTCTTTGTACATGATGGTCTTGTTAGGTTTTGCAGCAGTGTTTGAAGTTGACGCCATTGAAGAAGAAGAATACCTTGGTTTCGGTTTAGGGTTTTGGAAGAGATTGAAACGAAAGCAGAAACGCATGAATGAAGTGAATGTGGAAAGTGTGATAGAAGTGTGATAGGTGATATATATAGGAAACCAAAAAAAATCAAGCATAGGGCACACAAAAGACACTTACGCACGTTTGGACAGCATTAAATGAAAAGTAATCATTTCACATTAAATTATGACAGCTGGGGGGAAAAACAAGAAAAAGTGAGATTTTCAAAGCATTACCTCAAACGTCAAATCAGTTAAGCACTCAATCTTTTCAGAAATTGAATGCCACGTGTTTGCTTTGTTGGCTCATCTGATTTCTCTCAAGAAATGAAACGTTTCCAACTTTCAGATCTTCTGAGCTTGTTAGTTCAGAGTTTTGCCCAAAACGAAATCATCAAATAAATATAAATGAATAAATAGACAGATGAAATACTTCAGATTATTAAACATTTTGCATCTGAGAGGTTGCCTCTGAGAAATATTACTCTGGACATAAATCCATACAAATATTTTTCAGAATAAACTTAAATCTATCTTCAGCAAGGGGTTTTGTGAAAATGTCAGCCCATTGATGATCTGTATCAACAAAAGCTAGATTAATTATACCCTTCTGAACATAGTCTCTGATGAAGTGATGTTTAATTTCTATATGTTTTGCCTTAGAATGCAAGATTGGATTTTTTGACAAACATATAGCAGAAGTATTATCACAGAAGATAGAAAGGTTACTCTCATGGATTTGATAATCTTCTAATTGACTCTTCATCCAGAGCATCTGAGTGCAACATCCAGCAGCAGCAATGTATTCTGCCTCTGTAGTTGATAGTGCAATGGTAGGTTGCTTCTTGCTGTACCATGAGATCAGATGACTTCCAAGAAATTGACAGCTTCCAGAAGTGCTTTTACGTTCAACTCTGTCTCCAGCATAGTCAGCATCACAGAATCCAACTAATGAAAATTCATCAGATCTTCTGTAACACAAACCCATGTTAGCAGTACCTTTCAGATACCTCAGAATCCTCTTAACAGCTGTTAAGTGTGATTCTCTAGGATCTGATTGGAATCTAGCACATAAGCAGACACTAAACAGAATATCTGGTCGAGAAGCAGTCAAATATAGAAGAGATCCTATCATACCTCTGTAGAGTTTTTGATCTACCTTCTTACTTACCTCTTCCTTACCTAGAGTGCTTGTAGGATGCATTGGAGTCTTTGCCATTTTGCTATCAACCATGTTGAACTTCTTCAGAAGCTCTTTAACATATCTGGTTTGATGTATGTAGGTGCATTCTGGAGTCTGATTGACTTGGATTCCCAAGAAGAATCTCAATTCTCCCATCATGCTCATTTCAAATTCTTCCTGCATACATTTAGCAAACTCCTTTCCAAGCGTAATATTTGTTGATCCAAAAATAATGTCATCTACATAAATCTGACAAATCAACAGATCTTTCTTAACAGATTTACAGAATAAAGTTGTATCCACTTTTCCTCTGATAAACTTTTTCTTCAGAAGGAAGTTGCTCAACCTCTCATACCAAGCTCTGGGAGCTTGTTTTAATCCATAAAGGGATTTCTTTAATTTGAAAACATGATCTGGAAAGTTTTCACTTTCAAAACCAGGAGGTTGGTGGACATATACTTCTTCTTCTATAATACCATTAAGAAAAGCACTTTTAACATCCATCTGATACAGAGTGATGTTATTCTGTGCAGCAAATGAAATAAGAAGACGAATAGATTCTAACCTTGCCACTGGAGCATATGTCTCAGTGTAATCAATACCTTCTTGTTGACTATATCCTTGAGCAACCAGCCTTGCCTTATTCCTTTCTACTTCTCCCTTTTCATTCAGCTTATTCCTGAAGACCCATTTTGTTCCAATGACATTGAATCCTTTAGGTCTAGGAACCAGATCCCAAACTTCATTTCTGGCGAATTGATTCAGCTCTTCTTGCATAGCTATAATCCATTCATTATCTTCCAGAGCCTCATCTACAGATGTTGGTTCTATCATTGACACTAAGCCAAATAAGGAAGATTCAGAAGTTCTGAGAAATGATCTTGTCCTTATGGGATCATCTTTCTTTCCAATTATCACATCTTCTGGATGATAAGCTTTGATTCTGGAAGAAGATCCTATGACGGTTGGTCTTTCAGAAATATGCAAGTTGTTTAGTTGGGAAGTCAAAGGTGTAGCATCTGGAGTTGCGTCAGATTCTTTGTTCTTTGCCTTTTCTGCCTCTGAGCCTTCAGAGTCTGTGAGAATCACTTCTCTATCTGCAGAACTTTCAAACTGCTTTGGCTTTTCAGAGCCAAGCTTATCATCAAATCTTACATGAATAGATTCTTCCACAATCTGTGTTTCAGTATTGAATACTCTGTAGCCTTTAGAGCGTTCAGAATAACCAAGCATGAAACACTTCTGTGCTTTGGAATCAAACTTGTTCAGATTATCTTTAGTATTAAGCATATAACAAATACATCCAAAAGGATGAAAATAAGCAATGTTAGGCTTTCTGTTTCTCCACAATTCATAGGGAGTCTTTTTCAGAAGAGGTCTTACAGACACTCTGTTCTGAATATAACAAGCTGTGTTAATTGCTTCTGCCCAGAAATATTTTGCCAGATTTGTCTCGTTGATCATGGTTCTGGCCATTTCTTGCAATGTTCTATTTTTCCTCTCTACAACTCCATTTTGTTGTGGAGTTCTAGGGCAGGAGAAATCATGTGCAATGCCTTTTTCAGAAAAGTATTTTTCAAAATGTTTATTTTCAAATTCTCCACCATGATCACTTCTGACTTTAATAATTTTACAATCTTTTTCAGTCTGGACTTGATTGCAGAAGTCAAAGAACACAGAATGAGACTCGTCCTTGTGTTTTAGAAACTTTACCCATGTCCATCTGTTGTAGTCATATACAATGACTAACCCATACTTCTTGCCTCTGATGGATGCAGTTTTCACTGGTCCAAACAGATCAATGTGAAGTAATTCCAATGGTTTGGAGGTAGAAACAACATTTTTTGATTTAAAATGAGATTTTGAAAATTTACCTCTTTGACATGCTTCACACAGAGCATCTGAGTTGAACTTCAACTTAGGAAGTCCTCTGACCAGATTGAGTTTATTAATTTGAGATATACGTCTCATATTAATATGTCCCAATCTTCTATGCCAGACCCATTGCTCATCATTCACAGATAAGAGGCATTTTACGTTTTGAACTTTAAGTTCTGAAAGGTTAATTTTATAAATGTTGTGTTTCCTCTTTCCATTGAATAGGATAGAACCATCCTTTTTACATACAGCTTTGCAACATTTTTGATTAAAGATGATATCATAACCATTGTCACTTAATTGACTTATGGACAATAGATTATGTTTCAATCCTTCAACTAACAGAACATTAGAAATAGAGGGTAGGTTGCCATTACCTATAGTTCCAGAGCCAATGATCTTGCCCTTCTGGTTCCCTCCAAATTTCACGTCCCCTCCAGATCTAAGTTCCAGACTTTGGAACATAGACCTTTCTCCCGTCATGTGTCGTGAGCATCCAGAGTCCAGGTACCATGATTGGTGTCCTGACTTTGCTGCTAAGGACATCTGCAACAGGGATTATTTTGTCTTTAGGTACCCAGATCTTCTTGGGTCCTTTAGGGTTAGTTGCCTTGTAGGTTTGTCTAAACTTTTGTTTTTCAACATAGTTTTTGTTTAGACTTGCCTTAGATCTAAACACATGAGTATTCTTTTCAGAGCTCGTGTGTTTAATATCATTTAAATGACCAAATTTAAATTTAGAGTATAAAGGAGTTATCTTAATGATCAGATCATCTACAGGTATTGGTCTTACATCTTTTTCAAGATAAGAAGATTGAAATCTAATTCCCTTTCTTTTATTCCTACTAACTCCATAGATCATAGAAGCCATCTTGCTTCTGTCTATGCTTTTAGTGAGGAACCTCTGAAAACTAGAGTCATATTTTTCCAAAATATTTTCAGATGACTTAGCTTCAAAGTCAGATTCTTGTTGAACAATTTCCAAATCATTTTTTATTTTTAAATTTATTTCTCTCTGCTCAACAAGTTCTGTTTTCAGATTATCAATCTCAGATTCAAGATTGCTTTTCAGCTTCTTGTTCTTGAGTTTGATATTATTGTAGCTTTTCAAAACTTCAGATAACACCTTTATAAGTTCATCTTTGGTAAGTTTGGACATTACCTCTTCAGCATCAGAGTCGGAGTCTGACTCAGATTCAGATGATAATTCTTCATTCTGATCTTCTATTCCAGCCATTAATGCCATGTTGGCACACTCTTCTTCTGCTTCAGATTCAGATTCATCTGAATCATCCCAAGTTGCCATAAGAACCTTTTTATTTTTATCAAACTTTCTCTTGGGTTTCTCCTTGAGAAGTTTGGGGCAGTCATTTTTGTAGTGCCCAGGTTCCTTGCATTCATAGCATGTGACCTCTTTCTTTCCAGATCTTCTGTGTCCAGAAGATTCCTTCCTGTGGTCAGCTTTCCTGAAGTTGTTAAACTTCCTTCCCTTGTGCTTCCAGAGCTTGTTGATTCTTCTGGAGAGCATGGACAGTTCATCTTCTTCTTCAGAAGACGATTCTTCAGAACTTTCTTCTTTTACCGGCAAAGCTTTAACAGGTTTGTTAGATTTTAAAGCTATGGATTTACCTTTATCTTTCTTCTGGGGCTCATCTTCCTCCAGCTCTATTTCATGACTTCTCAAAGAACTGATAAGTTCTTCTAAGGAGATCTTATTCAGATCTTTTGCCATCTTCAATGCAGTCACCATTGGTCTCCATCTGGTGGGAAGACTTCTGATGATCTTCTTGACATGATCTGACATTGAGTAGCCCTTATCCAGAACTTTCAGACCAGCAGTAAGAATCTGAAATCTAGAAAACATAGTTTCAACATTTTCAGACTCTTCCATTTTGAATGCCTCATACTTCTGTATGAGCGCCAGCGCCTTGGTCTCTTTAACCTGAGAATTTCCCTCATGAGTCATTTTGAGTGACTCAAACATGTCATGAGCAGTATCTCTGTTTGTAATCTTCTCATACTCAGTATGAGAGATTGCATTAAGCAATATAGTTCTGGCTTTGTGGTGATTCTTGAAATCTCTTTTCTGTACTTCAGTCATTGACTTTCTATCAATCTTTTTGCCATCCTCATCAGTAGGATGTTTATATCCATCAATGACCATATCCCAAAGATCAGCATCATACCCGAGGAAAAAACTTTCTATTCTATCTTTCCAATAGTCAAATTTTTCCCCATCAAACATGGGTGGCTTGGTACTGATCCTATCTCCTTCATATTTGTTGTTGCAAGTAGATGTTTCCATAATGGCAACAACACAAATATCAAAGTATCTTTCTCACTAGATCTTTAACTGTCACGGTTAAGTGGAGCACACGCAGAACCGGAGCTCTGATGCCAACTGAAGGTGAGAAAATTACTTAGAAGGGGGGGTTGAATAAGTAAGACTAAAAATCAAAGATTAGAACACAGATATTTTTATCCTGGTTCGTTGAAGACAACTAGTCCAGTCCACCCTCTCAAGAGTGATTTGCCTTTCTCTGTCAAGGACTTAATCCACTATTTTAATCAAACAGATTACAAATAGCAACACCTAAGAACAACCGTTCTTAGTCTTCTCAAGAGCAACTGATCCCAACTGGATCCTCTTAAGGAAAACTTTTTACAAACAAAGTAAAACTTTTACAAGAGTAAGAATGCTTCTAATAAGCTGTTATCACAACAGTGATATTTCTCTTAAGTTAAGAATAAAGATAAAGCAAAGTAATATGATAAAGAGCTTTGAAAGGTTTGCTTTGAGTAGATATTTTGCTAGAGATTCGATACTGAAGAAGATGGAGTGGACTTCTTTATATAGGCCCTAACATCCAAGAAGTCTTGTTACGTTGAAGACTGTGCAGAAAAGCTTAGAGCCTTTTGTCTTCACATTGGAGGCTGTGCTGAAACAGGCCTGATGCTTTTTGTCTTCACTTGCAGAAAACTTTCCTCAGAATGGAATGCACAGATAAAACCTTTTTGTCTGTGTCCTTGTGTCTAGCACAAAATAGGAAAGAGCTGTTGAGAAAAACCAACGTACATATTTAAATCTTCTTCAAAGTAAGTTTCAGCTTTCAACATAAGAATCTGAATCTTCAGAGTCTTCAGATCACGGATCATCTGGATCTTCAGAGTCTTGAATGTTCTTCAGATTGAGCTGAATCAGAGTATGTGCAGCTTGTGTGCTTGAGCGTGTAAATCCTTCAGAGCAGAGTCTTCTATGCTTTAGAGGCTCCTTCTTCAGAATCTTCAAGAGACAGTAGTCAGATTCTTCTGGGAGCAGTGTTCAGATCTTTACTTAAGATGCTCTTGAACTTATGAAGCCTTTCATACGAACAATGTTCAGATATAATTTTGCTTTCTTAAGATGATTTTCTTTAGTGCCTGTAGCAAACAATTTAGAACACGTTTAGAGTATATAATTCTTGAATACAAAATTCACAATTGTTATCATCAAAACATAGAGATATAACTAAGACACAATCTGTGCTCTTACAAAGCGGTGAAAGTTTCAAGGAGTACGCGCAGCGGTGGCGCGATATGGCAGCTCGGGTGCACCCTCCTTTGGTTGAAAGGGAGATGAATGACATGTTTGTGGGGACATTTACAAGAATATACTATAACAAGTTGCTTAATGTTTTAATGGGTAGCTTCTCCGATATGATCCTTATGGGAGAAAGGATCAAGAATGGAATCAAAATTGGAAAGATTCAGGCAGGCGAATCTACTTTAGCTGGGGGTGCGAGAAAAGCGTTCGGCGGAAGACGACAAGGTGATGCAAGTGCTGTATTTGGTGGCAGAGGTCGGGGCAGAGGTAGAAATCAGTATAGTCAACCTTAACAAATAGCCAGTGTTACTATTCCGATTCCTCAACAACAGTAGCAGCAACAACCACAGCAGCAGCAAAGGCAGAATCAGGGTCAGAGAAGGTTTCAGAATGCAAAGCCGAAGAGGGTATTTGATAAGCCTCCGTCGACATATGCAGAGCTTCTTCAGACCTTGCTGGGGTTGAATTTGGTTGAGAAAAGAACTTTGGAACCGCCTCCAGGATCGGTACTTCCTTATGGATATGACGCTAATAAGCACTGCGAGTTCCATTCAGGGGCGCCCGGACATGATGTAGAATCTTGTCATGCTTTCAAGCATAAAGTTCAGGATTTGTTGGACAGTAAAGCCATCAATTTTGGTCAAACTGGGCCTAATATTGTACAACCACCTATGCCTAATCATGGGGCAAATGCTATCTTGACGGAAGAAAATTTGAACTTGGTGATGGATGTTAACGAACTGAAGACGCCATTGAGCGAGGTGAAAAGCAGGTTGCTCAGAGGGGGAGTATTCCCTGGTTGTGATGGATACTGTTTAGAGTGTTGGACCCAGCCCAAGGGTTGTACTGATTTGAAGCAGGGCATTCAGGCCATGATCGACGAAGGGACCTTGCAATTTGATCGAACTGCGGTAGAAAGGCCTATGGAGGCATTATGTGAAGAGCATAATGATATTGCAACGGTGACAATCCCGAGAAAGACTATAACGATAACGGCGCCCGCCAAGCGGCCAACTATTACGATTACCAAAGCAGGGCCTGTTCCCTTTGAGAGTACAAAAGTTGTCCCGTGGACATATGGATTAGAAGCGTATTGCAACGGCGAAAAGATTGTGGTGAATAACCAGCCAGCTGGAGCTGTTGATAATGTCGTTGGAACGGGGGGCATGACCCGTAGCGGAAGGATCTTTACCTCACCTGAAGTAAAAGCAGAAAGATTGGCCAAAGGCAAAGCCAAAGTAAATGAAAGCGGGCCTACTCAGTCGAAAGAAAAGGATACGTCGCTCAAGGACGTAGAGGAGTTCATGAGACTGATTCACAAAAGCGACTACAAAATTGTTGAGCATCTACAGCAGACGCCGACGAAGATTTCTATCTTGTCGTTGTTATTATGTTCCGAGGCTCACTGGAACGCCTTGCTAAAGATCCTGGATACGTCATTTGTGCCCCCAAGAAGTTTCTGTAAATCAGTTAGAGGGGGTAATGGCACATGTCAATGCTGGACATAGCCTGGGTTTCACAGATTTTGACCTAACACCCAGGGGTCGAGAGCACAACATGGCTTTGCATATATCGGTGGAATGCCGGGGCACCGTAATGTCGCATGTATTGGTGGATACTGGATCTTTGTTGAACGTACTGCCAAAGAAAGCCATGATGAAATTGGACATACGGGGAATTATTTGCACGCCCAGCGATTTGGTTGTGAGGGCGTTTGACGGGATGAAAAGATCGGTGTTTGGGTCAATAACATTACCGCTTCAGGTGGGGCCGGAAATTTTTGATACCGAGTTCTACATCATGGATATCCATCCAGCTTATAGCTGCCTTCTTGGGCGACCATGGATCCACGCTGCAGGGGCCGTGACGTCCACACTGCACCAGAAGTTGAAGTATAAGGTGGGTGATAGTGTTGTTACCGTTTGCGGGGAGGAGGATATTTTGGTCAGTCACCTGTCCTCGTTCAGATATGTGGAGGTCGACGGAGAAATACACGAGACACCTTGTCAAGCCTTTGAGGGGTTGCGGATTAAAGACAAAGCTCAGGGTTCTAGCAAAATATCAGACGTGGCAGTATCATCTTACAAAGAGGCTCAGGCTTTAGTGCAGGCTGATGAGACTAAAGGCTGGGGGCAGGTTCTAGAGATTCCCGTGAAGAATGACAAGTTTGGGCTAGGGTATCGACCGACATTGTCAGCGTCATCTTCAGGAGCGCCCAGGTTCAAGGGACCGGTCACGATTACGCCAAGAGGGGTGTGCTTTGAGACTATCAATGCTATTTCCGATGCCGAAGACGGAGATAGCGACTTCGATATGGACGCATGGATCAAGCCAAGCGTGCCAGGACAAAGCCTATGCAACTGGTCCATCCGGGAAACTGTCCCAGTGACTTTTAAACAGTAATGATTTGTTTTATCAATTGTTGAATAAACCTATGTCTTACCCGGGGCATAGGGATTTTGCCTTAGGACTACTTGATTATGTGTATTGCATTGTTTTAATCATGAAATAAAGGCGTTTTTCATATTCAAATATTGTGATCCCTGTTTTTCTTGTTTTTACTTTAACAATAAATGGCAACGTGGTTATTTGCTTTGTTTGCGTGTTGAAGTGTTTAACCATTTCCTTTGCAGGACTAATATTTCAGATGACATCTCATACGAACCGCCTATGACTCGTTTCTACTTCGAGCACCCGGTATTCCAAGCAGAGGAAGAGATTGTTGAGGATAGCGACCTGTCAGAGGAGCTGACTCGTTTGTTGAAACGGGAAGAGAGAATCATTCTGCCTCATCAGGAGGAAATCGAGATTATCAACTTGGGGTCGGAAGAAGTTGTGAGAAATATTCGTATAAGGGCTGCGCTGCAGAGCGATGTCAAGCAAAGGCTGATTGAGATACTGCGAGAGTATAGTGATATATGATAACACGAAATCGTATATATATTTTGATGCATAATTCAACTGAAGTTTAACTGTTTTCGATCCGATTTCGGGTTATTTCCGTGTTATTTGTCTGATGTTTTACAGGTATTTGATGATCACGTCTAAACAAGGCAATATGAAGAAAAGAAGCAATCTCAGATGAAATATGGACGAAAACCGGATGAAAATAACATGAAAAACGCAGACTGCTGATTCTGCTGCTGTGACGACCGTCACAGCTCCATGACGACCGTCACACGGGTGACGACCGTCACACATTGTGACGACCGTCATGCAGGAAAAAACGCCCCACTTCAAATGCACGTGAAAGAAGCAGTTCCAAGTCCCAAATAGTGGACCACTACTCCCTGATAATTCTGCCTCAAAGTCCACCTTCTTCAAGTTATAACCGTTAGAATTCCATCTCTATAAAAGGGGAAGAAGGGGGACTCAGAAAGGGAGCCGCATTCAGACAACGAAGTGCTGCCAATTTATCTTCAGAGCAACCTTTCCAGTTTTTAATATTCTTATTTGTTTATCTTTTCTTTTCCTGCATTCCCTTCATTCCCTCTGTAATTTTTATTTCCGTTGTACGATCAAATTGGCACAAAGACCAGAATCCTGCCAACATCTGTGGAGGATCTGCCCAAAGGCCAATTGGAATATTTACAGGTTTCTCATTTCAATCGTAATTCCAGTTTTTATTATGATGCATGCTATTATTTATTGTTTTTATTTATGTTTTACCTTTCCCAAATCCATGTCTAGCTAAATTTAAGTAATCGATATGTAGTAATAATTCGAAAGGGATTTGATAATAACCGGTTGAAAAATTGTCTTTTTCAAAAGTCGTTTATGGTCTGAGTGTTTAAAATTAATTTACTAAATAAACTTCGTCGCGAAAGCGAGAACTTATTTAAAAGTAGTTTTGCCACGAAAGTGGGAAATTAATTAAGGTACGAACCAACAAGCGAAAGCTGCGGCAAGACCAGATAGTAAACACTAGTCATTCATTTTAATAACAGCGAAAGCACTTTAAAATGAATTAGAATTTAGAGATTTCCAAAAAATAATTTTAACCCCGAATGGGACACGAAAGCGTACTTTTGGCCCTTAGAATTATGATTAGCGTCAATAACCATCGTGAGGCGAGAGTCTTCAGATCACCATTTTCTGCTTAAATAAACTCTGAAATAAAATAGTTCGTATACCGGTAACTTGTCAAATCCCCGAAGAACATAATTACTGCATATCGATTCAATTAATTACACTTTAACTTACATTCTTAGTTCCCTTTAGTGACAATCTTATTCCCTCAAACATTATCTACCTAGCTAAACATAGTAACTCCCGAGAACACTAGTTTGATTACGAGTCCCTGTGGGATCGATATCTATTATTACTACGCGATAGACTGTGCACTTGCAGTTAGGTTGTATTAGACATAGAAAGTCGCGATCAAGTTTTTGGCGCCGTTGCCGGGGACCCGTTTAGTCAATAGTGTAACCTTTTGTTACGCCGTATAGACTAGGTTAACAATTTCATTTTTCCTTTACTAGTGTTGTCGATTGTATGCCAAGTGATCGCCCGCAAGGCGATATCTTGAAACCTTCATTCACAGAACTAGAACGCTTCTTACATCTAAGAAGCCGAATCATTGAGTACCAACTCAAACATAACATTCCTGATCCTCTCACTCCCATTCCCAAATCCGAAGAAGAATCAAACATGGCTGAAGGACCTCCAAACAAACCGCTGAAGGCATACGCTACACCCTCTCAGATGGAGCCTAGGAGTAGCATTGCTGCCCCAACTATTACCCGAAACGATTTTGAGCTGAAACCATCATTGCTGTCAGCTGTACAACAAAACCAATTCTCAGGAAACGCAACTGAGGATCCGAACGAACATCTAACGAAGTTTGTACAATACGCAGACACGGTGAAAGCAAATGGAGTAACTCCAGACGCGATAAGACTTCGTCTTTTCCCATTCTCTCTTAGAGACAGAGCGTGGACATGGTTGCAATCTTTACCATCCAACTCCGTTACGACGTGGGAACAATTGAAAAATGTCTTCTTAGCGAGATATTTTCCGCCAAGCAAAACTGATATGCTTAGAGCTCAAATCAACAGATTTAGACAAAAAGATATTGAATCTCTTTACGAAGCATGGGAACGATTCAAAGATATGATGAGAGCATGTCCTCACCACGGTCTAGAAGACTGGATGACAATCCATACTTTTTATAATGGGCTTTTATACAATACTAGATTGACAATAGACGCCGCCGCGGGCGGTGCACTTATGGATAAGCCATACGACGAAGCCTATCAACTAATCGAAAACATGTCTCAGAACCACTGCCAATGGGGAGGTGAACGCACTCCAACAGAGAAAACCACAGCGAAAGGTGGGATGTACGAGATCAGCAGTCTTGAAAAGTTCAACGCTAAAGTAGATGCTCTAGCATAGAAGATTGATAGTCTGACCGTTAACCCCACTGCAACCGTCGCTGCCGTAACTCCAAGTTGCGAGTTATGCAGAAGCACCACTCATAATGCGCCCGAATGCCCATTGCTAGCCGGAATCCCACCAGACCAAGTAAATTATGCTTAAGGAAATCCTTACGCAAATACTTACAACCCAGGTTGGCGAAATCATCCAAACGTTTCTTACAAAAGCGAAAACGCATTGCAAATGCCTACTGCTCCACCAGGATATCAAAAACCAGCTGCCACTCAGACTGCACCTAGGAAATCAAACCTCGAGTTGATGATGGAAAAATTCATAGCTACTCAAGCTTAAACAAACAAAGAATTCCTGAATCAAAACATACACACTAGCGAGCAAATTAAACAGTTGACCGGAAAAGTAGACGCTTTAGCCACCCACAACAAAATGCTAGAAACACAGATATCACAAGTGGCTCAACAACAAGCCTCTGCTGCCGCACCCGCTGGCACATTTCCTGGACAACCCGAACAGAATCCAAAAGGCCAAGCAAATGCTGTAATACTAAGAAGTGGAAAAGAATTGGACAAACCGATCGATCCGAGGACCGAAAACTCAGCCATGCAACAAAAACCAACTGAACAAGCAGAAAAGGAATCCGAGTTAGAGAAGAAGGAAGACAACGAGAAGGAGGATACCGCAAGTGAAAAAACTCAAGCACCTCCAGCGCCATATAAACCACCTATCCCTTATCCGCAAAGATTAATAAACTCCAAAACTTCAGGACAATTTAAGAAATTTGTAGAGCTCCTTAAATAGTTGAATATTACTATTCCTTTTACAGAAGAGATAACTCAAATGCCGTCATACGCTAAATTTCTCAAAGAAATCCTGTCGAATAAGAGAAAGATCGAGGATAACGAAACAGTTACACTTACTGCAGAGTGTAGCGCTATTATTCAAAACCGCATGCCTCATAAATTAAAAGACCCAGGTAGTTTCTCCATACCCTGCGTCATAGGAAAGTTCGTGATAGACAAAGCTCTATGCAATTTAGGAGCCAGTATCAGTGTTATGCCTTTATCTATATGCAAAAAGCTGAATATGGGAGACCTCAGACCAACCAAAATGTTCGTACAATTAGCTGACCGATCAGTAAAATACCCCATCGGAATACTGGAAAACGTTCCAGTACGCATAGGACAATTCTACATCCCAACCGACTTCATAATCATGGACATCAAGGAGGACACTGTTACCCCAATTATTCTAGGAAGACCATTCCTAGCTACAGCCGGAGCTATTATAGACGTGAAGAAAGGAAGGCTAACATTCGAAGTAGGAGAAGAAAAGATAGAGTTCATTCTCACCAAGTTCTTACAAGCACCAGCCATAGACGATACCTGCTATTTAGTAGACGAAATTGACGAATGCATAAGAGAACTTGAAAATGAAGAGACCACGTATTCAGAAATAATAAAGATTCAAATACCCGATATTTCTGAAGACGATGATTGGCGTAAACCGTATAAAGACGACAGCCTAAGCGAAAGCTTAGCACTGACCCCAAACCATATGCCAGGTCCGAAAACCCCATCTTTAGAACTTAAAGCACTACCCAAAAACCTTAGATATGAATTCCTAGACGATGAACTAAAAAGACCAGTGATAGTCAACGCCGACTTAGGACAACCAGAAACCGAAAAGCTATTAGAAGTCCTAAAGAAGTACCCCATCGCGTTAGGCTATAACATAAGCGATCTAAAAGGTATAAGCCCTTCAATTTGTATGCATCGAATTACAATAGAGGAAGACTCTAAAACCTCTAGAGAGCATCAGAGGAGACTGAACCCCATCCTGAGCACTGTAGTCAGAGATGAAGTAAAGAAATTGTTGGATGCAGGAATCATCTATCCAATCTCCGATAGTGAGTGGGTTAGCTCAGTTCATATCGTACCGAAGAAAGGAGGAGTCACAGTAGTTAAAAACAAAAAAGGCGAATCAATAACAAAAAGAGTCGTGACTGGAAGCAGGATGTGTATTGATTATAGAAAGCTTAACAAGGCCACACGAAAAGATCATTTCCCGTTACCCTTCATAGACCAAATGTTGGAAAGATTAGCCAAACATTCATATTTCTGCTATCTAGATGGTTATTCAGGATTTTTCCAAATTCCCATTCATCCTGATGACCAAGAAAAGACTACATTCACCTGTCCTTATGGCACTTTTGCTTACCGCCGAATGTCGTTCGGACTCTGTAATGCTCCAACAACCTTCCAAAGATGCATGATGCCAATCTTCACAGATTTCATAGACGACATCATGGAAGTATTTATGGACGATTTCTCAGTATGTGGACAAAGTTTTGAAGGATGCCTACAAAAATTAGAAATGGTATTAGAACGTTGTGTAAAAGTGAACCTCGTCCTAAATTGGGAAAAATGCCATTTTATGGTCCGACAAGGAATAGTTCTAAGACATGTCATATCAAATAAAGGAATTGAGGTCGACAAAGCTAAAATAGAGATTATAAAAGATCTCCAACCTCCAAAATCCGTACGAGAAATACGGAGTTTTCTAGGACATGCCGGTTTCTACAGAAGATTTATAAAAGATTTTTCAAAAATCACAAAACCTTTGACCGGCCTGTTGATGAAAGATGCTGAGTTCGTCTTCGACGACGACTGTTTAAAAGCATTCGAAACATTAAAATCAGCCCTTATCACTGCACCGATTATGCAACCACCCGATTGGCGACTACCGTTCGAAATCATGTGTGATGCGAGTGATTATGCCGTAGGCGCAGTTCTAGGACAAAGGAAGGACAAGAAACTCCATGTCATCTATTATGCCAGTAGAACCTTAGATCCTGCCCAAATGAACTACGCTACCACAGAAAAGGAACTTCTAGCAGTTATATTTGCACTTGACAAATTTCGTTCTTACTTAGTAGGAGCAAAAATTATCATATATACAGACCACGCTGCCATAAGGTACCTAATAAGCAAAAAGGATGCCAAACCAAGACTATTGAGATGGATCCTGTTATTACAAGAGTTTGACTTAGAAATCAAAGATAAGAAAGGAACTGAGAACGTTGTTGCAGATCACTTATCCCGAATAGAAGGCATCAAACATGAACCAGTACCGATAAACGATGATTTCCCGTACGAACGTCTGATAGCCAAATTAGAAAGTGACATACCCAACTCAATCTCGGAAGATCCAAAATTCGAAAAAGCTGTAGAAGCCGTCTATGCCCAAGTCACATTACCTTGATATGCTGACATCGTTAATTACCTCGCTGCAGGCGTGCTTCCACCGGATCTCACTTATCAGCAAAAGAAGAAATTCTTCCACGATCTGAAACACTATTATTGGGATGAACCTCTACTCTTCAAGAGAGGGGCCGACAACATATACCGTCGTTGTGTCCCAGAGGAAGAAATAGAAAATATCATTTTCCAATGCCATTCAGCACCATATGGTGGTCATGCTAGTACATCCAAGACGTGCGCTAAGATTCTCCAAACCGGCTTATTCTGGCCTAACCTCTGGAAAGACGTTCACATCGCTGTGCTAAAATGCGATAGATGCCAACAAACTGGCAACATCTCACGACACGATGAAATGCCTCAGAAAGGAATCTTAGAGGTAGAAATCTTTGACGTATGGGGAATAGATTTCATGGGACCATTCCCACCTTCTTTTGGTAATAACTACATACTCGTCGCTGTAGACTATGTGTCTAAATGGATAGAAGCCATTGCTGCTCCAACAAACGACGCACGAGTAGTAATCAAACTCTTCAAAAACACAATCTTTCCTAGATTCGGTGTACCCAGACTCGTCATCAGTGACGGCGGATCTCACTTCATATCGCGAATATTTGATAAACTTCTCTCTAAATATGGAGTCCGACACCGAGTAGCTACACCTTATCATCCGCAAACTAGCGGACAAGTAGAGGTCTCGAACAGGGAAATAAAACAGATATTGGAAAAGACTGTCGCTACCTCAAGGAAAGATTGGTCATCAAAGCTACATGAAGCTTTATGGGCTTATAGGACCGCCTTTAAGACACCAATAGGTACTACACCCTACAAATTAGTTTACGGTAAATCCTGCCATCTCCCTGTAGAATTAGAGCATAAGGCCTTCTGGGCCATTAAGACACTCAATTTCAACTACACTGAGGCAGGAGCAAAGCGAATCTTAAACTTACACGAATTGGAAGAACTTCGATTCGACGCTTATGAAAATGCCCGTATCTACAAAGAACGAACTAAAAAGTGGCATGATAAACGTTCAGTCAAGAAACAATTCAGTGTGGGAGACATCGTATTGCTATTTAATTCAAGATTAAAACTCTTCCCAGGTAAACTGAAATCTAGGTGGTCTGGACCTTATGAAGTGACTAAAGTACTTCAGAGTGGAGCTGTTGAAATTACCGATAAGAAGAATGCACCGTTTATCGTAAACGGGCAATGTCTAAAACATTATAATAAGAACGAAAACAACCCTCAAGTCTGCAGTATAGCATTGCTTGAGCTTCCAGCTCAAACACCCGAATAGCTTGTCACCAAGCTATCGTCAGGCTTTAGACGTTAAAAACAGCGCTTACTGGGAGGCAACTCAACTTTTCCCGCAATTTTCCTCGTTACTGTATTTCATTTTTTTTATTTAAAATTTTACTTTAAAACTTTAACAAAAATTCTAAACTTAAAATTACTACTACTTTCTACTTTCGTTTGTTTTCATATTTTTATTTTTCTCTTTTGGTCTTTTGTTTTTACCGCTTTTTGTTTTTAAAAATCCTGACTTCAAACTTCTGTTTTAAACTTTTCAGGATTTTAAAAGTCTTCAAAACATTCCTTCTGTTTTCTCCGACTTACCTGCGAGTATGGCCGAGTACGACTTCACAAAGGTTCATTTTCGAGGACTAGCTCAAAAGGCAAGATTTGCAGCACTAACTGAAAGAGAAATCGCCTTAACGCTATATTATGATAAGTCTACCATGGATAAACTAGGAATCACGGATAGCATTCAATACCTGTTCAATCAACTGGGTTGGGAGAACACTGCTTTGAAAACTCGTTTTGCTACCTATAAGGATCTCACCTATGAATTCCTTAGTTCCTTCAGATACCTACCCAACTATGGTTTTGGATCCAACACAGAGCTGATTACCTTTCGAATGTTTGGAATGGACCAAACCCATAGCCGGATGTCACTAGCTAACCTCCTAGGATTTCCTAGCGGACCGCATGTGTTCATCAGTGCAGAAGATGACGATATTGATTTTGAACTCGACCAATTCTGGGGTAGAATCACAGGCGACTATCACCCTGAACCAGACAGAATGTATAATGATGATATTCATAACCCAGCTTTCAGATACTTCCATAAGATACTAGCTCACACCCTTTTCGGGAAAGAAGAAAATATTACCACAGTATCTAAAGAGGAGTTATTCATCATGTTCTGTGCTTCCCAGGGACGTACAGTAAATGCAGTGCCTTTCATGATGAGATCTTTCATACGCCTCACTCAGGAACCATAGTCACCCATTCTTAGAGGAGGCCTCGTGACAATGATTACCCACGAGCTTGGCCTTAGATTCCACTTAAATGCAAGCACTCGTTTTGGCACCATCCGACCCATGAATATACAGTTTTGCTTTAACAGGCGCATTTTAGGAACTATGGGACCTGGACCTTATGAGTACCTCATCAACGAAAAACCTGTCCAGCTATTCACACTGCCTGATCATCAGATGACAAGTATCCACAACAAGGACAACTGGCTTTATGAATTGGATGAGCCTATGAGACCTCCTTCACCTCAGTCAACACCACAGAACTATATGTACGACAGTGACCACATCTCTGAGGCACACAACTATATGTACTATGAGGATGCTGTATCAGAAGCTGAAGTGGACCCTACGACTCCTCCGCATTACAACACCTATCCTGAGCCTATTCCTGAGGAGACCACTGACAAAATGGATACTGTTCTACTCCGGTTGGACAATGTTGATGCAGCTCTGACTACCGTCAAAGACGACATCGCAGGCATACACAGCGAACTGGTAGTCTTCATGGACTTAGTTTGTGACCAGCTCGACTACTACGCACGGAAGTTCGATGAGTTGAAGGCACGAAAAGACTATATACTAGTTTTAGCATTAGATTTAGTTTAGTTTAGTTTTTCTACTTTCCGTCCGTTTTCAATTGTTTTGATTTTTGCATTGTTAATTTCTTTATGTACTACATACAATCATTCCAATTTCTTGTTATTTCAATTATAGTCTTTATTCAATTATTCTGTTTTTACGTTATTCTTTGTTTATTGGCTGCTATAATACATTGCCATATCAATACTAGGCCTAAAAGTCACTGCAAGAACACCCTCAGAGCAAAATTCTGCGTTCTGCAGATTTTGCTGCTGTGACGACCGTCACAGGATCCTGACAAGCGTCACGCGGGTGACGACCGTCACATATACGTGACGACCGTCACGAACCCAAAAACTGCTATCTGATATAACAGGGGTTGCGTTTTCTCTCCCACTCACCTCCTTTCAACTTCCAATCATCAGAACTCCCACCCCACTCCAATTTTTCGTTTCCCCCACATTGCACCATATATTTCAACTCCCATCTCAACTTCCTACCACACTTCTGTTACTTTTTTTCCACTTCGCAGAACAACCCCAATCCTCAGAACCATCTCAATCTTCCAACAATGGCGAGAAATACCGAAACCCCGGACATCAGTAACATTGTGTTCAGCGAAGGTGACTCTGGCGAGAGACAGCGGGCCAACTACATCGCATTCCATCAACGGTCGCTCCAGCCGACTCATTATCCACACATTCCATCGCTCACGGAGCTCGGACTCCTTGAAGGCGTCACTTGGATGCTTCAAAGAGCCGGCATCTGGAACCTATGCACCAATCCACTGCCGACGTACAAACAGCTCACTCTCGAGTTCCTGAGTTTGTTTACCTACGTCAGTTCCAGCGGCGACCTCAGCCAACACTCCGGTGCCGCATGCTTCCGGATGTTCGGCACAAACTATCAGGTGAACCAGAACCAGATTGCCGCCATCTTACAACTCCCTCGAGGCGACAATGCTCACCACCACCTCACCGATCAGTTCCAGCACGAAGCTTTCGCGCTCTGGTATCAGTTGACCGGCATCAATGCCGATGGTTGGGACTCTCTGCACGCAACGCATATCCATAACCCGACCATCTGGTACTTCCACCGAGCATTGAGCAACACAATCTTCGCCAGGGACAGCAACCATAAGGTGAACTCGAAAGAGCTCTTCTTCCTCCACTGCGTCTTTAATAACGAGCCTATCAACGCCGCTCCGTTCCTCCTGGCCCACATTCAGGCCAACTGTAACCGTGGCTCCAAGCCATTTTACTTTGGCGGGATTGTCACTGCCATTGCACTTAGGCTGAACCTAGGCGACCGCCTCCAGCACCTCCATACCATCCCCTCAGTGTTCCTTGACACCGACCACTGCAGAGCCTCTCACCTTATCCGTTCCAGAGCCGACGGCAAGTACCATCCGGTAGTGCGTGGCAAAACCGTCCGAAGCATCATCCTTCCATCACGCACCCGGACACACCCAGAGGATCGTACCAACTGGTTATTTGACCTCACTGCCCCTCCTGCTGCCGCTGCTCCAACTCAGGACCACACCCAAGGTTCTGACAACGAAATCCAACCTGAGTTGGACAGGCCGGAGCAACCGGAGGTATCGCAGCCTTCTCCTTCCGACGGTACATCCTCTCGCCGCCGCCGCCATCGTCCAGTGCCCGACTACTCAGAAGAGGACCTCCACCGCTCTCTCGACCAGCAGGCCCAGATACTCGCTATGATGCAGCAGCAGAATCAGCGAGCAGAGCAGTTCGAAGCTTGGCATCGGACCCAAATGCAACAACTTCAAACCGGCCAAGAAACCATTACAGAGAACCTGGAGAATCTGACCTTGCAGGTCGAAGGACTCCGTGACTATGTCTACCACACCGGAGCTATGAGTTTTGAGGACCGAGTCGCCCGGGTCAGAGCCAGAGGACGAGAGCGCGGACGTGACCAAGGCAGCGGACGTGATTAGTTATTATTTTCCTTATTTGTTTACTATATTTTCAGTTTATTTGTACTTTCATTTCCGTTGTATCTCCCTCTCGCTTTCTTTCAAATCAGTGGGGACACTAATTGAGATAGTGTGGGAGCGGAGCGTTTATTTCCATTCCATTGTACTTTGAATTTCGTAATTTCTATTCAAACATTTTCTATTTTCAGCAAATAAAGCTCGTTTATATATCCTTTTTCCGTTACACAAACATCCCCACGTTATTCGACGTAAACAACAAATTTTTTTGTTCGTTCCTCAAAAGCAAAAGCATCACGGGAATGCACCCGAGTTCAAACCAAGTTTCGAAACTCCGAGGAGACGACAATTCTAACAAAACCAGTACCGTCTTGACACCTTAGAGCTCCGGTTTATGCGAGTCGGTTTCACTACCTACGTGTACCAAAGTCTCAAGTGTCTATGCAAACTCAGCCCCAAGTAGTTTATACTAGCAGTCAGCACCATCCTAAAACACTTCTAAGTGAGCGACCGATGCAAATAAGTGTATGATCTCCAAAAAGATGAAAAATCATGAAAAGAAAGCTAGATAGCCCAAAAATATAAGACACGTTTCCTTCTAAGTTAGGTGCTCCTCACCCGAGCATTTAGCCCAACGGCACGAAAACTCATTGAAAAATCAATGATATAAGCTTATGATCAATGAAGAAGATCAAAAACAGAAATGAGATCATATTCACTAACAGGTCGACTTGCCATGAAAGTGTATGGACAACGGGCTTAATGTGATTGCGCTAGAACAAACAGGGTGAACTTGCCACGAGAACCTTGACACCAAGCTACAGTAGCATGACTGGGACCGATTTACATAAGAAGGAGACCTCCGAAGACTTGTAGTCCAGTGTCGTCATGGTACTCGTTTTGTTCTTACCAAGAATCCCGGTTTTTCCCAACTTTACGAACGAAGAAGCTGCCTCGTGCTTGCCGACTTTTTCCTGTTTTACTTGAGGACAAGCAAAGATTCAAGCTTAGGGGAGTTTAATAACACGAAATCGTATATATATTTTGATGCATAATTCAACTGAAGTTTAACTGTTTTCGATCCGATTTCGGGTTATTTCCGTGTTATTTGTCTGATGTTTTGCAGGTATTTGATGATCATGTCTAAACAAGGCAATATGAAGAAAAGAAGCAATCTCAGATGAAATATGGACGAAAACCGGATGAAAATAACATGAAAAACGCAGACTGCTGATTTTGCTGCTGTGACGACCGTCACAGCTCCATGACGACCGTCACACGGGTGACGACCGTCACACATTGTGACGACCGTCATGCAGGAAAAAACGCCCCACTTCAAATGCACGTGAAAGAAGCAGTTCCAAGTCCCAAATAGTGGACCACTACTCCCTGATAATTCTGCCTCAAAGTCCACCTTCTTCAAGTTATAACCGTTAGAATTCCATCTCTATAAAAGGGGAAGAAGGGGAACTCAGAAAGGGAGCCGCATTCAGACAACGAAGTGCTGCCAATTTATCTTCAGAGCAACCTTTCCAGTTTTTAATATTCTTATTTGTTTCTCTTTTCTTTTCCTGCATTCCCTTCATTCCCTCTGTAATTTTTATTTCCGTTGTACGATCAAATTGGCACAAAGATCAGAATCCTGCCAACATCTGTGGAGGATCTGCCCAAAGGCCAATTGGAATATTTACAGGTTTCTCATTTCAATCGTAATTCCAGTTTTTATTATGATGCATGCTATTATTTATTGTTTTTATTTATGTTTTACCTTTCCCAAATCCATGTCTAGCTAAATTTAAGTAATCGATATGTAGTAATAATTCAAAAGGGATTTGATAATAACCGGTTGAAAATTTGTCTTTTTCAAAAGTCGTTTATGGTCTGAGTGTTTAAAATTAATTTACTAAATAAACTTCGTCGCGAAAGCGAGAACTTATTTAAAAGTAGTTTTGCCACGAAAGTGGGAAATTAATTAAGGTACGAACCAACAAGCGAAAGTTGCGGCAAGACCAGATAGTAAACACTAGTCATTCATTTTAATAACAGCGAAAGCACTTTAAAATGAACTAGAATTTAGAGATTTCCAAAAAATAATTTTAACCCCAAATGGGACACGAAAGCGTACGTTTGGCCCTTAGAATTATGATTAGCGTCAATAACCATCGTGAGGCGAGAGTCTTCAGATCACCATTTTCTGCTTAAATAAACTCTGAAATAAAATAGTTCGTATACCGGTAACTTGTCAAATCCCCGAAGAACATAATTACTGCATATCGATTCAATTAATTACACTTTAATTTACATTCTTAGTTCCCTTTAGTGACAATCTTATTCCCTCAAACATTATCTACCTAGCTAAACATAGTAACTCCCGAGAACACTAGTTTGATTACGAGTCCCTGTGGGATCGATATCTATTATTACTATGCGATAGACTGTGCACTTGCAGTTAGGTTGTATTAGACATAGAAAGTCGCGATCAATATATTTGCTTGGTCGTACGAGGATATGCCTGGGTTGGATACGGACATGGTTGTGCACCGTCTGCCGTTGCGAGAGGAATGTCCGCCTGTTAAGTAGAAACTCAGAAGAACCAGACCAGACATGGCTGTGAAAATCAAGGAGGAAGTTCAAAAACAGTGGGATGCTGGTTTCCTAGCTGTTACAACTTATCCGTTGTGGGTCGCTAATATAGTACCAGTGCCGAAGAAAGACGGTAAAGTGCGAATGTGTGTAGATTACCGTGATCTGAATAGGGCGAGCCCGAAAGACGACTTTCCACTTCCTCACATTGATGCGCTGGTTGATAACACTGCTCAGTTCTCTGTATTCTCCTTCATGGATGGCTTCTCAGGCTATAATCAGATCAAAATGGCGTCGGAAGACATGGAGAAGACTACCTTCATTACTCCATGGGAAACATTTTGCTACAAAGTGATGCCCTTCGGATTGAAAAACGCTGGGGCAACATATCAACGTGATATGACGACTCTCTTTCATGACATGATGCACAAAGAGATCGAGGTTTATGTTGATGATATGATTGCCAAATCCCAGACGGAGGAAGAGCATTTGGTTAATCTGCTGAAACTGTTCAAAAGACTTAGGAAGTTCAGGTTGAGACTGAACCCTAATAAGTGCACCTTCGGGGTGAGATCGGGTAAAGTGCTGGGGTTTATTGTGAGTGAAAAGGGAATAGAGGTTGATCCTGCAAAGATAAAATCTATACAAGAAATGTCGACGCCTAAAACAGAAAAAGAAGTGCGTGGGTTTTTAGGGAGGTTGAACTACATCGCTCGGTTCATATCTCACCTAACTGCGACATGCGAGCCGTTATTCAAGTTGTTGAAAAAGGATCAGGTGTTGACCTGGAATGAAAATTGTCAAAAGGCGTTCGACAAGATAAAAGAATACTTGCAGGAACCTCCTGTTTTGATACCCCCAGTGGCCGGGAGACCTTTGATTATGTATTTGACGGTTCTTGAGGAAAGTATGGGTTGTGTTCTCGGTCAACATGACAACACCGGACGTAAAGAGCATGCGATCTACTATTTGAGTAAGAAGTTTACCGACTGTGAGTCCAGATACTCAATGCTTGAGAAAACATGTTGCGCGCTAGCCTGGGCCGCCAAACGTTTGAGGCAATACATGCTGAATCATACAACCCTGCTAATTTCAAAGATGGATCCAATCAAATACGTGTTTGAGAAGCAAGCACTCTCCGGAAGAATTGCCCGATGGCAGATGGTGTTAACAGAATTCGATATCCAATATGTCTCGCAAAAGGCCATTAAAGGTAGCGTTCTGTCATAGTACCTTGCAGAGCAACCTGTTGAGGACTACCAATCGATGAGGTTTGATTTTCCTGACGAGGATATCATCTACCTGAAAATGAAGGATTGTGAAGAACCGTTGTCGGACGAAGGACCAGAGTTGGGTTCCAAATGGCATTTGATATTTGACAGAGCTGTAAATTCCTATGGTAGCGGAATAGGGGCAATTATCACTACTCCTCAGGGGTCGCACATCCCCTTTACTGCCCGATTGACCTTTCCTGTTACCAATAATGAGGCTGAATATGAGGCTTGCATCATGGGTCTGGAAGAAGCCATTGATTTGCGAATCAAGAACTTGGACGTATACGGAGACTCAGCTCTAGTGGTGAATCAGATTAAAGGAGAATGGGAGACACGTCAGCACAATTTGATACCCTATATGAACTATGCAAGGAGATTGTTGCCTTTCTTTGACAAGGTGGAATTGCATCACGTGCCAAGAGCAGAAAATTAAATGGCTGACGCCCTGGCGACATTGCCTTCAATGTATAAAGTTAACTTCTGGGACGAGGCTCCCCGGATTGTTATCTCTCGACTCGATAGGCCTGCCTTCATATTCGCCATTGACGAGGCTCCCGATGGTAAACCCTGGTACTTTGATATCCATAATTTCCTGAAGAACAAGGAGTATCCGGATGGGGCATCCAGTCGAGATCAGAAGACTCTCAGAAGATTGGCTGGCAACTTCTATCTGAATCCAGACGGTGTCCTATACAAAAGAAACCACGACTTGGTGTTGCTACGCTGTGTAGATGAGAAAGAGGCGAAGTTACTCATGGAAGAGATACATGAGGGTACATTTGGTACACATGCTGGTGGGCATGCTATGATGAGAAAACTGCTGCGGGCAGGTTATTATTGGCTAACTATGGAAACAGATTGTTTCAAGTTTGCAAAAAGGTGTCATAAATGCCAGATTTATGTGGACAAGATCCATGTGCCTCCAAGTCCTCTAAATGTGATGTCATCACCGTGGCCTTTCTCGATGTGGGGGATTGATATGATTAGAAAGATTGAGCCTACGGCATCAAACGGACACCGGTTCATTTTGGTGGCAATTGATTACTTCACCAAGTGGGTGGAAGCAGCATCATATGCCAATGTGACCAAACAAGTGGTAGCCAGTTTTATCAAGCGAAATATTATCTGCAGATATGGAATCCCTGAGCGGATTATCACTGACAACAGTTCAAATTTGAATAACAAAATGATGAAATAGCTGTGTCAGAATTTTAAGACTGAGCATCATAACTCCTCTCCTTACCGGCCCAAGATGAATGGCGTTGTCGAAGCGGCCAATAAGAACATAAAGAAGATTGTTCAGAAGATGGTTGTGACGTATAAGGACTGGCACGAGATGCTACCTTTCGCTTTGCACGGTTATCGTACGACGGTACGCACATCAACCGGGGCAACCCATTTTTCATTGGTATACGGGATGGAGGCAGTGTTACCATTGGAGGTCGAGATTCCTTCCCTGAGAGTTTTACGTGATGTCCAACTTGACGAGGCAGAATGGGTTAAAGATAGACTGAATCAGCTCAGTTTAATGGATGAGAAGAGACTGGCTTCTTTAGCATACGGTCGGTTATATCAGAGCAGGATGAAGAAAGCTTACGACAAGAAGGTATGTCCTCGAAGCTTTCAGACGGGCGATCTTGTTTTGAAAAAGATTCTCCCACCACAAACAGATCACAGGGGCAAGTGGACTCCCAATTACGAAGGTCCCTACGTTGTCAGAAAAGTCTTCTTTGGAGGAGCCTTGTTACTATCCACCATGGATGGTGAAGACTTTACGTCTCCTGTAAATTCGGACGCAGTTAAAAAATACTTTGCTTGAAAGTGACCCGCTGGACAGTAAAAAGAGAGTCCAGGCAAAAATGGGGCATCTCGGCGAACCATAAAAAATGAATAAAAGGTTCGGGTAAAAGTTAGGGATAAAATTGAAAAGATGTACACCCGCGAAGTCGAAAACCTGAAAAGAGCGACTTCGGCAAAAAAGGGTATCCCGGTGAATTGAAAACCCGCAAAGGGCGGTTCACGCAAAAGTTAGGGATTGAAAAAGCAAATGACTGCGGTCTGGATTTGATACGACATTTCTTAGTGGTTTGGAAGTACCTGAGGACCGTCTATCCAAAAACAATCTCTTCCGAAGATCGAGTATCGGGAAAGCACAGAGTCAGGCGAGTCATAGGAGGATCAGCTCATGGTGTTTGTCTGTGCCACGTTGCCGACATGTGTACAAATATTGTTTTGTATTTTATTTATGCTTCTTGTGCATATATGTATGTATGTGTGTGCGTAACTTCCTCTTTTCAGGAGTTGCATCCAGTGTACAAAACTTTGCCTATTCAGAGGCCCATTATCAATAAAACATGTTATTCAGTACTTGATGCTTGTTCTTTAATGTTTTGTTTGTGAAAGACGCCGATGTTTTTGATAAACTTGCACTTACATAATCTTGTTGGCCCTTGCCAGTAATTGCTAAAACTTCGAATTGACTGAAGTAATGTCACAGATGATAACCCGAATAGATTCTGTTGTATAGGCCTGTTTTGTCTCGTTTGTGTTTTGCAGGATTATTACCTTTGGAGCAAATGGTCAGGAACTGTATTCTCCAGCCAAGGTCGCTTGACGTAAGACCTAACTCTAGTTGATGTCATTCCTCTGCTAGTCACAGCTTATCCCCCGAGATTTGAAATGACGTTATCCCTTCCCGAAGCAGGGAATTATTTTCCCCAGGAGAGTGGCCTCATGGAAAGCAGTCTATAGGATTAATCCCAGTAAGTCAAAATCAACGTCCCCTGCAGAGGTTGCGCTCCTCGGCGAATTGAAGATGTGCACGTTCAATCTCCAGCCTGGGAGATTCCCGCGATAGTTAACCGAGCTGTTGGTTCGAAAGGTTTATATCCGTGGAGGATGGTTTTCTTGCTTCCCACAGGTCGTCACGACATTGACAGGATGTTGATCCTCAGCAAAGTCCGAGGCTCCGAGTTTGTAAACTGTGCCCAGACAGTGTGTTTTTCCTAGAAGTGTCGCTTCTTTCCCCAGATGAGTTGGTTCACCAGTAGGGTGGTTTGTTCTTTCCTCCCAGTGGAAATTGGTGTTTAATCTCTCCCCGACAGAGTTGGTTGTGTTTCCGGCATTTATTTCGCCAGAATACTTTACGATACTTGTTCTCCCTAGCGGAGTTGGCTTTATCCTCAGCATTCATGTTGTTGAGACATCATTATCAGAATGGCCCCGACAGCTTGAGCCTGCATTTGCATTTGCATATATCGTCATATTTGCATCTACTCAAACGCGTATCATTTCCGTGCCGTACGGAGCATTACGCCATTTTCAAACATACGCATTTTGAAACATAAATCAGGTTGGTTAACCTTTTGCTTTCAGGTGTGTTTTTCTCAGCAGGAGTATGGAGTTCTAGCACAGATCTATTACTGGGTATTCGAGGTCTCGCCGTGAGACATGTGATGATACGGTTCATCTTACTATTTTCTCCCCACAGGGTTAATTAGTTAAGTTTCTCTTTGTCCCCGAGCAGAGTTGTTTGCTTAAATTTCTCTTGTTCCCCCGCCAGAGTGGCTTGTCGAAGTTCCTCTTATCCGGCCAGCGGATTATTTTCGTCAAATTTGTTGTTACGTCAGCATCAAAGGGGTTTCATGAATCAAATTTCAGAAGCTGTCGCCGGTTATCGAAACAGGAGTCCAGCAATTTGGTTTCCAAATATCCCCAGTAGAGTCCGCCTCAAAGTCGCTGTCACGTCAGTGCTAAAAGGAGTTCCTCGTGTTGACGAGATACGAGTCCTGACGTGGACAATTTATTCCTGTGCTGACGGGATATCTTCGTGCTAGAGAAGTGGGTGTCCTAACATGGATAGATTTATTTTCCTCGGGTTGACAAGATGCGCGAGTCTTGACGTGGACAATTTTATCTTTCTTCGTGTTGGCGAAGCGTGAGTCCTGACGTGGACAAGTTTTATTTCCTCAGTGGGTCGAAGATGCGCGAGTCCTGACGTGGACGACTTTATCTTTTTTCGGGTTGACGAAACGGTGTCCTGACGTGGACGATTTTACTCCTATGCTGATAGGATTTTCTTGTGCAGACGAGGTGTGAGTCCTAACGTGGACGAGGTATTCCTAACGGGGACAGGTTATTCCTTACGTGGAAAGTGTATTCCTAACGGGGAAAGTTTATTCCTAACGTGGAAAATTTATTCCTAACGGGGAAAGGTTTATTTCCTAACGGGAAAAGGTTTATTTCCTAACGGGGAAAGGTTTATTTCCTAACGGGGAAAAGTTTATTCCTAACGGGGACAGGTTTATTCCTAACGTGGACGATTTTTTTCCTAACGTGGACAATTCATTCCTATGTTGATAGGATCCCCTCGTGCTGATGAAATACAGACGAGTCGTCCCCAGCGAAGTTGCCGGGATTTTGTCCGTGTTGACGGCAGGTGGAGTACTGACGTGGACGAGTTTATGATGAGATTTCTTCGTGTTGACGAAACAAGCGTCCTGATGTGGACAAGGTTCTATTCTTGTGTTGTTGAGATATGAGTCCTGACGGGGACAGGTTTGGGTATTTGTGATTTGACGAAATTTAGGTCCAGATGTGGACAAGGTTACTCCGGTGACGACAGAATCTCTATTCGTGTGGACGAATTTGTTTATTTTTTTGTGTTGACAAGGTTGGTCCAGTTGTGGATGGAGGTGTTTTGCAAAAAATGTTCATTACCTGTGGCGTTACATAGGTAGTTGAAGTTGAAATCAGAAGTATTATCATACGTTGGATCAGTTGTTGCCGTGACAACCAAATTCAGTTGGGGGATGTCGTTCCCCAAGCAGTGCAGTTTATTTATGCAGTTAGCAAATTTCCGGGTTTCTTGGTATTCAACCGTCTCGTACCTCGATTGTTTGAAGGTCGTTCGCTCTTCACCCCAATCAGGTCCAAGCCGGTTGAATAGGGGCAGTTGTTGCACCCCAAAATTTGCTCAACCTTTTCTTGCCTGATTTGTGTTTCATTGCATTTCATTTGCATAGTTACATCATGTACATAGTTCAATCACTTTCATATCATAGCATAGCATGCATCCAACAAGGGATCATGGTGTTTATCAAGAGAAAAGCCTAGGAAGGTGTGTTATCCAAGATTGAGAAGTCATCCAAGCCATCAAGAAGTGATTTGAAGTCTTGAGAAGTTTGAGTGTCTACATGTGGGTTTTGCTCCTATCCTGAGGAATGTTGAGAACCATCAGTGGAATGAGAGGCATGGAATGTGAATTTGAGCTGTGTATGGATCTCATGGGATGTCTAGAGGGCCTTATTGAAGCTAAGGCAAGTCATTGATTCAAGTGTGAGAGCCATAGTTGAAGTGCAGTCAACTAGGGTTTCATCTGGGTCAATCCTATTTCAATTGAGTAATGGATGAGCATCAAAGCCTACCTTGAGGTCATGGGAGTCATGAATTAGTATGTTGATACATGTGTGGTGTTGTGCCAAGATTTAGCAAAGAAAGATCAAGAAAGTGGGAAGTTGCTAAATTAGGGTTTCAGTGTAAAATCCCCTATTTAGTGCCTAACTTCAAGGCCACATAGGTAAAAATAAAAGTTTCAAATGGATCTTTGGCCAACATGAAACTTGTAGAGCTTCTCAATACCTTTAATTGGAGTACTATAAGTCTTCAAGAAGATTTGTAGAACTCAAGTTATGGTCTTTGTAAATTACAAGTCACCAGAGGACACTGAAATTTATCTGTGAAAGTCACATGACTTCCAAGCAACTTTTGCCCTTCAAGGAGTTTTCAAATGGATTCATGGCCAACATAAGAGTTGTAGATCTTGATCTTAGATTTCCATAGAGTACTAGAAGTCTTCAAGAAGATTTATGTAACTCAAGTTATGATCTTGGCAATCCAGGGGTATTTTGGGCATTTGTGATTATAGGTCATTTCCAAGCATGTGCCAAAATCTTCATCTTCCACTCCTCAAATGGAAAATTTTTCAACTAGAAAGTTGCTCAAAATAGGGTTTTAACCTTGACCATGCATCAAGGATGGTTTGAATTGGCTTGTATGAGAGGTTGGTTTGGAATGGTTTTTCAATGAAGAATTTAAAATCATTTAAAAGGCAAAATTGTGATTTCTTGATTTCATGGCCAAACCAAGCAATGTTACATACCAATTTGATCAGAAAACATGTTTTAAAGATGATGACATTATTAAATTTTGGAGTTGAGTTCATTTGCACATGGTTTCACTTTGTTACTTAAGATTGAAGAAACATAACCATCCAATGCCTTAAGATCAAATACAAGGGATATGCACATCTAGTTCAGTTCTAATTATCATGAGGAGAGAGTTTTAGGTGAAATTGGGGATTGAAACAGAGCAAGGCACAAGTTGAGCATATGAGATTTTGGAGGAAAGTGAGAAATTGAATTTCTCATTGTGGTTGTTACAGAACTTTCTAGAGGTTTCTATTGGCTTCTATATAAGCATTGCATTAGGTTCAGGTAGTTTTTTGGCAAGGATCAAGCAAGGAATCGTAGGGAGCTATTGAATTTTCTCACCTCCAACTCAGAATCGGTTTTGGAGTTGCAAGCCTATTCAAGCCAAATTGAAGGTTGAAGAAGCTTCATTGTGTATCACTGATCGTGTCTGAAGAGTTTTGGAGCTTGAATTAAGCATTTGATACCTCTGTTGATCCAATTTTTCCAGGTATGTAAACCTTCAAATTCCTCATAATCTAGGAAGAATTGGATAGTATCTTGCATGTGGTTAGGGCCTAGGATGTATGAGGATCGTTTCTGGATAGGTTTGGGAGCAATTAGAGACCAAATTAGGGTGATGCCATTTTCTGTTGAAGCTTGTATCTCCTTGTTCTTGAAGCTTTAATGGTGTTTGAAGGTTGAGAATTGATCAGGGAGAAGTGTAGTACACAATGGGATCATTAATTTTAGGGTTTGAGGTGATTCAAGATTTGTGATTTTTCTGCAACTACCATCGGGTTTGGAGTTTAAGTGAGAATCAATAAGAATGGGGATCATATTCGTGACCAGGGTGAAATTTGGAGTGGATTAGGGTTTTTAATTGGCTTGTTTGGTGAGGTTTAGGGTTTGCTTCGCCGGAGAAGACGGTCGCGCCAAGCTCAGATATGCCATTTTGCTGATTTTATTATGGATGATTGGTGATGAATTTTGAGTTGATTCTTTTTGGGCTAGTTAGCTTAGATATGCATTTATCCATAGTAATTTTCTCATATTTTTTTGAGATAAATTTATGCTAGTTTGAACATTGGACATTAGGTGGTTTAGAATTAGGGTTTTAAGTTGATACCTTTAGGTTTAGGGCATAGTTTAGGGTCCAAATGAATGGTTAAACCCCTGGTTTTTGTATGAGAGGTTCATAAGAGGTTTAGGGACCCTTAGTAATTTTTGTAGGATTTTATAATCACTTTTGGCATTTTTTATTAGAATTAGTTTTAGGACTAACTTCTAAATGTTTCCAGTAAGCTAACTTGACTAGTTTAATTCAGTAGTTCCCCTTAGATTAGGGTGGTGGTGCTCTTGTGCTTGGGTGATCATGAAGACCAATTGAAGATGCTTTGGAGAGCTTGAAGGAGCTTGGATGTGAAGATTCTCTCATCTGTTGGAGTGCTTGTCAGAAGCTTAGGAGAACTAGGGTTTTTTTTAGGAAGAGCATCAGAGTAGTTCTATTTGTTTCTTCAAACATGGAGTATCTTGTCCATCTCCATTCAATCCAATGACATAAAGTCCTTTTAAAGAAGTCACATCTCTCCTTAGGAGGGATGAATGGCATGCTTTGAGAGTAGAACTTTGAGGATGCCAGTCTCTCATAATGTTAAGTTCTCAGTGACTTCCCTTGGTTGTCATTAAACTTCTTAACATTCCAGCTTGATCTTGATTGAATGAGTCTCCCTTGGAGGTGCTTGTTGAAGCTTGGTGAAGAGAAAGTTTAGTGCTTGTTGAAGCTTATTGCAGATGAAGTTTGTGCTGGTTGAAGCCTATTGCTTGTTGAAGTTAGGGTTTGCTGCTTGTTGAAGTTGTCTACTGGTTGAAGTTTGTTGAAACTTGGTGCTTGTTGAAGATTGAAAGTTGTTGAAACTTGAAGATGGGGTCTATTCATGAAGATGAAGGTTGTTGCTGTCAACTTTCTGCTATTTAATCAACTTGTTGCTGTCAGAGCTGTTGTTTGCTGTGGGAGTTTGGTGTTGCTGCTTGGGCTGCCTCCTTTGTTGGGTTTTGTTTTTCTGTATTGTTTGTTGGCTTGTATAGCTTGCCCCTTAGGCTTGAAGTGAATGTTGTTTCACTTTGCCTGTTGTATTGCTGCATTGCATGCATTTTACTGTATTTGCTTGCTTTCTTTTCTGTTTATCCCCTAGGATCTCTGATTTCCTCTGTGCAGGAGGGAATTATGACAGACATTAGGATTCTTATCCATGCATGACAACATTAGGTTAGTTTTATTCCCCTTTCAACCCTAGGTTTTTTAGAGCTTCTTTCTCTTCTTATCTCAAAACAATTCAAAAATACAGTAATAAGGTTAATCGATGTCGTACGTCACGAGCCTTAAGCTATTTAAGAAAAGGTTGCTGAAGGGTCACTCTTCAGTAATCTGACTGCTTAGTATGGTACCCTTAGGGTGACATGCGATGTTGTCACTCTCAAATCATAGTCTCTAGTGCGTCAGAGATTGCAAACAAACTAAAAAACACTTCTTTCGTAAAAGATTCAAAACAAACATCAAAGTGTCACTTTTGTCCGCTTGGACTCTTAATCAGGAAAACCCTTTTTGAAGGTAATAAAAAGCAGTCAGACAAGCTTGTGTCTTCCGTAGCCCGAACTACATTTGCTCTGATCTTTCATGCTGTATGAAAGTACGTAGGCATAGGATGCGATATCCTAGCGAGCAACCTTCCCCTCCTTTCTCGTAGGTAGGCGAACTACGTTGACTCTGATTTCTCATTTCAGACGAGAATACGTAGGCATAAAGTGCGATACTTTGCCGAGTCATTTTCTTTTCTTTTTAACCTAGACCTATAGAGTAGATAGAATAACACACCCTTAGATAGAAAACAAGCGTGGATCCCGTCGAGTACGGCGGACGTGAGGGGTGCTAATACCTTCCCCTTGCATAATCGACTCCCGAATCCAGGATTTGGTTGCGATGACCATTCCTTTCCCGTTTTGCATTAGGTTTACTCTGAGCGTTTCCTTTCCCTCCGTTGGGATAAATAACGCACGATGGCGAATCTTCTGTCATAGCCGGCGCCGATTTTCGCAGTAGCGACACCTTGCCTATGTGGTTTGTGTTTTGCTTGATGGCATTTTATTTCATTTCTTCTGTATGATTGCAGTTATTTTATTTTGCTTGATAGCATGTTATTTCTCCTGTATGATTGCAGTTATTCATATCTGGCTTGAGGTTGAGATGAGCTTGTGGAGGTTGATGCCCCACACACACTTTCTCCCTCACTTGCATTGCATGCACTTTACAGTTGTTTACTGTTTACTGTTAAGCTGATGCTTTATCTGTGTCTGTTTATCATTGACATGATCCCCTAGGAATCTCACTTCCTTTGATAAGGAAGTGATGATTAGAACTTTAGGTTGAAACCTATGCATGATAACTTCTAGGAGTTCCCTGTTTCAAACCTCAACCATAGGATGAATCCTTGGCATGACAACATTAGGACTTGATAGTCTCCCCCTTAGTTGGGCCCGTTCTCTCTTCTCATCTCAAAATAAACTAAAATACAGTAATAAAGGTTAACTGATGTCGTACGTTACGAGCCTTAAGCTATCTGAGAAAGGATTGTTGGAGAGTTTCTTTTCAACAGTCTGGATGTTTAGTATGGCACCCTTTGGGTGACATGCGACGCATTCACTCTCAGGTCATAGTCTCTAGTGCGGTATTGGTTGTAAACATCCATAAAAAATAGTTCTTCCATAAAAGATAGAAAACAAACTTCAAACCTTTTTGCCCCGTGGGCCCATAATTCAAAGGAAGCTTTTCTGAAGAAAATAGTGTCGTTAACTCCCAGTTCTACCGCAAACGGTAACGCCTAAGTCTCCAAGGGTCGAGCTGCATACACCAAACTGCTGGAACTGTTTTTTAACCCTACTCGAAAAACAGATGAATCTGAATTGTCGTAATCCGTATTATCCTGGACTACGTAAGCTCTGATCTCTCAAGCCTGTTGAGAGTACGTAGGCACAATACTGACGTATTGGCGAGCCACCTTCCCCCGTAACCCGTAGTTAGCCGAACTACGTTGACTCTGATTTCTCATTCACTGATGGGAATACGTAGGCATAAAATGCGATGCTTTGTCGAGTCATTTTCTTTCCTTTTCAGACCAGCCTTGATAGGTAGATAGTAAAACCAACCCGTCAGATAAACACAACAAGCGTGGATCCCATCGAGTACGATGGACATGAGGGGTACTAATACCTTCCCCTTGCGTAACTGACTCCCGAACCCAGACAATGGTTGCGATGACCTTGTCTTATACCTTTTCGTCAGGTTTTTCCTATCGTTTCCTTTCCCGCTCTGAGGGATAAATAACGAAAGGTGACGACTCTTCTGTTTTGCCGGCACCTTATTTTCGCGGAAGCGACAACTGGCGACTCTGCTGGGGAACTCTGATAGTTTCCTGGGATCCAACGTCCCTTATGCGAGTCAGTTTGGGGATCCAACATCCCCTGCGAGAGTCAATCCTAGCGCTTGTATGATTACTTGTTGGGTTGTGTTTACTTATCGCACTTTATTTCTCGCATTTTATTTTCAGTATGATATGACTATCTGTGCTGTTGTGGGAGGGGCATTCTGATGAGTGAGAAGCCAGACCCAGGCTTGAGTGTACCTAGAATTAGTTGTGGAAATTAGTGGGCACGTGCTTGCTTTGCAGGCACTAGTGTCCCATGAAATCCACGCTCAGACGAGGTTCTCCCGGTTGACTTCTCTTCCGGCCCTTTGGGCCTGAGGGGTTGTTGGTTTGGAGGATTGTCGATCCTGGGGACCGATCATTTGGAATTCAGCTGAGTGAGGCCGCTTCAGGAGATGGTGATGCCACACCTTCTGGGTATCGTATCATCCCTCTTGAATGTCTGTGACGTTGATGACCGCATAGGATGCCGAACTTGTGTCAGTTTAGGTCCATACCTGTAAGCAGGGTCGGGTTTGTTGCAGGAAACCTTAACCTTCAGACTACCTGGTTTTCTTGATAGTGAATCAGTTTTGTTGGTATCAGAGGTTCTCATCATCAGATGTGTATTTGTTCTTGACAGAGCAGATTTATGGTCTTGTATCAGAGGGTCTCATCATTAGATATGTGTGTTCTTGACAGAGCAGATTTATGGTCCAATATCAGGGTTTTCTTCTCATCAGAGATAGGGTTGTTCTTGACAGAGCAGTATTGTGGTTTTGTTGATACAGAACCTTCATCGCTTCAACAGCACAATCGTCTTGATCTCCTGCTGCATGATTGCATTTTGCATTGTTTTGCATACTTCATTTTCATGTCATTAACGTGTGTCTGTGTTGCAGGTACCGTTTCCCCCGGTTCAGGTTTTCTTGCCTTCTATTGTGCTATTATGGGTTCTTTGAGGAAGACTGTGGCATACAAGCTCCCCACTCCTGATGTTGTTCAGCTGTCTAGTTTGATTGCTTTGGCAGATGATTCTGTGAAAGGTGAATTCAGAAAGTCTTATAGGAAACTGCTCAGCTTGGTTCGTAAACCTTCTGTGTTTAAGTTGAATGGGTTGTACGCCTTGCTGCAGTTCTACGATCCTCCTTTAAGATGCTTTACCTTCCCGTACTTTATTCTCGCACCTACACTAGAGGAGTATGCTGATTTGTTAGGTGTGCCTATCAAGAGTCAGATGCCCTTTGTTCATATGGAGGTTGAGCCTAATCTGGCTAGTCTAGCTCTTTCGCTTCATCTGGATGCCTCCGAGTTGGTCTTGTCTAGTTGGAACGGGGTTCCCGGTTTCTCCTTGCAGTTCTTAGTAGGAAAGGCCCAGCAGTGTGCCAAAGACGGTTGTTGGATCGTGTTCAACACTATTCTTGCTCTTTGCATATACGGCATCATTATGTTCCCTAATATGCCTGACTTTGTAGACTTCGACGCCTTTCACATCTTTGCAGCAGGGAATCCAGTCCCTACATTTATTGGAGATGTTTACCATTCCGTCCACTACAAAAACGAGAACAGAAGGGGCAAGAATGTCTCGTGCTGTGTGCCCCTATTCTATAGATGGCTTGATAGTCACCTACCCAAGAAGGGTCCTTTTGCTTCGTCTGCAGCCACAGCTGAGTGGTCTGAGCGTTTGATGAGTCTATCAGCGGAGGATGTTGCCTGGTTTGATAGAGATAGGTTGGGTACCGAGATTATCTTCAGTTGCAGCGGGTTTCCGAATGTGCCTTTGATAGGCAGGAAGAGTTGTATCAACTATAATCCATCTCTGCTAGTCCTACAGTTTGCTTATGCTTTGAGGGCTCCGCCGAAGGATGAAGAGGTGCAGAATCTTTGTACCTCACTGGTCTTCTAGAAGGAGATATGTTATCTAAGCTTCAGCACGCTTGGAATGGTATCAGTAAGCGGGGAAAACTGTTGCTGGGAAAAAGTAATAGCCAAGCCTACGCCCCGTATGTGACCTGGATCAGAGCTAGAGCAGATATCATAGGGATGTTGTTCCCTCCTGCCAAGCTAGAGTGCCCTCCAGTGATTGAAGAGCCTACCACCGTGCCTATTTAGCAGTACAATCAGGTGCTAGCTGAGCGAGAGGAGCTGAAGAAGGCAAATGAAGAACTGGAGAAAGAATTGGCTCAGCTCAGAAGCGAGAGAAGCGAAGCCGTCCATTCCTTCAAAAGGCAAACAGAGCTGGTAAACAAGTTAGGTACGGATTTGACTAAGCAGTTGGTTGAGCGTGAGCGTTTGGGTCGGGACTTCAAATCTGTCAACGACGTATTGGCCACTAAGAAGTAGCACTTGGATGAAGCGTACCGGAGAATACCCATGTTTAATCAGCATTGGAAGGCCACCCTAGCCAACGACAAGGAACGGGAGGATAAACTGAAGCAGCAGATCTCCAAATTGAAAGCCCAGGTGAAGGCTAGTGAGAAGAGGTTTGATGAAGAAACCGCTCGCAGATATGCCGCTGAAGGCCTGCTTAACAAGGCTCTTGCTAACCTGAAGGAGCAGAAACAGACGTTTGAATCCAAGAAGCGGAAGTTAGAAGATTGTTTCAGCGAAGGAGCATGGGAAGACTCAATTGAAGGTCTTCAATACACTGTTGTGAAGAGGGAGTTACTCGTCGAAGGGTTGCTCACTCAGCCTGATCATCCAGAAACGAGGGATCTGTTAGAAGAGTTTTGAGCCCGTGGCCTTGCTTGACTATATTTGTAATCCTTTTGTTTTGATCATTGTTGTATGCTGACCATCACCAGGCTTGTTGGTCGAGGTCATGCTATTGATTCTGCTTGTACTCAGTGACGTTGTGTACCGCCTTGATGGGCTTTCTTTATATATATGAGATGTTATTTCCATGACTGGACTCGGACTTCTTATTATCAGCACTGGAACTCAGGCACTAGGATCGGGGGGGATCTCCCTAACGCACAGACACACGTTTGCATTTGCATGAAGCATTTGCATAACGAGCACGTTGTCGTTTTTCTAACCCTTTGTGTATGCAGGTTGTTCCAGGATTGATCGAAGGCCAATTCACCACTATCCGACCAGAGCAAATCAAGCTAGAGCCATGGAACAAGTGCAGACTGGCGTTCAGGAACTCCGAGAGAGGATGGACCGCTTCATGGAGCTCATGCTAGTGGTTGCCAACGGCCAAGACCAGCTCAGAACATTGGTCCAGCCTCTGATCTCAAGGGTTGACAGCAACGGTGTACTTCATGGTAGGAATGTTCCGACCCCTCCACCCCTTGAAACTCCTCAGAATGGCATCCCCGTGACCGGGGGGAATGGCAGTGGTAACGGGAATGTGATCACTAACATAGGGCTTAATGGTAATACGACTGGCGTCGGCAACGAAAATTTTGAAGCTAATGGCAATGTTGGACTGGGCAACGGCAACGCAGGTGCTGGAAATCTGTATGGACCTCAGCCATGGCTATAAGATCGACAAGAAGATTTGTTCTCACAGAGGAGTGCTGAAGGAGAGCTGACTTCTGAAGCACGTCTGAGGTTTAAGGCACTCGAAGACAAAATGAGGAATTTCGAGAACCTGAACACTATGGGTGTCAACATGTCTAAATTGGGATTGATTTCTGATTTCAAGGTGCCTCCTAAATTCAAGGTACCCGACTTTGAGAAATACAAGGGCACCACTTGCCCTCGTGTCCACTTACGGTCTTACTACCGAAAGATGTCCGCTCACTCTGAAGACGAGAAGATGCTGATGCACTTCTTTCAGGATAGCTTGTCCGGGCCATCCTTGGAGTGGTACATGAGTTTGGAGCCTACCAGTGTGCGCATGTGGAAGGAGCTTGCTGAGGCATTCATGCACCATTATCAGTATAACAGTGACTTGGCCCCGAACCGAGTTCAACTGCAGAACTTGTCACAGAGGAACAACGAGGGGTTCAAAGAATACGCCCAGCGATGGCGTGAATTGGCAGCTAGAGTTCAGCCGTCGATGGTTGAACGGGAGCTTGTTGAAATGTTTGTAGCCACCCTCCCAGGGGTTTATTACGAGAAACTAGTCAGTGGCATGTCTGGAAGTTTCTAAAATCTCATCATTACTGGCGAGCACGTTGAAAATGGGATCAAACTGGGGGAAATTCAAGGTGTCGATCTATCCTCAGCTGGAGGAGGAAAGAAATCATATGGTGGCAAAAGGCGTGAAGGGGAGATGAGCGCCGTGTCCATCGCTCGAAGGAAGGGTAAAGGCCCGCGCCAGCAGGTGGCTAGCATAACCATCCCTGCTGTCCAACAACCCCAGCCACAGCAGCAGCCAAATCAGCAAGGGTACATAAAGTATCAGAACAGGGCACCTCTGTCAAGTCGTCACCTCGAGACGCTGCCCATGTCTTATCCTCAGCTGTTACAGACTCTGCTTCAGTTGCAGCTAGTCCAGAAGAGAACCTTGGCTCCCTTGACAGGGGCACCTCCGTCAGGTTATGACGCGAATGCAACATGTGAGTTTCACTCAGGGGCACCCGGCCACACGATAGAAAACTGCAAAGCCTTCAAGCACAAGGTGCAGGATATGGTGGATGCTAAGATCATCAATTTCTCAGATAATGTGTCGAATGTCACAAAGAACCCTATGTCGAATCATAGGGGAGGTGGGGTGAATGCCATTATTGAAGACGAGAACTTGGATTTATTGACTAATGTCAAGGATCTGAAGACGCCGCTTAGCTTCGTTAAAGCCAAGCTGATGAAGTGAGGCTTCTTTCCAGGGTGTGGAGAACTATGTACGGGCTGTGCGACTCGTCCTGATGGATGTGAACAGTTGATAGAGGGGATTCAGAGTCTGATGACCGAAGGGATCTTGCAGTTTAGCCGAAGGGCCGAATATGGATCTGGAGAGGTAATGCTGAAGCAAGATGATGAGGTTGCTACCATCACTATCCCTTGCCAAACGATAACCATTTCTGCACCCAGGCCGCCCACAATTACCATCACAAAGGCTGGGCCGATACCTTTTGAAAGCACCAACGCTGTCCCGTGGCACTATGGGGCAGACGTCTACTGTAACGGACAGAAGTTGGAACTAGAACCATCTGGGCAGTCGGTGGGTAACCTAGTGGGAATTGGCGGAATCACGCGAAGCGGAAGAGTATTTGCTCCACCTGAGATTGTGGCGGACAAAGCGGACAAAGCTGAAGTAACCGATAAGGGAAAAAGTAAAGTCGTTGAGGAAACCCCTCGTGGGGTAGAGAAGGACTTACTTGTTAAGGACGCTGAAGAGTTCATGAGGCTGATCAAGAAGAGTGATTACAAGATCGTGGATCACCTCCATCAAACACCCTCGAAAATTTCCATCCTGAATTTGTTGCTGTGTTCGGAGTCACATCACAACGCGTTGTTAAAGGTTTTGAATGCCACGTATGTACCGTAGGAAATCTCGGTCAACCAGTTAGAAGGGGTAGTAGCCCACGTGAATGTTGGAAACGGGTTAGGGTTCACTGACTTGGAGCTGACGCCGAAGGGAAGAAACCACAACAGTGCCCTGCACATTTCGATAGAGTGTAAGGGAACGATTATGTCTCATGTGTTGGTGGACACTGGGTCTTCACTCAATGTTCTCCCAAAGAAGGCATTGATGAAGTTAGATACTCGAGGATTGATTTGCACATCTAGTGATCTGGTTGTGAAGGCTTTCGATGGAACCAAGCGTCATGTCTTTGGAGAGGTAACTCTGCCAATCCAAGTCGGGCCGGAAACTTTCGACGCAGTCTTCTACATCATGGACATCATGCCAGCCTACAGCTGTCTCCTAGGCCGGCCATGGATCCATTCTGCTGGTGTCGTGACTTCCACATTGCACCAGAAGCTCAAGTACGCTATCGGAGGCAGCATCGTGACTGTATGTGGCGAGGAAGAGATAATGGTGAGCCATTTGTCGTCCTTCAAGTATGTTGAGATGGATGGGGAAATCCATGAAACCCTATGTCAGGCGTTCGAGGCTGTTAAAGTTAAAGACGTGGCTCCAGTAATGACTGAAAAGCCAGAGATGACTCTCTCTTCCTTCAAGGGAGCCCGGGCCGTTGTTCAAGCCGGATCTACCCCAGGCTGGGGGCAGGTTCTAGAAATACCTAACAAACAGGACAAGTTTGGGTTAGGATACTCTCCTGCGGCTGAAGCCTCCTCTTCTCATAGTGCGTCACGAGGTAAAGGGCCGATCCAGTTTACCAGTGGTGGGGTGATATTTGAAAGTGTCAACACAGTGTCTGAAGACGGCGAAGACAGCGATTGCGACCTAGACTCTTGGATCCAGCCAAGCAAACCAGGCCAGAGCCTCACCAACTGGTCCATCAGGGATACCATCCAAGTGACAGGCAAAGAGTAATGATTTACTTTCTCCAATCATTGTACAACCCTATGTCCTACCCGGGGCATAGTGGTTTTATTGTCAGGGCCTTGTTTGATTATGTACTTGCATTTTACCAATAAATCAAAAGGCGTTCTTTCGCATTCGAATGTTGTGATCTTTGTTATTCTTGTTTTATATTTGTTTTGAAAAACAATAAAATGGAAATAGGGTTTGTGCTAACCTGCATATCCTTGCTTTAAGCTTAACCCTTGTTATTGCAGGATCCACATAGCAGATGACATCGACTCTGGACCTTCTACGACTCACTTCGACTTTGATTTCCCGATCTATCAAGCCGAAGAAGAGATTGATAAAGACGAAGACCTTCCCGAAGAGCTGGCCCGCTTGTTGAAACAATAAGAGAAATTTATTCTGCCTCACGAAGAAGAGATTGAGATTGTGAATCTGGGTTCTGAAGAACTTGTCAGAAACGTCAGGATAGCGGCTGCATTGCAGAGTGATGTCAAGCAGAGATTGGTCAAGATGCTGAGAGAGTATAGTGACATCTTTGCTTGGTTATACGAAGATATGCCCGGACTTGATACCGACATCGTGGTCCACCACTTGCCGCTGCGAGAAGATTATCCTCCCGTTAAGCAGAAGCTTAGGAGGACACGACCGGATATGGCCGTTAAGATCAAAGAAGAAGTGCAGAAACAGCTTGATGCTGGCTTCTTAGCGGTCACTACTTACCCTCCGTGGGTCGCCAACATAGTGCATGTACCAAAGAATGACGGTAAGGTGCAAATGTGCGTCGATTATCGGGATTTGAATAGGGCGAGCCCTAAAGATGATTTCCCGCTGCCTCATATTGATGTGTTGGTCGACAATACAGCTCAGTTCTCTGTATTTTCATTCATGGGTGGCTTCTCCGACTACAATCAGATCAAGATGGCGCCGGAGGACATGGAGAAAACTACGTTTATCACTCCTTGGGGAACGTTTTGCTACAAGGTAATGCCTTTTGGTCTGAAGAACGCAGGGGCCACTTACCAACGAGCAATGGTTACTTTGTTTCATGATATGATTCATCATGAGATTGAAGTCTATGTTGATGAAATGATTGCGAAGTCCCAAACGGAGGACAGACATCTGGTCAATTTGCTGAAGCTTTTTGAGAGGCTTAGGAAGTTCAGGTTAAGGCTGAATCCTAACAAGTGTACTTTCGGAGTACGGTCTGGAAAACTACTGGGGTTTATCGTGAGCGAAAGAGGCATTGAGGTTGATCCTGCAAAGATAAAAGCAATACAAGAAATGCCAGCGCCAAAAACCGAAAAAGAAGTTCGTGGTTTCTTGGGCAGAATAAACTACATTGCAAGGTTTATTTCTCAGCTCACAGCCACGTGTGAACTGATGTTCAAACTGTTAAAGAAAGATCAGGCGATTATCTGGAACGAGGATTGCCAGAAGGAATTTGATAAGATAAAACAGTATCTACAGGAACCTCCAATCTTGATATCCTCGGTGGCCGGACGACCCTTAATCATGTACTTGACAGTTCTTGAGAATAGTATGGGGTGTGTTCTCGGTCAGCACGACGAGACGGGCAGAAAGGAGCATGCCATTTACTACTCGAGTAAAAAGTTCACAGACTGTGAATCTCGTTACTCGATGCTGGAGAAGACGTGTTGTGCACTAGCCTGGGCTGACAAACGTTTACGACAGTACATGCTCAATCACACAACCATGCTAATTTCGAAGATGGATCCAATCAAGTACGTCTTCGAGAAGCAAGCGCTTTCGGGCAGGATTGCCAGATGGCAAATGGTGTTGACGGAATATGACATTCAGTATGTTTCCCAGAAGGCCATCAACGGCATCGTATTGTCTGAATACCTTGTCGAACAGCCGATCGAAGATTATCAGCCGATGAAATTTGAATTCCCTGACGAGGACATCATGTTTCTCAAAGCGAAGGATTATGATGAGCCGTTGCCCGACGAGGGTCCAGATAGGAAATCCCAATGGAAATTGATATTTGATGGGGCGGTTAATTCTTACGGAAGTGGCATTGGGGCGATCATCACAACTCCCCATGGATCCCACGTCCAGTTTACCGCTAGACTGACGTTTCCAGTCACCAATAACGAAGCGGAGTACGAAGCATGCATCATGGGTCTAGAAGAGGCAATTGATTTGAGAATTAAGAACCTAGATGTATATGGTGACTCGACACTTGTGATTAACCAGATTAAAGGGGAGTGGGAGACTCGTCAATCGAATTTGGTGCCGTACATGAACTATGCCAGAAGGCTACTTCCGTTCTTTGATCGAGTGGAACTCCATCATGTGCCCAGAGCTGAAAACTAGATGGCTGATGCCTTAGCCACGTTGGCTTCAATGTATAAAGTCAATTTTTCGAATGAAGCTCCAAGAATTGTCCTTTCTCGTCTTGATAGACTTGCATTCGTCTTTGCGATCGAGGAAGCCTCCGACGGCAAGCCATGGTTCCATGATATCCAGACCTTCCTTATGACTAAGGAGTATCCTGCGGGAGCGTCAACCCAGGATAAGAAGACTCTGAGGAGGCTGTTTGGAAATTTTTATCTCAATCTTGATGGAGTTTTGTATAAAAGAAACCACGATCTCGTGCTACTCAGATGTGTAGATGAGAAAGAAGCGAGTATGCTCATGGAAGAAGTCCATGAAGGCACATTTGGTACGCACGCCGGCGGGCATGCTATGACAAGAAAGATCCTGAGAGCAGGATATTACTGGCTGACAATGGAGTCGGATTGCTTTAAATTCGCGAAGAGATGTCATAAATGCCAGATTTATGCTTATAAGATTCATGTGCCGCCGTGCCCGTTGAATGTCATGTCCTCCCCGTGGTCGTTCTCCATGTGGGGCATCGACATGATAGGCAAGATCGAGCCCACTGCATCTAACGGTCATTGCTTCATTCTAGTAGCCATTGACTACTTCACCAAGTGGGTGGAGGCAGCCTCATATGCTAATGTGACCAAGCAGGTGGTGGCTAAATTCATAAAGAGGGACATCATCTGTCGATACGGAATTCCCGAGCGGATCATTACTGATAATGGTTCGAATCTGAATAACAAGATGATGAAGGAGCTATGCCAAAGTTTCAAGATTGAACACCACAACTCATCTCCTTACCGGCCGAAGATGAATGGCGCCGTTGAAGCGGCCAATAAAAACATTAAGAAGATCGTACAGAAGATGGTTGTGACATATAAAGATTGGCACGAGATGTTGCCATTTGCACTGCACGGTTATCGTACAACCGTACGTACATCAACCGGGGCAACTCCTTTCTCACTGGTGTACGGTATGGAAGATATCCTACCGTTAGAAGTGGAGATCCCTTCTTTACGAGTTTTGGTTGACATAAAACTCGATGAGGCAGAATGGATTAAGAACCGACTAAACCAACTTAGCCTGATGGACGAGAAAAGATTAGCATCGATTGCATATGGTCGTCTGTACCAAAGCCGAATGAAGAAAGCTTATGATAAGAAGGTGCGTCCTAGAAGCTTTCAGACGGGTGATCTCGTCCTGAAGAAGATTCTTCCTCCACACTCCGATCACCGAGGCAAGTGGACTCCCAATTACGAAGGTCCGTACGTTGTCAGCAAGGTCTTCTCGGGAGGAGCCTTGTTGTTATCCATGATGGATGGCAAAAATTTTGCATCCCCGGTGAACGCGGACGCAGTTAAAAAATACTTTGCTTAAAAAACGACCCGCTGGAAAGAAAAAGAATATCCAGGCAAAAATGGGGCATCCCGGCGAACCATAAAAAAGGAAAAAGGTTCGGGCAAAAATTAGGGATATAAATGAAAAAATGTACACCCACAAAGTCGAAAACCTGGAAGGGCGACTTTGGCAAAAAGGGGTATCCCGGTGAATCGAAAACCTGAAAGGGCGATTTAGGCAAAAGTTAGGGATTTGAAAAAGCAAATGACTGCGTTCCGCGTGTGGACTTTCATTGTTTAGTGGTTTGGAGGACCTGAGGGTCGTTTATCTGAATAAATCTCTTCTGAAGCTGAAGCGTCGGAGAGGTATCGAAGTCGAGTGGGTCGTAGAGGGATCAACTCATGGTGTTTGTCTACGCCTCATTGTCGATATTTGTGTATATACTGATGTATATTTATGTTTTTATATTTGCGCAGCTTCCTCATTACAGGAGCTTGCATCTGTTTTGTAAAATATTTTCACCCATTCAGGGGTTCATCATCAATAAAATATATATTATTCAGCAATTCTGTTTGCTTGTTTAGCATTTATCTGTTTTGGTTGCGAAAAAGAACGCTGATGATTTTGATAAAATGCGCATACATAAACTTACTGGCCTAGGCCACTGATTGTTGAAACAATGAATTACTTGAACATTGTCACAAGATGATAACCTTGATAGGTCCCTTTGAGAAGGGTATCTTGTCTGTTTGTTTGTATTGTTGCAGGTACAACATATCCCAGGCAGTACGCCGTATGCGTCTCCAAGCAGGATGATTCCTTCTTCTCCAGCCAGTGTAGCAGCATTGCCCTGCGGAGTCTGAACGTGAGATTGTGAGCATTGATATGTCTCCACAAAGAGAAAATATTCTCTTCCTAATCAGATATATCCTGAAGGATTGTCATCTCCCCAGCTGAGTCATACACTAAAGTATGCAGCACTCGATAGTTCAGGCTGAAGTCTCCAGCGGAATTGAAATTCCTCACAGAGTCGTACTCTCCCCAGCAAGCAGGATGATTCCTTCTTCCTCAGCCGAGTTGCAAATCCCCAAGAGAGCCGAGTTCTTGGAAAGCAGTTGGGGCCATGATTGGTTCTCCCCAGTAGAGTGTTGAATAGCTGATGCTATACTTCCCCACCGGAGTCGTTATCTCCAGAAAGTTTTGCCGCGAAGGCTGTGCAATTTATTTCTGCGATTGATATCGTTTCCTCGACAGTTTGTGGTTCGTACGCCTAGATGAGCAGGTCCATGTTCTTGTAGAACTATGTTCCCTTACAGCAGTCAACTGAAGATCATTTCCCTAGGCGGAGTCCAATTGATATTGGTGTGACTCCTTCTCCTCGGCAGGATGATTCCTCCTCTCCACCAGAGTGGTTCCTTCTCCTTGGCAGGAGGATTCTCCCTTCAACATTTATTTTGTTGATGGGGTCGTAGCCTTTTGCATGATTGCATAGCATTTACCCTAAACGCGTAGCATTTCCACCGTGTGGAGCATTGCGCCATTGTCAAAACATATACATATGAAACATGAGCTAGGTCGTTACCGTTCTTGTTTTGCAAGTGTTCCTCCGCAGAATGGTTTGCTCAAGATGATTCTTGAATTCCCCAGCGAAGTTGTGTGCTTAAGATGATTCTTAAAAATCCCTAGGGAAGTCGCAAGAGTTGGTCGCTCCAGTTGATGCTTAGAGTCCCCGGCAGAGTGTTTGCTCAGGATGATTCCTAAAATCTCTAGCAGAGTTATTGATTCAGGATGATTCTTGAAGTCTCCAGCGGAGTTATTGTCCAAGATGATTCTTGAAGTCCTCAGCAGAGTTGATTCCACCCAAAATGGTTTCTGGATCCCCGAAGCAGAGTTACTTGATAGTTATCCAGAATCCCCAGCGGAGATGTGTCATCCCCAGCAGGTTTTAAGAAGAGAAGTTGAAATTTCCTTAAAGACTTGATGATTGAAATTCGGAAGCGGTACCGAAACCCTAGACTAACTGATGAAGTCTAACTGCGATGTCGAAGCAGTTCTCTCAGCTGATGCGGAGTGCCTGATGGCAGAAGTTTGGAAGTCCTTATTGGGTTCATGATTGACCAAGAGTTCTATTCCCGACTTACTGACGAAGTTCGGCTGATGCCCAAAAATTTCTTTGAATTCCTGATGGCATGATTAACTTGATTGTTAAAAAGTTCCTAACAACCTGATGAGTCCCGAGGAATCCTTCTGTTGCAATGTCGCAGAACGTCCGACGACAATACCAGCTATGTATCACCGGTTATCGTGTGACCGGTGACCCCTTGATGACTTGAGGACGAAGATCTACAGCAAAATCAGATGATCATCCTGACAGAGATTTGAGATTAGACCCTTCATCGACTACCGTGTGACCAATTCCCCCAGCAGAGTTGTCGTGCAACTGTCATGCTCAGTTTTGAAGATGTTCCTACCAATCCAAGTATTGTTTACCTGTGCGGTTGGCAGATCGCCGGTTACCGCGTAACCAGTGACCCCTTGATGATTTGAGGATGCAATGATATCAGATAAATCAGAGAATCATCCTGACGGGGATTCAGATCAATAATTCTCCAGCTAGTTGTCGTGCAGCTATTGTTTCAGTTTCCGAAGATTTGTCCCCATCAGAGTACCGTGTACTTGTGCAGTTGGCAAATTTCCGGGTTTATTAGTATTCAACCGTCTTTTACCTTGATTGTTTGAGAGTCGTTCGCTTCTCACCCAGTCAGGTCCAAGCCGTTTGAATAGGGGCAGCTGTTGCACCCCAAAATTTGCCCAACATTTCTTTACCTAGCTTATGTTTCATTTCATTCACATTACCATTATCATTTGCATTTCATTGACATGTGTGCAGGAGATCAAGAGGTATGATTACCAATTAAGAGCTACACAAGACTTTGAAGCTAGATAAGAAGGTTATTCAAGTGTTCAAGGGTTGATATCCTTGTCAGAGAAGTTAAAGGATCCTCAGAAAGAGTGGTTGAAACCAAGAAGGTGTGTCTCCTAACTTGAGAGTTGTGGCAAGTCATCAGATGATTCTGAGGCCATGAGGATGGACTGGAGGTCTTGAGAGAGCTCATGAGAAGTGTTGAATATCACTTTGAGGCCTAGACAGGTGATTGTGCAAGATTGAGAAGGCTCAGCCATGAGTGGTGCAGCTAGGGTTTGACTGGGTCAACCCTAAGTCAACTGATGATTTGAAGATGGTTGAGACTTAATTCAAGAGACATGTGATCATGGATTGATACATTGAGATGTTATAAGGATGATTCCAAGGTTAACTCATCATGATTGAAGAGTTTGAGAAGTTTCAAGCTAGGGTTTCTAAGGCTTGACAGTGTAAAATCCCCTAGTTTGACCCCTATCTTCAAGGCAATTTAGCTCAAGATGTGATTGTCATATCATCTTGCCCCCAACATGATTGTTGTATATCATGGTATTAGATTTAATTTGAGTGCTAGAAGTCCTTGATAGGATTTGTAGAACTCAAGTTATGGCTTTGACAAGTTACAAGTCATCTGAGGTATGTGAATTTGGAGCTTGAAAGTTGCCCAACTTGCATGACACCTTTGCCCAAGAAGGATGATTCCTATGAACTCTTGGTCAACATGAATGTTGTTCCTTATCCTCTTAGCTTTCCATAGAGTACTAGAAGTCCTTGATAGGATTTGTAGAACTCAAGTTATGGCTTTGACAAGTCAAGGGTATTTTGGGTATTTGTGATTATAGGTCATTTGTGATCATAGGCCATTTTCACCAACTTAGAGACCTCAAATGAAATTTTGTTCAACTAGAAAGTTTCTCAAAATGGGGTTTTAACCTTTACCATTCATCAAGGAGGCATTGAAATGGCTCAAGGAAGGATGTGGTTTGAGGAATTTTGAAAAAAGGAAGAATTAAAGGCATTTAATGACCAAAAATTGAAATAATTCATTTTGTGTCCAAACAAGGCAAAATAATAGGTCACTTTGATTGGAAAAATAGTTTTAGAAACTTTGGCAATGTTGGAATTTTGGTTTGAGTCCATTTTCATACCATTTCATGTTGTTTCTTCATGATGAAGCAACATATCAAACTCACACCATTGGCTTGCAAACAAGGAAATTAACATAACCAACTAGTTCAATATCTCATGAGATGATGATTGCAAGCATTTTCATGCCCAAAGAGAGCCAGAATCGTGACTGTGCACATGAGACTTTGAAGGAGAAATTGAAATTGCAAAATCTCCTATGGAAGGTTACAGAACTTTCTAGACATTTCCAATGAGTTCTATATAAACATTAGAGTGTGTTCAGCCATTTTTTTGGTGAAGATTGATCCCTGAAGCTGAGAGTGAGGTTGAAGTTTCACAGTTGCAAGTTGAAATCGTATTCTGAGTTCAAGGCCAATCCAAGGGAAATTGAAGATTGCATTAGCTTTGGAAGATGATTTAGAGTGAATCTGCATCATCTTGAAGGTTGAATCGAGCAAGAAGTGCATCTGGTACAAGCTCAAATACAGGTTTTAACTTCTTGAAATTTCTCTCTAATTATGTGTTTTCAGTGAACTAGAAGCATGTGGTTAGGTTCCCCTATTGATATAGATGGATTTTGGATGATCAATTTCAACTTTAGAGACAATGCTAGGTGTTGTGCAACTTCTGTTGAGATGGATTTCTCATGATTCTTGGAGTGTTGTTCATGATTGGATAGTGGAAATTGATCAGGGAAGAGTGAGGATTACATTAGTGTTATTAATTTTAAGAATCATGATGATCAAGATTTGGTGGATTTCTGAAATTGCTATCGTGTTTGGAGATAGAGAAAAAACTCTGGAATTTAGATGATGGATTCGTGATCAGGATGAGAAATTGAGCAAGATGATGATTTGTTTTGTCATTTTTGATGACCTGAGAAGAGCCCCTCACCGGAGAAGACGGTGGCGCTGCAGCTCAGGCCACCGTCTGAGAACTCCCTCCATCTCAGTTTGAATTGGGGACGATGAACATGGACCATCAGATGAAGGTTTGACAATTGACTCAAGCAATGGATGGATGGCCACGATTGGCTCTCAAACTCTGAAGAGAGACTTCTGAATGAAACACACTGTTTCATTAATTGGAATGGTTTGGGCTTAGTTAGTTGAGTGATATCCACCCCCCCCCCCCAATTGGCCCAATTCCTGAAATGAACTGCAATGAATTGCTATTTAGCACGCACCTTTTATTATTTTCTTCTTATTTCTTTTATTTTCATCATTTCATATAGGTTTGAAAATAATTCATAAAAAATAGGAAATTAACTCAATTAATTCCAAGTTTTTTTCCCCTGATTCACGAATGAGTCTAGAATTTTATTAAATTGAAAAATTAGGAATTCATGCATTTGTGATTTTAATTGCATTTTTTTGTATTTTAATTGATATTAAATCCATTATGGTTGATACCTTGTTTTGCTAAATTTTGTGTGATCATTTGATGATGATTCTTGAGCTGATTTTTTGTGTGTAGCTAGTTTAGATATGCATGCTCCTCTAGTAATTTTCTCACATTTTTGTGATGATATTAGGTAGTGTTTTTGATTTGAAACTTTAGGTACTCTAGTTTTAGGGTTTAAGCTTAGTACCTTATGATTTAGGATTTATTTCTAGAACTTTGTGGATGATTCAACCCCTGGATTTTGTATGGTAGATTCATGATTGAATTAGGTTCCCATAGTTATTTTTGTAGGATTTTACAATTGGTTTTAGTATTTTAGTTAGGATTAACTTTAGTACTAAGTTTTAGGTGATCCTAACTTGCTAATTCAACTAGAATGATTTCATTAGTTCCCTTAGACTAGGGTTTTGCCTCTCTTGGTCTTGGATGATGATGAAGGCATGTGTGGGCTGCTGAGGAGTGCATGGTGGAGCTTAAACTTGAAGTTTGCTCTTCCTTTGGAGTAGTTTTGTTTAGGTGTTAAGATTAGGGTTTGTAAGTAGAGCTTCTAGATAGATTCTCTTCTTTCATAAACATGGAAGGTGTTGATCACTTCCATTCTTCCCTATGATGTAAGGTCCCCTTGTGAAGGCCTCATCCCTCCTTTGGTAGGATGTGTGGCTCTTCACAAGTTGGTAGAACCTTTGAGGGTTCCTTTCTTTGATGGTGGAGTGTTTAGTGGTGACCTTTGGTCTTCACTTTGCTTTCCACTATCCAAACCTTGCTCTTGTTAGGTGAATCTTTCTCCCTTGCTAGAGGATGGAGTTCCTTGTTAGAAGATTGAGGATGCTAGAGGTTGCACTTCCCTGTATTTGAAGACTGCCATTGGAGCTGAAGCTTGAAGACCCAGAAGAACAAGTTGATACTGGTGAAGAAAACCCTGCTGAGATCAAATGGAGAGCTGAAGCTTGAAGTTGGAGAACAAGTTGACACTTGTGTTTGATGCATTGAAAGCTTGAAGAAGCAAGTTGACATTTGCTATTGAAGATGATAGCCTTGGAGAGCAGTTGAAGACTGAAGACTTAACTGCTGTTAGAAGATTGCTTTGTTGTGAAGCTGTGGAGAGTTGTTGATCTGCTTTCTTTCCTGTCTGTTTGCTTGCTGTGCAACTATATTGATGTGACTTGTTTGATTTGCTTGATGCATTAGAATAGGTTCATATTTAGACTGATTTAATCTAGGAGCATGATTGCACTAGAGGTTGAGTTGCTCCCTCTGCTTGTATTTTTACTATATGACTTTGCTTGCGGGTATTCGGTAGAGCCCTGCTCCCTTGCCTATGTGGTTTGTGTTTTGCTTGATGGCATTTTATTTCATTTCTTTTGTATGATTGCAGTTATTATATTTTGCTTGATAGCATGTTATTTCTCCTGTATGATTGCAGTTATTCATATCTGGCTTGAGGTTGAGATGAGCTTGTGGAGGCTGATGCCCCACACACACTTCCTCCCTCACTTGCACTGCATGCACTTTACAGTCGTTTACTATTTACTGTTAAGCTGATGCTTTATCTGTGTCTGTTTATCATTGACATGATCCCCTAGGAATCTCACTTCCTTTAATAAGGAAGTGATGATTAGAACTTTAGGTTGAAACCTATGCATGATAACTTCTAGGAGTTCCCTGTTTCAAACCTCAACCATAGGATGAATCCTTGGCATGACAACATTAGGACTTGATAGTCTCCCCCTTAGTTGGGCCCGTTCTCTCTTCTCATCTCAAAATAAACTAAAATACAGTAATAAAGGTTAACTGATGTCGTACGTTACGAGCCTTAAGCTATCTGAGAAAGGATTGTTGGAGAGTTTCTTTTCAACAGTCTGGATGTTTAGTATGGCACCCTTTGGGTGACATGCGACGCATTCACTCTCAGGTCATAGTCTCTAGTGCGGTATTGGTTGCAAACATCCATAAAAAACAGTTCTTCCGTAAAATACAGAAAACAAACTTCAAACCTTTTTGCCCCGTGGGCCCATAATTCAAAGGAATCTTTTCTGAAGAAAAGAGTGTCGTTAACTCCCAGTTCTACCGCAAACGGTAACGCCTAAGTCTCCAAGGGTCGAGCTGCGTACACCAAACTGCTGTAACTGTTTGTTAACCCTACTCGAAAAACAGATGAATCTGAATTATCGTAATCCGTATTATCCCGAACTACGTAAGCTCTGATCTCTCAAGCCTGTTGAGAGTACGTAGGCACAATAGTGATGTATTGGCGAGCCACCTTCCCCTGTAACCCGTAGTTAGCCGAACTAAGTTGACTCTGATTTCTCATTCTCTGATGGGAATACGTAGGCATAGAGTGCGACGTTTTGCCGAGTCATTTTCTTTCCTTTTCAGACTAGCCTTGATAGGTAGATAGTAAAACCAACCCGTCAGATAAACACAACAAGCATGGATCCCATCGAGTACGATGGACGTGAGGGGTGCTAATACCTTCCCCTTGCGTAACCGACTCCCGAACCCAGACAATGGCTGCGATGACCTTGTCTTATACCTTTTCGTCAGGTTTTTTCGATCGTTTCCTTTCCCGCTCTGAGGGATAAATAACGAAAGCTGGCGACTCTTCTGTCTTGCCGGCACCTTATTTTCATGGAAGCGACAGCTGGCGACTCTTCTGGGGAACTCTGATAGTTTCCTGGGATCCAACGTCCCTTATGCGAGTCAGTTTGGGGATCCAACATCCCTTGCGAGAGTCAATCCTAGCGCTTGTATGATTACTTGTTGGGTTGTGTTTACTTATCGCACTTTATTTCTTGCATTTTATTTTCAGTATGATATGACTATCTGTGCTATTGTGGGAGGGGCATTCTGATGAGTGAGAAGCCAGACCCAGGCTTGAGTGTACCTAGCATTAGTTGTGGAAATTAGTGGGCGCGTGCTTGCTTTGCAGGAACTAGTGTCCCATGAAATCCATGCTCAGACGAGGTTCTCCCGGTTGACTTCTCTTCCGGCCCTTTGGGCCTGAGGGGTTGTTGGTTTGGAGGATTGTCGATTCTGGGGACCGATCATTTGGAATTCAGCTGAGTGAGGCCGCTTCAGGAGATGGTGATGCCACACCTTCTGGGTATCGTATCATCCCTCTTGAATGTCTGTGACGCTGATGACCGAATAGGATGCCGAACTTGTGTCAGTTTAGGTCCATACCTGTGAGCAGGGTCGGGTTTATTGCAGGAAACCTTAACCTTCAGACTACCTGGTTTTCTTGATAGTGAATCAGTTTTGTTGGTATCAGAGGTTCTCATCATCAGATGTGTATTTATTCTTGACAGAGTCGATTTATGGTCCTGTATCAGAGGGTCTCATCATCAGATATGTGTGTTCTTGACAGAGCAGATTTATGGTCCGATATCAGGGTTTTCTTCTCATCAGAGATAGGGTTGTTTTTGACAGAGCAGTATTGTGGTTTTGTTGATACAGAACCTTCATCGCTTCAACAGCACAGTCGTCTTGATCTCCTGCTGCATGATTGCATTTTGCATTGTTTTGCATACTTCATTTTCATGTCATTAACGTGTGTCTGTGTTGCAGATACAGTTTCCCCCGGTTCAGGTTTTCTTGCCTTCTATTGTGCTATTATGGGTTCTCTGAGGAAGACTGTGGCATACAAGCTCCCCACTCCTGATGTTATTCAGCTGTCTAGTTTGATTGCTTTGGTAGATGATTCTGTGAAAGGTGAATTCAGAAAATCTTATGGGAAACTGCTCAGCTTGGTTCGTAAACCTTCTATGTTGAGTTGAATGGGTTGTACGCCTTGCTGTAGTTCTATGATCCTCCTTTGAGATGATTTACCTTCCCGAACTTTATTCTCGCACCTACACTAGAGGAGTATGCTAATTTGTTAGGTGTGCCTATCAAGAGTCAGATGCCCTTTGTTCATATGGAGGCTGAGCCTAATCTGGCTAGTCTAGCTCTTTCGCTTCATCTGGATGCCTCCGAGTTGGTCTTGTCTAGTTGGAACGGGGTTCCCGGTTTCTCCTTGCAGTTCTTAGTGGGAAAGGCCCAGCAGTGTGCCAAAGACGGTTGTTGGGTCGTGTTCAACGCTATTGTTGCTCTTTGCATATACGGCATCATTTTGTTCCCTAATATGCCTGACTTTGTAGACTTCGACACCTTTCACATCTTTGCAGCAGGGAATCCAGTCCCCACATTGATTAGAGATGTTTACCATTCCGTCCACTACAAAAACGAGAACAGAAGGGGCAAGAATGTCTCGTGCTGTGTGCCCCTATTCTATAGATGGCTTGATAGTCACCTACCCAAGAAGGGTCATTTTGCTTCGTCTGCAGCCACAGCTGAGTGGTCTGAGCGTTTGATGAGTCTATCAGCGGAGGATGTTGCCTGGTTTGATAGAGATAGGTTGGGTACCGAGATTATCTTCAGCTGCAGCGAGTTTCTGAATGTGCCTTTGATAGGCAGGAAGGGTTGTATCAACTATAATCCATCTCTGCTAGTCTGACAGTTTGCTTATGCTTTGAGGGCTCCGCCAAAGGATGAAGAGGTGCAGAATCTCTGTACCTCACTGGTCTTGTAGAAGGAGATATGTTATCTAAGCTTCAGCACGCTTGGAATGGTATCAGTAAGCGGGGAAAACTGTTGCTGGGAAAAAGTAATAGCCAAGCCTACGCCCCGTATGTGACCTGGATCAGAGCCAGAGCAGATATCATAGGGATGTCGTTCCCTCCTGCCAAGCTAGAGTGCCCTCCAGTGATTGAAAAGCCTACCACCGTGCCTATTCAGCAGTACAATCAGGTGCTAGCTGAGCGAGAGGAGCTGAAGAAGGCAAATGAAGAACTGGAGAAAGAATTGGCTCAGCTCAGAAGCGAGAGAAGCGAAGCCGTCCATTCCTTCAAAAGGCAAACAGAGCTAGTAAATAAGTTAGGTACGGATTTGACTAAGCAGTTGGCTGAGCGTGAGCGTTTGGGTCGGGACTTCAAATCTGTCAACGACGTATTGGCCACTAAGAAGCAGCACTTGGATGAAGCGTACCGGAGAATATCCAAGTTTAATCAGCATTGGAAGGCCACCCTAGCCAACGGCAAGGAACGGGAGGATAAACTGAAGCAACAGATCTCTAAATTGAAAGCCCAGGTGAAGGCTAGTGAGAAGAGGTTTGATGAAGAAACCGCTCGTAGATATGCCGCTGAAGGCCTGCTCAACAAGGCTCTTGCTAACCTGAAGGAGCACAAACAGACGTTTGAATCCAAGAAGCGGAAGTTAGAAGATTGTTTCGGCGAAGGAGCATGGGAAGACTCAGTTGAAGGTCTTCAATACACTATTTTGAAGAGGGAGTTACTCGTTGAAGGATTGCTCACTCAGCCTGATCATCCAGAAACGAGGGATCTGTTAGAAGAGTTTCGAGCCCGTGGCCATGCTTGACTATATTTGTAATCCTTTTGTTTTGATCATTGTTGTATGCTGACCATCACCAGGCTTGTTGGTCGAGGTCATGCTATTGATTCTGCTTGTACTTAGTGACGTTGTGTACCGCCTTGATGGGCTTTCTTTATATATATGAGATGTTATTTCTATGACTGGACTCGGACTTCTTATTATCAGCACTGGCACTCAGGCACTAGGATCGGGGGGGATCTCCCTAACGCACAGACACACGTTTGCGTTTGCATGAAGCATTTGCATAACGAGCACGTTGTCGTTTTTCTAACCCTTTGTGTATGCAGGTTGTTCCAGGATTGATCGAAGGCCAATTCACCGCTATCCGACCAGAGAAAATCAAGCTAGAGCCATGGAACAAGTGCAGACTGACGTTTAGGAACTCCGAGAGAGGATGGACTGCTTCATGGAGCTCATGCAAGTGGTTGCCAATGGCCAAGACCAGCTCAGAACATTGGTCCAGCCTCTGATCTCAAGGGTTGACAGCAACGGTGTACTCCATGGTGGGAATGTTCCGACCCCTACACCCGTTGAAACTCCTCAGAATGGCATCCCCGTGACCGGGGGGAATGGCAGTGGTAACGGGAATGTGATCACTAACATAGGGCTTAATGGTAATATGACTGGCATCGGCAACGGAAATTTTGAAGCTAATGGCAATGCTGGACTGGGCAACGGCAACGCAGGTGCTGGAAATCTATATGGGCCTCAGCCATGGCTAGAAGATCGACAAGAAGATTTGTTCTCACAAAGGAGTGCTGAAGGAGAGCTGACTGCTGAAGCACGTCTGAGGTTTAAGGCACTCGAAGACAAAATGAGGAATTTCGAGAACCTGAACACTATGGGTGTCGACATGTCTAAATTGGGATTGATTTCTGATTTTAAGGTGCCTCCTAAATTCAAGGTACCCGACTTTGAGAAATACAAGGGCACCACTTGCCCTCGTGTCCACTTACGGTCGTACTACCGAAAGATGTCCGCTCACTCTGAAGACGAGAAGCTGCTGATGCACTTCTTTAAGGATAGCTTGTCCGGGCCATCCTTGGAGTGGTACATGAGTTTGGAGCCTACCAGTGTGCGCACGTGGAAGGAGCTTGCTGAGGCATTCGTGCACCATTATCAGTATAACTGTGACTTGGCCCCGAACCGAGTTCAACTGCAGAACTTGTCACAGAGGAACAACGAGGGGTTCAAAGAACACGCCTAGCGATGGCGTGAATTGGCAGCTAGAGTTCAGTCGCCGATGGTTGAACGGGAGCTTGTTGAAATGTTTGTAGCCACCCTCCCGGGGGTTTATTACGAGAAACTAGTCAGTGGCATGTCTGGAAGTTTCTCAAATCTCATCATTACTGGCGAGCACGTTGAAAATGGGATTAAACTGGGGAAAATTCAAGGTGTCGATCTATCCTCAGCTGGAGGAGGAAAGAAATCATATGGTGGCAAAAGGTGTGAAGGGGAGACGAGCGCCGTGTCCAACGCTCGAAGGAAGGGTAAAGGCCCACGCCAGCAGGTGGCTAGCATAACCATCCCTACTGTCCAACAACCCCAGCCACAGCAGCAGCCGCAGCAGCAGCAGCCAAATCAGCAAGGGTACAGAAAGTATCAGAACTAGGCACCTCTGTCAAGTCGCCACCTCGAGACGCCGCCCATGTCTTATGCTCAGTTGTTATAGACTCTGCTTCAGTTGCAGCTAGTCCAGAAGAGAACCTTGGCTCCCTTGACAGGGGCACCTCCGCCAGGTTATGACGCGAATGCAACGTGTGAGTTTCACTCAGGGGCACCCGGCCACACGATAGAAAACTGCAAAGCCTTCAAGCACAAGGTGCAGGATATGGTGGATGCTAAGATCATCAATTTCTCAGATAATGTGCCGAATGTCACAAAGAACCCTATGCCGAATCATAGGGGAGGTGGGGTGAATGCCATTATTGAAGACGAGAACTTGGATTTGTTGACTGATGTCAAGGATCTGAAGACGCCGCTTAGCTTTGTTAAAGCCAAGCTGATGAAGAGAGGCTTCTTACCAGGGTGTGGAGAACTTTGTACGGGTTGTGCGACTCGTCCTGATGGATATGAACAGTTGATAGAGGGGATTCAGAGTCTGATGACCGAAGGGATCTTGCAGTTTAGCCGAAGGGCCGAATGTGGATCTGGAGAGGTAATGTTGAAGCAAGATGATGAGGTTGCTACCATCACTATCCCTCGCCAAACGATAACCATTTATGCACCCAGGCCGCCCACAATTACCATCACAAAGGCTGGGCCGATACCTTTTGAAAGCACTAACGTTGTCCCGTGGCACTATGGGGCAGACGTCTACTGTAACGGACAGAAGTTGGAACTAGAACCATCTGGGCAGTCGGTGGGTAACCTAGTGGGAATTGGCGGAATCACGCGAAGCGGAAGAGTATTTGCTCCACCTGAGATTGTGGCGGACAAAGCGGACAAAGCTGAAGTAACCGATAAGGGAAAAAGTAAAGTCGTTGAGGAAACCCCTCGTGGGGTAGAGAAGGACTTACTTGTTAAGGACACTGAAGAGTTCATGAGGCTGATCAAGAAGAGTGATTACAAGATCGTGGATCACCTCCTTCAAACACCCTCGAAAATTTCCATCCTGAATTTGTTGCTGTGTTCGGAGTCACATTCCAACGCGCTGTTAAAGGTTTTGAATGCCACGTATGTACCGCAGGAAATCTCGATCAACCAGTTGGAAGGGGTAGTAGCCCACGTGAATGCTGGAAACGGGTTAGGGTTCACTGGCTTGGAGCTGACGCCGAAGGGAAGAAACCACAACAGTTCCCTGCACATCTCGATAGAGTGTAGGGGAACGATTATGTCTCATGTGTTGGTGGACAATGGGTCTTCACTCAATGTTCTCCTAAAGAACGCATTGATGAAGTTAGATACTCGAGGATTGATTTGCACACCTAGTGATCTGGTTGTGAAGGCTTTCGATGGAACTAAGCGTCGTGTCTTTGGAGAGGTAACTCTGCCAATCCAAGTCGGGCCGAAAACTTTCGACGCAGTCTTCTACATCATGGACATCATGCCAGCCTACAGCTGTCTCCTAGGCCGGCCATGGATCCATTTTGCTGGTGCCGTGACTTCCACGTTGCACCAGAAGCTCAAGTACACTGTCGGAGGCAGCATCGTGACTGTATGTGGCGAGGAAGATATAATGGTGAGCCATTTGTCGTCCTTCAAGTATGTTGAGATGGATGGGGAAATCCATGAAACCCTATGTCAGGCGTTCGAGGCTGTTAAAGCCAAAGACGTGGCTCCAGTAATGACTGAAAAGCCAGAGATGACTCTCTCTTCCTTCAAGGGAGCCCGGGCCGTTGTTCAAGCCGGATCTACCCCAGGCTGGGGGCAGGTTCTAGAAATACCTAACAAACAGGACAAGTTTGGGTTAGGATACTCTCCTGCGGCTGAAGCCTGCTCTTCTCACAGTGCGTCGCGAGGTAAAGGGCCGATCCAGTTTACCAGTGGCGGGGTGATATTTGAAAGTGTCAACGCAGTGTCTGAAGACGGCGAAGACAGTGATTGCGACCTAGACTCTTGGATCCAGCCAAGCAAACCAGGCCAGAGCCTCACCAACTGGTCCATCAGGGATACCATCCAAGTGACAGGAAAAGAGTAATGATTTACTTTCTCCAATCATTGTACAACCCTATGTCCTACCCGAGGCATAGTGGTTTTATTGTCAGGGCCTTGTTTGATTATGTACTTGCATTTTACCAATAAATCAAAAGGCGTTCTTTCGCATTTGAATGTTGTGATCTCTGTTATTCTTGTTTTATATTTGTTTTGAAAAACAATAAAATGGAAATAGGGTTTGTGCTAACCTGCATATCCTTGCTTTAAGCTTAACCCTTGTTATTGCAGTATCCACATAGCAGATGACATCGACTCTGGACCTTCTACGACTCACTTCGACTTCGATTGCCCGATCTATCAAGCCGAAGAAGAGATTGATGAAGACGAAGACCTTCCCGAAGAGCTGGCCCGCTTGTTGAAACAAGAAGAGAAAGTTATTCTGCCTCACGAAGAAGAGATTGAGATTGTGAATCTGGGTTCTGAAGAACTTGTCAGAAACGTCAGGACAGGGGCTGCATTGCAGAGTGATGTCAAGCAGAGATTGGTCGAGATGCTGATAGAGTATAGTGACATCTTTGCTTGGTCATACGAAGATATGCCCGGACTTGATACCGACATCGTGGTCCACCACTTGCCGCTGCGAGAAGATTGTCCTCCCGTTAAGCAGAAGCTTAGGAGGACACGACCAGATATGGCCGTTAAGATCAAAGAAGAAGTGCAGAAACAGCTTGATGTTGGCTTCTTAGCGGTCACTACTTACCCTCCGTGGGTTGCCAACATAGTTCCTGTACCGAAGAAGGACGGTAAGGTGAATGTGCGTCGATTATCGGGATTTGAATAGGGCGAGCCCTAAAGATGATTTCCCGCTGCCTCATATTGATGTGTTGGTCCACAATACAGCTCAGTTCTCCGTATTTTCGTTCATGGATGGCTTCTCCGGCTACAATCAGATCAAGATGGCGTCGGAGGACATGGAGAAAACTACGTTTATCACTTCTTGGGGAACGTTTTGCTACAAGGTAATGCCTTTCGGTCTGAAGAACGCAGGGGCCACTTACCAACGAGCAATGGTTACTTTGTGTTGTATCCCAAAATTTTCCCTACCTTTTCTCCATCTGGCTTATGTTTCATTTCATTGCATTAGCATATCACATTGCATAAACTACCCCAAATTTGTCCTACACGTGTATAATTTTCATTTGTCGAAATGTGTGTGGTATGATTGAAATTCAGCGGGTTCTGACTGAAAGTTGGTTAGGAGAAAGTTTGTTCATGATCAGGTCAGGGTTTACATGATTTTGAACGGTGTGTGTTTGAGGTTCTAAGTAATCGATTTTATGCCATTTCAAATCACTTATGCACAAACCAATTCATAAGGCTTTATGGTTGAGAATTGTCAGAATCCAATACATTTCTCAGCTAGGATTTTGGACATTGAACTGAGGCTCGTATTTCAAATTCTAGCTCTCTAATTTCCAAGACAAACCATGGTGCAGGAAAATTTCATAGTTTGGTCTAATTTAGTCCATACTTCAAGATTTGTTCAGGAATGGTTAAGACCAAAAGTTTGGTCCATTTTCAATCCGATTCAAATTTAATTCAAATTTGGCTCAGGTTCAAAATTTGATTTATTTTGAAAGTCAAGGGCAAAAATTAAGGTTTGACTCAAGCATGAAATATGAATTCAAAATTCAATGTGAACTTAAAAAGAGTAATTCATTACAAAAAGTCATAACTAATTTGGAGGCCCATCTCTTTAGGCCCATTGGCAATATTGATGTTTATTACAAAATTTGTAAACACACTATAGCTGGAGGTTTTTGAACATGACAGAAGGTGAAATATAATTCTGAGAATCTCTCATAAAGTTTCTCATAAAAGTCACGTGAAGCCATCTCCAAGCAGGCCCACGTCGAATGGGGATCTACCACAAACCCAGAAGCCTCACGCATCGATTTCAACCGGTTTTCACAAAGAGTTTTGAGCAGCTACCTTCACACACCAACAAAGCCGCGACGTTTTGCAATGTCGTACAGAGCCTACCAACTCGCGTATCTGCAGCATTACAAATCATGAGTAACGAAAAAGGACCTACAAAACTACAAACAGGGAATGATGAGATGAATTTGATTCTAGAGTAATACCTACCAAGATAAACCAAAGTGATTTCTGCGGATGCGGTTGCACTAAGTCAATTTATGAAAACTCCAATAATGGTTGGCAGTGAACATACTCAAGGAAGTCCGGATAACCTAAGAAAAGCAAACAAAACTCAGATAAGCATATTCATGTAGAGAGTAGAACAAATAATAAAAAGAATACAAGGAGGACAAAAATAACACTGGCTAGTGGCTGTTCCTGTTTCTGTTTCTTTTTTTTTTTTCCGACTCGGTCTTTCGAACCCGAAAGACTCGTTCATATTACAAATCTTTCAAGTTTCCTTCGGATTTTGTTCTTTACCTTACTTCAACTCTGCGACTCACTCTTTCCCTTTTTTTTTTTCCAACCAAAATGCCTTCCGTGAAAGTTTACTTGAATTAAGTCTTCTCTAGCTTCATAACAGAATTGGGATTTTATCATAATTACTTTTTTTCCGATCAAACTAGAGTGCGGTTTGGATCTGGTTGCAATGAATTGTTTTCCGTTCAACATCTACCGTGGAGAAAAGAAAGGTGATGCTAAGAGCTTGCAGACATTATCGGGTCTGTCAAACAATTCTACTTATGGTGGGAGTGACGTGAGAAGAACTGGTTCTGAATTAAATTCTCTGGATGCGTCATCAGACAATAGCTCGGACTCCCTCAGGAGGAATGCGTTTCCTAATTTGTCCCAAAGACCTAGCAACCTGAGAGTATTTGCTGTGTCTGAACTGAAGTCAGCCACCAAGAATTTCGGTCGTTCTGTTATGCTTGGTGAGGGCGGATTTGGGTGTGTCTACAAGGGAGTGATCAAGACTTTAGATGACCCCCCTAGTAAAATTGAAGTTGCGGTTAAACAACTTGGTAAAAGAGGAATTCAGGGGCATAAAGAATGGGTAACTGAAGTGAATGTTCTAGGTATTGTTGAGCATCCCAATCTTGTGAAACTAGTGGGATATTGTGCTGATGATGATGAAAGGGGAATCCAGCGGCTTTTGATATACCAGTATATGCCCAATGGAAGCGTGGAACACCATTTATCGCCACGATCCGAAACTCCTCTCTCGTGGAGTAGGAGACTGAAAATAGCCCAAGACGCTGCTCGCGGCTTAACATACCTGCACGAGGAAATGGATTTTCAGATAATTTTCAGAGATTCCAAATCTTCAAATATCCTTCTGGACGAGCAGTGGAATGCAAAGCTTTCAGATTTTGGATTAGCAAGATTGGGACCATCTGATGGGTTAACTCATGTCTCAATAGCGGTTGTTGGAACAATGGGCTATGCAGCTCCCGAATATATTCAAACATGACGTCTCACTTCTAAGATTGATGTATGGAGCTACGGTGTCTTCCTTTATGAACTCATTACTGGCAGGCGTCCTTTAGATCGAAATCGCCCCAAGAGTGAGCAGAAGTTGTTGGACTGGATAAGACCATACCTTTCGGACATGAAGAAATTTCAAATAATATTGGATCCAAGACTTGAGAGGAAACACCTCTCAAAATCAGCCCAAAAGCTAGCTTTAGTAGCCAACAGATGCTTGATCAGAAACCCAAAGAATCGCCCGAAGATGAGTGAAGTATTAGAAGTGGTGAATCAGAGGGTGGAGACAAAGATGAAGTCTAAGAAAATTAATGACTATCTGAACAGGTTTCATGTTGCAGTTCCGAAGGCACATGAACAGAAAGGAAGCCCGCTGGATTTTCATACTTCCAGGATCATGATAAACCTGCAAAGAAATTAAATATATCAGTAAAATTGTTGTGTTACCACAGTGAAAATCATGAGTAAAAACAGACAAATTCAAAAGCTACAAACAGACAAAGATTATGCTGTTTTCAATCCCACAACTTCAGCCCTTGCTCCCATTGCAAAAAGTATCTCACTTTCTTTCCCAAAGAGGAACAGACCCAAAGTTCCCACAATTTCTCCAAGTTAAACCCTAATCTCACATCATATATATTGGTTACTGCTCATTCAGAACAAAAAACCCTAACAGAAAAACAGCTGCTTTTCTCTCACAAACTCACCTCCATCACAAAGAACTGGAAAAAAAAAGGAGATTGAAGAAGGAGCTCACCTGTGCTCTGTATCAACAATCTGGTGGTATTGCTCCTACTCTGTAAGTATTCTGTTACTCTTCCTGTCTTCATAGTTTTGGTCTGCATTGTTTGGACTGTTTTGTTTCCTGTCTTCATAGTCTTCATAATCTTGCCAGAAAACCCTCAAACTTCCACATTAAACGAGCCATTAGCCTTCCTCCAACTCATATTCAAGTAAACTTTAAACTCTCAACTCTATGAACACAACCCAACACGACCAAACAACAACCCAAATCACTTCTCAACCTTCATCTCTCACGAATAGCATCCTCCTTCGACAAAGCTCAATCACCTTCACCCAGAACTGACCAACAATCATCAACATTTCCTCCTCAAATAATCCCTCCATTAATCACCTCCGAAATCCCTCAACACAACCGTCACTGCAACCAACTCAAACTCCATGATTCAACCCGTTGAAACACCCATTTTTTTATCTGAAATCCCTTTCGAACCCTAACTCAGCCACTTAACTCTTCAAACAAAACAATCACCAACCATAACTCTCAAATATGAAAATCTTCAACAAAATCATTTCAACATAAACCCAACCAACCTTCATCACCTAACAAACCGCTTCATTTCGCTTGCCATCGTCGTGAAATTTCCACCACCCTTGACCGCACCAAACCATACAACTGAAATCGGAAGATATGATGTGCTATGAAGCATGCGAGAAGAGATAGAACTGAGCCGCACGGAGGTTGGGTATTCATCGTGTTGTTTCTCGTTTTGACCGCTTGCGATTGTTGTGGTCTCCTCACTCCTCGTATGAGCTTCGTTTCTTGTTTGTTTTCACAGTAATAAAAAATGTTTTTTTTTTAAAAGAAACTATTTTGTGATGCAGAGCCATGGGTCGGGGCTTTCGGCCCATTTTTTCCTTTTTGTTGCCTTTTTGAAATGCCGTATTGTTGCAAGAGGTGATGGGCCTATGGCCCATATGATCCTCATTCTTCTCTTACCCCCCCCCCCCCCTTTTCATCAAATCACCCCCTTCTGTTTTTTTATGTAAATTATTTTTTAGTTTAGAGTTTTGTAAATATATTTTGGTCAAATATATGTTATTTTTAATTTCTATTGTATTTCATAGAATTGTTTTGTATATATATACTTTTTCTTATATTTAATTTTCTTTTTAAAATTTCTATTATATATTTTCTTCAGAATTCCACATATACACATATTTTAATTCTTATTTTCTTTTAGAATTTCTATTGTTATTTTAGTTCATACTCTTTAGAAGTTAATCTCATTTTTCATGTGTTATTGGGCACTCTTGCTCGTTTAGGTCGATGACGAGACCTCCGTAATTCATTACCAGTCAAATTATTGATAAGTAATGTTGGATCTGAGACCACCTCTTTTCTCTCTTCGTCACTTGTCCCGACTCGATTCAAAAACATTGTCAAACAATCTTCAAGATCAAATTATCTTTGTATTGAATTAAAAAGAGGGGATTAAGTGTAGACTTTCTTCCTCTCCGAGTGTTGGAATGCCCACTGTAGTGAGGGTGGTTTCAACACTCGTCTTTCAATACAAAGACGCTTCCCATCCATTTTTTAAATCTCATCTCCTTAAAATCAATTCTTTGTGTTGAGATAAAAAGAGAGGATTGGGTGTAGACCTCTTCTTCTTCGAGTGTTGAAATGCCCACTGTAGTGAGGGTGGTTTCGACGCTCGTCTTTCAATACGAAGACGCTTCCACCCTTTTTGCTCCTAAAACCTCGGTCTCGTACCGAGTCCATTTTCAAACCATCTTTAAAATAAATTTCTCTTTGTATCGAATTAAAGAGAGAAGATTGGGTGTAGACCTTTTCTTTTCCGAATGTTGGGATGCCCACTGTAGTGAGGGTGGTCTCGATACTCGTCTTTCGATACGAAGACGCGACTTTATCCACCATCTCGCTTTCACAACTTTCTTCCACAATTTTCACACCTAAAAACCTCGGTCCCGTACCGAGTGCATTTTCAAATCATTTTCATAACAAAAACTTGAATGGTCGTGGAGTGGTTAGGCGTAGGCCTTCTCCTATCCCGAGTGCTGACGTTTACCATAGGGTTCTCTGTCGCAAAGCACTTACCATTCAAAACCAAAAACATCTTTAATAAGAGAATGAAGTTCTCTTTGTATTGAACTAAAGAGAGAGGATTAAGTGTAGACTTCTTCCTCTCCGAGTGTCGAGATGCTCACTGTAGTGTGTGTGGTTTTGATACTCGTCTTTCAATACGAAGACGCTATGTTCGCAACACCCTTTCATAACAAAAACTTTGAGACAAAGAATTGGGTACTACCCGTAGGGGTTACTATCCGAGGATCTGTCTCGCCCCCCTAAAAAACAATCCAATCAATCAAATGTGACTTCTAGCCCCGTGTGGCGAAAATTAATCAATCTTTCGAAAGGATATGTTACGTCCGTTCTACCGCAAACAGGTAATGCCTAAGTCTCCAACGGGCGAGCAGCAAAACACCTAACTGCTAGAATGCGCACGATAGCATCATCCATAAAAAAACATCAACACACCGTAGGCCGAACTACGGCTGCTCTGATTTCTCATACCAGATGAGAATACGTAGGCACAAGACGGCGATGTCTTGGCGAGCACATCCCCCATATTTGTAGTTCCCCGAACTACGTCGACTCTGATTTTCTCACATCCGTTGAGAATATGTAGGCCTAGGACCGCGAAGTCCTACCGAGTCTGTTCTTTCACTTTTCTCCCTCTGTTACCTCTCTTTCCCTGTTTCTAACCCTTTATCTCTCTCCCTTTGGAACACACTTTTATAGCATAATATTTTAGCAAATAAATTCACACGTCGACAAACAAAAGGTTCCCATCGAGTACGATGGATGCGAGGGGTGCTAATACCTTCCCCTTGTATAACCGGTTTCCGAACCCGTTCATGGTTGCGAGACCATCTTATCCGTTCGTTTCTTAAGGTTTTCTCGATATTTTCCTTTCCCCCCATGGGATAAATAAAGTTCGGTGGCGACTCTTCTGTCCTTTCTTTTCGCCTCCCCGTCGTTGCGCGATGCATTTTTCGAGTAGCGACACCCACCTCCTTGCATTTTTTCTTGCATGTTATTTTTATACTTTTGTGTACATGTTTATTACGGTTAACCAATTCATGCAGATGCAGTACTGTCAAGTGTAAATCCTTACAATCAAGCACTTCAAAGTGTGATCATTGGATTACTGGAGATCCTGGGTTTATTCTATTAGTCGTTTTCCTCAGAGCGCTTCACAGAGAGAATCAAGGTTTTTTCTTGGTGATTAACCATGGTCACTTAAGATTTGGGCACGGGTTTCATGGAAAGTTGCAAGTGAAGGAGCTCAGATGTCTCTTGTTATTTGGCCTGCAAACCTTACACTTAAGAATGAGCTCGTGTTTAAGCTAAGCTCTATATTCAAGAACCTGTCTATCGCAAAGCCTACCGAATTTCAGAATTGGGAAAGTAGTTCACATGCTATCGCCGCTCAAATAGCTCAAATTGTAAAAGGCGAAAGAATTCTCACTCGAATTACGATTTTTCCGAGAATTCAATAAGTTGAAGGTTTTTTTTAGACCTTGTTTCCACAAATTCAAGTGAGGAATCATGTTCAAGTTCATGTCATTATTCAAGAGGATTTAAAGTTTTAGATCTTACTCTAATTTAGATCTTACCATACAAGACTTACAGGAGGTTTAAAATCTCATTGCAATTCAGGATCGAATCCCATATTTTCCAATTGACTCTCTTTGTTTTCTACAAGTGATCAAGGATAATTACATTGTTTTCTTTCATTTTGGCATGGTGACTCATGCTTCACCATGGGTATATTTACGTTCAAACTTTCCAAGGTCAAACTAGAATTGGATTCACTCAAAACACATTTCTCTTTGAGGTGCCGCGCACAGTGGGGAAGTTGCGGAACTGATAAAATTCACTATCCACCTTCGCATCTTTAATCAAGTTTTAAAGAGAAGTACACCCTGAGAATTAGAGAAGACTGTTATTACAATTTTAAAGGACATAATAGACTAAGTAAGTGGATCCCATGACCACGTTTCTTTTCTCAAATAATTGATATGACCATTTGACCTCAAACGTCACAGTGAGCCAACATTTTTCCATGAGAATGTTGTTAAATAACCTTAAAATAAAGAAGGTCCAGATGAATGCATTAAATAAGAAAGGTGAGATACATTTGGGTGTTGCACCACTTCGGTCAAATACAATCATTGATCCTAAATAAGGTCTTAATACAATACATTATAAGGCTTCACAAAGCACTTTCTTGAAGCAATTTTCTTGTTAACCGAGTTGGTGTAGCTGCCCATCGGGGGAATGTTAAGGAACCGTTACCACTTTAGAACATCTTTAGGGAAGCCATCCACCTGTTACGACAGGCCAAAAAGCCAAAATTAACAAGACCACCTAGTTTCTTTAAAATAACAAAACCTTGACAAGCAATAGAACCAAATCACAATTCAACATAGAGTTTTCCTTCAAGATAAGTTTTCGGACCTTCGATGGAACTCCACCGAGTTATCCTCTAAAGAGATACCATGTACATAGAGGAAGACAGGATTTTAACAATAAGCGTAAAGCGAAGTTCTAACAGCAAGAATAGAGATGGAGCATTTTACGGCAAGTGTTTGTACCCACGGCTACGAATCTCCAACCCACGATTCGTTATCCCTGCTAAACCCATACTGAACCTCACAAGGATATCTTGGAAAATGCCCATAAAGACAGTGATTAAACATATTAAACAAGTAAGGAATCAAGAAAGACACGCCATTAGGGGGGCTTACCTGAAAGAGTTATGGTCGATAGTTCCAGATCAGATCCAACACTTTTATTCGTCTTCGCTGGCACCTTCAAAAAACACCCTCAACCAGGGGGGAAGGCCTACTGAAAACATAGAGAAGATAGGGCGATGTCGAGAAGCAAAGAATCAGTTCTTTAAATGTGTTATCCATCTAATTGGCATGAACAATTCAGCTTTTGAAACTCTTACCAAGGTTCCCGTAGCTTGTTTTCAGAGGCCGATAAAGTGAATAGGATAGAGTTGTTATCGATATGGACGGAAGCCAAAGATTTTCATCCCCTTCTCTGGTGTACTTCTTTCACGGTCCTGGCAAGAATTGAAATCTGTGACATAATCCAGACACAATAATCAAAGTAGTCAAAACATGTTTATGACATAATCACGAAAAAGGAAATTTCTTTAAGCAGGTCACGACATCATTCAAAACTAGAAAGGAAAGGTCAGGACACACATCAAACAAGTTTCGAATCACTACCGACACAATCAGACATCTCTTGAACTAAAAAGGAAGTTTAATTATTATCATTAACTTAAGGTTTCATTTTGGCCATCTATAAAAGAAGGAGGAATTTGAGATGAGGGACAGGAAAAAAAATCTATTCACGGCAAAACTCAAATGCAAATTGTAACATCCCGTTCCCCAAAATAAAATAAAACAATTAAATAAACAATCATCAGAGTTTCCACACCAAAAACGGGATGTCACATTTCCACCAAAATTCCACAAGACATTTCTTAAAAATGATTTTCAACAAAATGGTGTATCCTGTCATAAACATATATACATGTCATCATCCTATACATCAAGTCGGCTATCTGCCCAAAGTACACAAAATATCATCATCGAATCCCAACAAAACAAGATACGCCACAGGGGCACACAAAATCATCAAATAGACACAAATACTCCCAAAAGCCCCGGTGTTACGTATCAGAGCATCCCTACGACTCGTCACAATCCAAGCTAGCTAAGCACCTGGATATCTGTACTTCCGAAGAAGCACAGGCCACAACAACAACAAGGGGTGAGAAATCACGATCAAATATAACGGTAATAATGTACATGAAATAAAAGGCAGAAACATATAAACATCATTTCATATACATCAAATCCGGACCTACTGTCCCATGCCAACACAACACACATCACAATGCAACACATGCAACTCGACACAATGATATGCAGTACCGACTCAACTCAGGATAGATTGCATACACTCCATATGAGTAACGATCTATCCCTACCACACTCCTCCTGAGCCCATATAATCAAATCTCAGGATAGATCGCATACACTTCATCTGAGCAACGATCTATCCCTACCAACACTCTCCACTTGGAGCACGGGTGAATCGCATACACTCCATCTAAGCAACGATTCAACTCCCGTCCATGCTCCCCATTTGGAGCACGGGTGAATCACATACGCCCCATCTGAGCCATGATTCCATCCCGTCCACATGCTATGCAGACACCATGCACAACAACACAAGCACTCACGGTGCACACGATCCTACTGATCCATTTCATCATATATCACATACACATCAAGCACACAAGGTGCATACGATCCTACTGATCCATCATCATACAACATACAAACCTAAGCACACAAGGTGCACACGATCCTACTGATCATAATTTATCATATATCAAATATGTCTCACCCATCACCACGGTCATACATCATAACATACACCAATTCAAATATCATAATCACACGGATATCACAGAATCATGTCCCGACACCATACATACACTCACCACAGCTCACTAATAAGTTCATCATCAAACATGACCAATAAGGGTCCAAAATCACAAAGGAAACAACACAAAACAGCAGCAAAACACAAACTATTGTCGGGCTCGCTAGCACATTCGCCTGGCAAAACACCACAGCGAACACTCGTTAACCATTCGCTTGGCGAATCCAAACAGAGGTTACTGGCAGCATTCGCTGCCCAGTTCGCTCGGCGAAGCCTGGCGAAGGCTCGCCCCCTCATTCGCCCAGCGAATACCTGCGATCTCATAAAAATAAAGCCACAGCTCAGAGTCGGCAACACGCTCCGAACTCAGCCGATTCTACTCCAAGTCAAACCCCATCATACCAGACAATTGTTCCACCACCTAACTACAACATCTATCCTCGATTTAACTCGATTAATTGTTAGCTCTACACAATTACTCAGTTCCGGCATAACTTCGAACTACCCGAAAACCCCCATTCCCTCAAATCATCATCAACCATTGCATGCAAGGATTTTCAACACTCAAACATCAATTAACAACAGAATCAACAACACAATATATCATGCAATTCATTATCAATCATGGGGTTAGGGAATTCGCCTTCCTACCACATATTTCATGCACCTACTGAAATTAACCGATCATCCGCCCACTCCCCCTTACCTCAAAATGCAGTTTTGATGATGAAGAAACCGCAATCCACAGCTTTGATCGTCCACCTCTTTCTCAAGCTTGCTCACTCTTGATCGCTCTTCTCTTATATCGTTCCTCTTGTTCCACTTCTATCGTGTTCTCCTCTTTCCCTTTTTTCCAAATGCTAAACATGCCCTTCATCCTAAATAATCCTCTTTTCATTTATCTCTTTTATTCCCTCTTCAGCCTTGAGGTCATACCAACCAAACACTATTTCGCTTTATGCTTTGATCCTAACCTTCAGTTCCTTGAACTTCTCTTTGATGACGAAATTGCTTCTCCCTACAGTTTTAATTTCCTTCCATTTCTTTTCTATGAACTCTAAACATTGAGGGTGATTAAACCAACAACCGTTAGATTTGAAAGGTTTAAAACCCCAACTGATAAGTTTGAGCTGCACCCATATGGGACAATGGTCTAACACCTCTCTTTTCCCAACCTTTTGACCAACGACTCCCCATTTACTAATGATAGAATTGTCAACAAGGAACTTGTCAACTCTACTAATGGAATAACCATCACCACTATACCAGGTAAATCTATTTCTAGAAATAGGCAAATCCTCCATTCCTAATTTGAAATAAAGGCTTCAAATTCCCTAACTTCAGAACTTCTGTTCGAGACGCTACGGCCCTTCCTCTCAGAGCACTTGGAAACAACATTGAAATCCCATCTAATCATCCAAGCCCCGTCTGTAAACCTACTCTTCAACTTAATTAAACCTCTCCATAATTTCCTCTTGGAGTGAATATCACAGGCAGAATAAACATTGAACAAATAAAAGGGTTCAAAATTCCATTCTACTTTTATCTTGAGATATCCCTCTCCTATATAAGACATAGTAGCCTGAACAGACGACTCCTTCCACACTGTAATAATTCCCCCATACCGACCCTGTGCTTTGCTAAAAGACCAGCCAAACTCACAGTTGTTCCAGAAACTCTTGATAATAATATTATCGACATCCTTCAATTTAGATTCCTGAATGAAGAAAACATCAACCATACCTGAGGAAATGATCTTGCTAATTCTCTTTCTCTTGGAAAGATTACATCCACCTCTAATATTAAGGGATCTAATAATAATTTCTTCATTTTGAGAGACTTCTTCTTGTCGTTGGTTCTGGTTTTGTCAACACCTTCCATCTTGTTTAACTTCTTCGAATAATCAATTGACTTGTCTTTAGCAACCACCCCTAGATTGTTGGTCGCACTCCAAATTTTTCCTCCTACATTTGTGTCCAATTGGTTTGAAAACATGAAATTTACAATTCTAACATCTGAATCAGAAGTTTGATCACAACATAAAATTTCGCCCGCCGAGAATTTTTCAGATTCAAACAAAAAATTAGAAGATTGCCCTACTTTCTGTGGAGCCAAAACACAATTATTCCTACACAATGAAGCAAATGGGTCAGAAGGGGAAAATCCTCCATGGGATCCTCTGAGACGATTGGGACAGGCTGCGAAGCAAAGTCCAATAACCTTTTGATCTTTTTCTTTTTAACAATGGATTTGAACACCGACCCAATAACATCTACAACCTTTTTCAATTTAATCTTTTTGGGAACCACTTTATTACCACTATAAGACAAGGTTCTGATAACATGATAGCCAGGTTCTGAACCCTCGAAAGCTACAAAACCTTCATGCGCATGACTAGCTCTATTTTCCATATCCTCAGACAACCCCACACCTTCTCTAGTCGCCTTTGCTGCTACGATAGCAGCCTCAAGATTAGAAGACAGACGCCTAGCCCTAGAGCTAGTATCCCTATCCATATCATTAGCTCTAACTCTCGCTAAGCCACCCTCAAACTCTTTTGTTTCCCTCACTGCAACTAACTCCCTGGTTGCAGAAGAACATATTTCTCCTTCTTCAAGCTCTACTAGTTGCCTTTGAAACTCTCCAATGTCAGTTTCCTCCTCATCACCTCCAAAAGTGCTCCAATTATACTTCAAGTCTGAAGAAGGATTACCAACCTCCTCCTTCTTACTGTTAAAAATCCTAAGAATACGAAGAGGCTCATGGGAGTCCTCTGTCATTTTGATGCTAAACACCTCTCCTTTGATCCTCACTTTAAAAATATCGTTCAAGACAACTGCACAATTGATTCTCACTATAATGTGAGTTACGTCCATACAAACGCCCTTTAAATTATTCTCATCAACACAGATGTAACTGCCCACCGTCTTGGCCAAAAGCTCGAAGAATTTAAAGTTCCACGCATGAAAGGGGATACCTTAGCAGCGAAGCCAAGTTACCATATTCTTGTCTACGTCTTCTTCTTTCCATTTTCTAATCTCTAAAAACCATTGTTTCCACCAGGATTCTGCCTCCCTAATTAGGTCTCTGATCTATCCTTCCTCGCTCTCCTCCAACAAGCATAAGTTCGCATCAAGCGGAGTCACTTTGATAGAAAAATATCCCTTCGTCTCGAATCTAGTTTGAATATTGTAAGGCATACCAGGATTGTTGACCCCTCATACGTAAGCTTTGCTTAATCTTGAAATGTATGCTTCATCCGAATTATAGAATAGATGAACCGACACTTTGCGAAGAGGGTGAACCGCAATAGAAGCGCCAACTTTGTTTACAACTTCAGCAAATGACCTAACACCAACCTTGCTAGCATGAAGACCAAAATCTCCTTCCCTGCTACATTCCTGTCCTTGAAAGATTGGTTGACCCCTCTACTATTAGATTCTATCTTGCGATCAGTTTTCCCTCTTGAGAATCTGGGAATGTTGGCATGAATCTTCACATTGTCAATAAAAATATTATCATGTTTGACCGCCAAAACCCTACCATCTTCAACCTATGAGAATCTGGCAAAGCCGAACTGCTTTCCAAACTTGTTTCTCTTGGGAGGAATCACCACTTCTAAAATCTTGCAATACTTGCCAAAAAGTTGAAAATTTTCGCTAACTTTTACTCTATCTGATATCTCTGAAACATAAAATAATTAGACATCTTTTTCTCCTTCTAAACGACTATCACTTACTGAGTGAAAATCCCATCTATCTTTCTGCATAGACTTATAAAGTCTTTCGGAACCTTTTGCCAATAATCCTTCACAAAAGAAACACTCCTCATGTAAGATAGTTAAAATAATTGATATTATATTTAAGGTGAACTTACTATATTTTGACACATATTAGTCAATTCTTATCATTGTATCTTAAAATCACAAATATTTCTTGGTTGCATGTATTGATTATTAAATGGAGACAAATGAATGTCAACCATTTAATTAAAACCACCTTATTCAAAATATCTCTAGTTAAACTTTTCTTTCATGAATTGATTGATATTTTCTTTTTACTAATATCACACCAAAAATATTTCAATGTTTAACATGATTTTATTAAAAAAATTAAAGAATATATTTGTTTTAGTACAGCATATTTTCTTTGAAATTAATATATTCAAATTAAAGACAAATTATTAAACATAATTTGAATTCATGAAAAGTAAAAAAAGTAAAAACAGAGATATTCACTTTTACATACACTTCTTAATGTTCCACTGTAAATACTTGGTGAACTCAAAGTTCTACGACCAGGACCATCTCTCTTTCTTGTCGACATCATTCTCCATCGCAACAGTACAAAACTCACACCACACCACAGTGACACACACCCTGACCCCACTCAACTTTGATTAATTGTCCGATTCATAAGTTTACGGAAAAATAAAATAAAAAACTGCATAATTTGCAGAAAAATAGGACGCATAAGAGATGAGTCAGATTGGATAAGAATCTAGTAGGAGCCAGCCTCACATTTTGTAGTTTTACCTATTTGTACTTTTATAACTATTCTAGTGGAATGTAAAGAGTATTGACTGAACTGAGACGTCACTCTATGATGTTATTACACAATTATTAGGATGGATTAAAATTAATTATTGATTAATGGATTAATTATGTAAAAGACGACAAGGAGTTTGGATAAATAATTCAACAGAGTACAAATCACATTTGTATTTTTCCACGACAACTTTAAATCTTTTGCTGTTAATAGAAAATGACTTACGAGGAAACCCGGCTTCGTGTCCAAAATCAAATCAAACCAAACAAATCAGTGGTTCCTGGTTTCCTATCCAATGCGTTGTTTGTACACGTTGTTTTATTATTCCATTTTTATTGCCACAAGCATAGACCAATAATAATTGAAAATATGAAAATTCCTTCGTATAGTGCTATTCAGCATTTATGATATTTTGTCTTCACACGCAAAAGTATGAAAAATACTAATTAACAAACGTTCAATGTACATGACAAAAATGCTAGTACATCTCAACTACCAACTCAATTAGCAATGAGTTTGATTTCTTTTTTCTAATATTAAAACAACTACATGGATTATAAAAAAAAATCATATATAATAATAAGGACATATTTTAAGAAATTAAAAATAAAAAACTAGTATAATTTAAACCTCCATGAAAAACACGAATTTAAATCCACTACAATCTTTTTAATTTCTTTTAGTTAAATAGTCTAATAAAAATTCACATTGTTTTAAAAAAAAATAATATCCAAGATCAAAACGAAACGGATTCAAATCTGCGTTTATACAAAAAACTATTTCTTCCGATCTTAAATATAAGCGGTAAATTTTTTTTTTCATGGTCTTAAATATAAAAAAAAGTCACTTATATTTATTATATTCAATATCATTATTTTAAATATATATTTATTTTTTCATATTTCTACTTTTTAACAATTTTTAATACAAAAAATTGAGGTAAAATTAGAAAGACTATGAGACTTAAATATATTTAAACATTTTTCTTAAAAAGTAAGTTTTTTTTAAAGTTCCTTATATATGAGATATGATGAAATATCAATTAAATTGATTTTTCTTTTACATAAATCAAAAATCTTTTATACTCAATAGTAGAGATTAACTCTCTAATTAAGAAAATTAATTAAGAAAACTATAATAAATGATTAATTTTTTTTAAAAGACTTGACACGGTTGCGTGTTCAAAAATGAATTCAAACTCTAAATTTCATGTTAAGTTAAAAAAACTCCTACCATTTCAATAAGTCGTCTTATTGAGTTCAATTGAATTTGTTTAATATGTTTCAATAAGTTTTTTTGAGTCCAACTTAATTTGTTTAATATGACAATCCACGCTTATTTTTATTATTTGTCTTTAAATTATAAACTAGATTAATAGAACAAATAAAATCAATAACAAAATATATTGAAGGGAGGGGAGGAAGTAATGCGATTTTTTTTAATATAACATGATTTTTCAAAATAATTTTCAAATAAATTATTATTTTAAAAAAATTATGAAAATGACTAAGTTTCTAAGAGGATTCGCCATATGAAATGACTACTCAAGTCTTCCAGGCCTGATTCGCCATTTCATATGGCGCATGAGTTCAATGGGTGCCCTAGAACCCTACATTGAGTCGCCATATGGGATGGCGCATCTCATGTAGGTTTTTTTTTTAATTTTATTTTTTATATTTGTTTTAAAAACTGATATTTGATATTTTTAAAAAATAATAAATATAATTCTTGATATTTGATATTTTTGATATTTTTAAATTTTTTATTTTTGATATTTGTTTAAACCCTACATTGTTAATTTTTTATATTTGATATTTGTTGAAAAAAATATATAATTCTAAAAAATAATAAATTTTGTAAGGGTATTTAAGACATATCATATGTGGTCCGTACTATTTTATTTTTCTATAAATAAGACTGCACACTCATATAGTTTTTCACAACAATTTTTACCAATAGACTCAAATCTTCATAATTTTGAATTCAGTCTAGAATGTCTGCATTTCTAAATCAACGTTCATCATCGTCGTCATCACCATCGGAGGAACCGTTTCCAACATTTCCTTTAATGAAAAGAAATGTCCTAGTTTATTTTTCAACAACAAAGCCTCTGATGAAGGTGCTACTGTGGAACATGCAGACTTTGGAGCATTTACATAGGGAATTGAACCGTTGGCTAGAAGGAGATATTGTTGCAGGTGAAAAGATTAGGAAAATTGAGAGGTTGGTTGAGGTGTCAGGGAGAAACAGAGTTACTCGTGATTGGAGAAAAGTGGAAAATGATGTTGGTGTCCTTGTGATGATGTTAACACCAAAGAAGATAACCTTGATGGTTGTGATATCCTAGACAACTTGATACATTGTTTTGTTTTATGTGGGTTTGTTGTTGTTATTTCCAGAATGTTGTTGTGATATTAAGTTGTGTTTTTTTAATTTATTTTGTTTATTAATCGTAATCGATTAACTATGCTTTAAATGGAATAAAATTTGCTGTTGATTTAAAGGGACACAGTTACATTAGAAACTATGATCTTGTGCTTGATCCTACATTGAGACATTTTGTACGATTGTGTTCTCATTGTTGATAAGAACTACATAATCTGACCATTTTGTTTGTTGCATCCATCTCCGGTTGAATGTATGTGTTATTAGGGTGGCCCTTTTTCTTTATTCACATCAATTCATTATACCAAACAATTTCGCCTTCGTATGGAGCCAATAGTCCTCTTTTGCCACCACTTGAAAGCTACATGTGTAGACATTGCATAGACTTATCACTTGGTAAACAGTAGAAAGATAGTTGGTTGGGTTCTGGCGTGCCTTCGAACATGCTGCTATAACATGGGAGTAAGGCATACGAAATGCCTGAAACTTTCCACAGTCACACCAACTTCTATCCAGTTCCACTCGGTAATATCCCCTGGGCCTTCCTTCATTGTGATCAATTGACTCAGCAACGCTGAACCAACCTTTATTATGGTCAAAGATTGTGACTGCATGTGTGTTGGATTTTATAACCTCGTCTTTCATGAATTTTGTTGAACTATTACAGTACAGCTGGCCAGATTGTAATACTGAACCCCACTTTGTACGCCTGTTATCAAAGAGTGGCCCGAACCTAAAATATGTTGCCTTTACCAAGGCAGTTATCGGTAGGTTTCAGATTCCCTTGAAAACATAATTCATTGATCCAACGAGGTTAGTTGTCATGTGGCCCTATTGCACCCCATTATCATATGCCCGTGTACATTTCTCTTTATCAATACTATCAATCCATCTTAATGCATATGTGTTTGTCAGTTTGATTTCGTCACGGTAGTGTTTTAATGTGGGCTCTGTTAGTGCATATCCTGCGTTCACAACTTTCTTCCTTAGTGTTTTGCCTTTGATTTCCCGCATGGAATTTTGGGCGATATGTCTTATGCAATACACATGGGTCGAGGGAGGATCCTTCCAACAGCTATCAAGGTTCTTGTATACACTCCCAATTGATGGGTGTCTATCAGAGATCAAACATAAGTTAGGTTGGGGAGAAACATAAAAGCGGATATTTTTTAGGAAAAAACTCTAACCCCCAGCAGTCTCCCCTTCAACTAGAGCGAAGGCTATTGGAAAAATGTTATTGTTCCCGTCCTGTGCTACAACCATGAGTAGCGTGCCCTTATATTTCCCGTACAACCATGTGCCATCAACTTGAATTATAGGTTTACAATAAGCAAAACCCTTGATACATGGTTCAAACGCCCATAAGAGTTTGTGAAAAATGCCATTTCCACTAACGCAAGTCCCGTATGGTGTATACACCGGCATTGTCTCCAATATGGCAACAGTCCCTGGAGAATATTGTTTATGAGCCACCAAGAATTTTGGAAGTTCTTTGTAAGTCTCCTCCCAATTTCCAAACACCCTTTCAACCGCTTTAGTCCTAGTTATCCATGCTTTCCGGTACGAAGGAGTGTAATTGTACCTTTGAACCATATGTGAAATTATGGTACTCATCTTCAAAGAAGGGTTGTCGCTAATGACCGATAGAATCTCATCGCAAATCAATTAAGAGCTGAGCTTCCGATGGTCCTGCATCAGATTCATGATTATACAAGTGTGGGCTGGACCCATTGACCTTATCTTCCATGAATCACTTCTCTTCCAGAAAGACACTGTTAATCGAAACGGACACACCTTGTTACGACAATAGATCTTATACAAAGTCAGATTTGTTCGATCGACTCTATAATCAATTGATAAGTCCATGTGATATTATTTAATTGCTCGGACACAATCTTCTTTTGCACGAAAGTTGTCGCCCTCTTTTAATAGTTCTTTTGTTGTGTAGTTAGGGTTGTAAAAAATATTTGTTGAGGGTTCATTGTCACCTAAGTCGAGACTTGTCATGTATTGAGGTGGGCAATAAACATGACTGGGTGGAACCCCCTCTTCCTCGTTGTTTACCATGTCGTCAATAATGACTTCAGCTGCTTCTTCTTCATCATCAATGGCATCGACTTTAGCGTGTTCCTCATCAGATTCATAAAAACTTGAGAAGAATCAAGTTGTTGAGATAATTGTTGTTGTTGTAACGTACCATATAACACAATATCTGAGAAGCCGGAATACTCATGACTGCGGAACATGCTATGCACATCTTCATCGTCTCGAATCTTTAATTGGAAAATTTTGCATTGAGCGTGCCCGCCAAAGAACACATGATTCTTGTAGATTATTTGGCCAACTGGACTACATTGTAATTTCTTTTCTAATCTCGACTTCAAGTGTAAAAAATTGACCTTCTGACAATAAAAAATCTAGTAACATCAGTATTTCGAAAATTGAAACTGGCTAAGTTACATTTAAAAACCTCACCGTTTAAATGTGCACTAATCATGTATTGTGGTGTTTGAGTCATAACTAAAATTTTAGCAAACTTGTGTTTGAAGGGATTGTTTAACTAATTGATACGATAATAAATCAGTTATCTCTATTGTATTAATATCAATAAAATGTTGTTTTTTATTATTAGATCTGGACTCATCACATGTCTCTGCGTACCTACAAGACTACACTCTGCATGCATACAAGATTCTCTACATGACAAGACTAAACCCTGCGTGCCTACAAGGTGAGCTACATGACAAGACTAAACCCTGTGTGCCTACAAGGTTCTTTGCATGACAAGGCTAAACCATGCGTGCCTACCGTCTGCGCTCTGCATGGCTATCGTCTACACTCTGATTCTATGCATGCCTACACGATTCTTTGCATGGCTACACTCTACACTCTGCATGCCCACCGTTTGCACTCTGCATGCCTGCCGTCTGCACTCTGCATGCCTGTCATCTACACTCTGATTCTATGCATGTCTACAAGATTCTTACTATGTCTATACTATACACTCTGCATGTCTATCGTCTGCACTCTGCATGCCTATCGGCTGCAATCTACATGCCTACCGTCTATACTCTGATTTTATGCATGCCTACAAGATTCTTACTAATAAATGTATACACATGGCTACATTATTAGTCTCGCAGGATGCTGCATACTTGTAAGACTACATCTTCATATCTCTAAGACTACACTATACGATGCATACTTGTGATCATTACTTTGTAATAAAGGAAAAAAATAAATACCTTTAATACTACACTCTATCAATCAATGACTGTAAGATTCTTTGCATTCCAATAACCACGAATCTTGTGAGACAAGACTACACTTGCATGCTTCCCTTCACCCATGTCATAAAAATTTAGCACGCATGCTTGACAACACTACACTCTAGCAGAAGATATATTTTCATAACACTCTGCATGCATGACAACACTACACTAATGTTTTTTACTTCACATGCATGACAAGACCACACTTGCACACTTCCCTAAACCATTGTCATCATGTTTCAGCATGCATTGGTAGACGTAGTATTCACATGCCTACATTATTACTGAAGCAGGCCAACACTATGCATGAATGACAACACCACAACATGCATTTTCATGTGACTTCTGCACTTAGAAATTTGCACACTTCAACATACATTTTCATGTGACTCCTGCACTTAGAAACTTGCACACTTCAACATGCATTTTCATGTGACTCCTCTCATCACATTTGACCATTATAAATACATGTTCATCAAGGAACAAACTCTTCTCATCCCATTACCAACTTTACTCCTCATACGTTCTACAAAATCTTCTTGTCACCCTGCAAACTTCACTCATCAAACTTCACTCAGCAAACTTCACTCAACAAACTTAACCCACAACGTCTCAACTCACAATGGGCAACGATTACAGAGGCACAATTGAGAATATCGCAGAGTTTGTAAGTATTTTTCTTTTTGTTATCGATCTTTACGAAGTTTAATTTTCATTTAAACCTAATGGCATTTATATTCTTTCGCAGAATGTACCAAGGTTTCGCTGTCGTGTGCATGACTACATACCACACGACCCTTTAATAGAAGGATACCTAGAAGCATGTGGGTTCGGTGATTTGATCAAAATCAAATCGTACTCATTGGATCCCAAATTTAGTCTAGCGTTGTCAGAACGCTGGAGACTAGAAACACACACATTTCACCTACCTTTCGGTGAATGTACCGTAACATTACATGATGTATACATGTTACTTGGCCTACACATCAACGGTAAGGCCGTCAACGGCAAAGTTGGTGTTAATGACCAACTTTGCAAAGATTTATTGGGCGCCCCTCTATGTGTCGACACACATCAGCCACAACGTGCGGTCAACCGAGGGGGCAAGGTATTAATTTGAAATACCTCAGACAACACTACAATAGTATCGTGTTAAATGAGGAATCCACCGAGTATGAGAAGATACTTAAAACTCGGTGCTATATTATGATATTGTTTGGCCATTTTTTATTTCCAGACAGTACTGAAAATACTATAAATATTATGTATTTACCGTTGTTGCACAACATTAATAAAGTGTGCATATATAGTTGGGGTTCAGTTGTCCTCGCCCATCTATATAGTGCATTATGTAAAAATGCAAAAAAAATTCTTGTACTTTTTATGGCTGCGCTTATCTCCTTCAAGCGTGAGGTTGGTCTAGGATGCCAACACTTGCTCTAGTGAACCGCAATCCATTCACATTCCCATACGCTAACAAGTAAGTTTATTTTCAAGACGAGTATACAAATGATGTTTCTTTGTAACTTAATTATTTGTACAATGTTTCTTAGTATCTAATTTATTTGTGTTTCTCTTTTTCTAGGTGGTCTGTTCCGGAAATGAATTACTAAAGATGTCCAGGAACTCCATAATCGTGTACCGTAACCTTATTGAACACATTGGGCCAAATGATGTAATTTATCTACCATTACTTTGTCTAATTGATAAACACATACTTGTATTTCTCATTGCATATATTGTTAATGTAGTTTGTCTGGATGCCGTACGAGAGTCTCGACCACCAACCCAACGCCAATGATGTTGTCGTGTGGACATCTAAAACACCTATCATTCGGTTCACTACAGTGGAGATGCACCAAAGTGACTGGGTGAAACTACAGTTCGGGGTGCATCAGGATATTCCAGATGCTCCAACGTCATTGGGACACTGGCATCAGTTAAGGGTGGATACACAATAGAGTGTAAATCATTGGAAGGACTTTGCGAAAGAGACATGTCTGCATTGGAAGAACCGACATCAACACATCTTAACCGACCCTATTGTGGAAGAGGCTAGATCAAGTTATCAATATATGATTTGGTTTAGGTCAGTTACAACCTCACAACCATTTGTGTCTGAGCCGACATATTTGATTGACCCAAGGCAACATGCATCTTCCTCGAATCCACAACAACAATCCAATGCCCAACATCAAACACCATGTTATACCCAACATCCAACTTTGCCCACCCAATCAATCTTCCAAAGCCGCAACCCACATGCCACCAACCCAATCACAACAATAAGAACCTTACCCTTACCGCCAGCCTTCTGAAACCGACACCACTTCTGCATATAGTCCTGATACATCTTTTGACCCTACCCCATCCACATATAGCCCAGATAACTCTTTTGACCCCACACTAGACAATCAGTCTTCCTACCAACAAAATACCTATCCACTTTTTGACTATCAAACCCCACAACAACCAATACATCGTTTCCAAACCGATTCGATGTACCAATTCGGACAACCATATCATCCACACCACACCCAACTTCCCCGACAAAACTACGAAAACATGAGCATTGAACTTAATTACGGAAGCGCCGTTGACAGCGACCAACCCGACTTTTGAGGTCAAATGCTTGAAAATTTATCTGATACGCCGGGGTCATCTCAACAAATACTTCTTCCACAAGTAAACACGCAAAGACCATATACACCTCAACAACCTCGTGGTAGACCTCGACGCCGCGTGCATCCTCCACAATGTGGTATCAGTGGTCGTTTAGATAGAGTCAGCCATTAATTTTCTTTTTTTTTTTCATCTGTTGTAATTTATATTATATTATAAATTAGTATAATTTATTATTTCTTGCATATATATATATATATATATATATATATATATATATATATATATATATATATATATATATATATATATATATATATTTTAAATTATTAAAAGTAACAAATTTTATTATTTTTTTAATCAAATGTAACAATAACTAAATATTAAATATTTAATATTAATTAAAAGTGATAAAAATATAATAAATATCATAAATTAAAAAAAAATTATTAAAATTATTTTTTTTAAAATATCAAAAAATATAAAAAATATAACAAATAATCTTTATAAGATTTTTTAAAACAAATATAAAAAATTAAAAAGAGCTTATATGTGATGCACTATTCTATATGGCGACTCAATGTAGAATTTTAGGGTGTCCATCGCGCTATATGTAATAGCAAATTAGGTCTGAGAGATTTGAATAGCTATTCATATGGCAAATCAAGAACCCAACTATTTTTGTAATTTTTTTAAAATAATAATTTATTTAAAATTATTTTGAAAAATGATGTTACATTACAAAAAAATTCAAGTAATGCACCGATAATCTTATTAGTTTATATAATAGACAAATTAATTAGATAAGATAGGATTCCACTTTATCGTTAATGATTATTAATAATTTTTGTTTTATTTTTCTTTTTTTAAAGTAATAAAATTATCTTGAATATTGTGTGACTCAAGTAAAGTCCGGAATAGCTTCATCTCTCACCTTTTTCCTCCCATTACAGTCACATTGTGTTGTCGTAGTTGTCATTTCTCTTCTACTACCCGAATTTTCCCCTTTCATTTTCCTCTCTTCCAATTCCAATAAGCACTTTCAATTCCAATAAGCACTTCCTATGGTGTGTCAATAATCACTTTTCTAAACAATTTCCATAGAGTCCAGTTAGTTCACATGGGATTGCGAACAACCTTTAGAAGGAGAAACATCCAAGGTTGTTACGCTTTTTCTCTAATTAATGGAATCAATAAACCGATCCTTAGACGAATTTTACTCTCCCCACGCGCGCGAATTGCTCGACGAATTGTCTGAGCACTTCACAATCACCGACCCTTCCATTTCAGGCCACCCTATAGTCTTCGCCAGCCACGCGTTTCTCAAGATGACTGGCTTCACGCGCGATGAAGTCGTTGGTAGAAGCGGTGCCATGTTTCAAGGTCCAGCGACGTGTCGTAGGGCGGTGATGGAAATTCGTGAAGCTGTTAGGGAAGAAAGAGAGGTTCAAGTTGTTTTGGTTAATTATCGTAAAAACGGCACGCCGTTTTGGGTTTTGTTGAATGTTTGTCCTGTTTTTAGTGCGAACCGTGGTGCTGTTGTTCATTTTGTTGCTGTTCAGGTTCCGCTGCTGAGGAAACCGAGGGTTTGTGGTTCTGGTGGTGGGTTTTCTCAGGTGAATGAGTTTGCGTTCCGGTGTTGTCGAAAGGAAGTTTGTTCTGATTCTTTGGCGGAACTTAGTCGTGTTTCTTCCGCTAATCGAGTATTGGAACATGATGTCGCTGGTTGGTTTGTTTTTTGTTTTTTGGTTTTGTTTTTTTGGTTATGTTTTTTATATTCCCCATTGAATTGAATTTTATGCGTTGCTTAGGAGATGTTTGGGTTGCCTCTGAGTTTAGCGAAATTATAATAGCACTATGAGATTTTGTTTAAGCTCCAAAGTGTGTACTTTTTGATAAAATCAAGTGGCACACCGAGATTCTGCGAGTCTCACTACCAATCCGAATAATCACTTGATGTATTGGTGGTGAGTTTTGCAGAAATTTGGGTGGTTCACTATGATTTTACCATAACTATACTTTGAAGCTTCAAAAAATCATTTTGGCGAACTCATTGGCAACCCAAAATCCAAATAGGCACTTATCGGTTTTGTCTTTGTTATTAATCCAGTTAAGCTCTCAACTACACTTGCAGAGCTACACTTATTAGGTGATTATTGAGTTCGTATACTATGCCTTTTGGTTTCATAAAAGTGACAACTTATATTGCTTTGGTTCTGAATGGATCAACTTTTGTTTTCCATATTGTTCCTTCTGTTAATTAGGCAACATATGAAACTTTTTTTTGACAGGTCAACATATGACACTCGTGTGGAGACATCCATGTAACATTTATGTGGCATTAATGATGGTTACATATAAAAAATGTACCACTTAGCTATTCTGCTGCACTTTGTTGATAGTTAACATTAATTTATAGAACAACAACAATCAAGCCTATATGGATCAGAAGATGTTATAATTTTCTTTTTATATATCATATCACTATCCAACCCATTAATCTCTTGATCTTTCTTAATAGTTTTCTGATAGCTTTTCTAAGTCTTCCTCTTTCTCTAGTGATTAGACTACTCACTATTTGATCTACTCTCTCTAATGCATAATCTACTACGTATTTCTACATACCCAATGCAACATTATCATCATCGCTATGCTTATTTCATTCTCGTGTTGGTTCGTTACTATTCAACTTGTGATGGCAAAAGATGGATTTGTGAAGTTTACACGTTTTGGAAGTTAATTTGTGCACAAGGACACTTCACGAAAGCAAAACTAGTTGTCACTTTGAGGAACTAAATTGAATGTTAACTTGGTGGTGATTAATTACAATGTGAATTGATTGGTTAAGGATTAATCTGTGAATACGTTCTCTTGACAGCTTATATTTTTTTAGTAGAAAATAATATAATCTTAGTTGGTTGATAATCTACGCATATTTGTAAGCAATATGATGTGTAAGATTTTTGCATAAAAATTTCTTATTCTTATTCAAATTTTATGAAGTTAGTTTTTCAATAGTAGCTTTTGGTCTATTGTCGAGTGATTGTGCATTTGTCCTAGTGGTTTGGTTCTATTGGATGTTTGCTGATATGTTAGCTACATAACATGCAGAATTGGAGAGTGAAGAGCCACGCGAGGCAAGTGGTGATGAGAGAAGAAGTGCTGCGACGGCCATGGACAACATTTTTTCTGTGCTAACCCACTATAGCGAGTTGACGGGGAAATTCGTGTGTAGAAAGAGATGCAGCGTTCCTGACGTGGGTCTTCTTAGCTCTTCCTTGATTATTTCTCTTGGTAGAATCAAACAAAGCTTTGTATTGTGAGTTATTGGAAAAGTCTAGTTTTTTTACTTAAGCAAAAGCTTTATGATTTTTGCAGACCCTTAGTTTGTTTATATGCTGCTTTTTGTTTTTGAGCTTCCTCGCAGAACTAATCCACATTTGCCAGACATGCCTATTGTTTATGCCAGTGACACCTTCATGAAATTGACAGGTTCTAAAACTTAATCTTTTAAAAGTTAATAATAGCCCTGAAAATTTTCTGGTGTTTGACGTAAGGATTTAAAACCGATAATTCATATTTACTTATTATTATTTTGATTCAAATTACCATGTTGTCTCAATAGGTTATGCAAGAGATGAGGTATTGGGCCGCAACTGTAGATTTTTAGGTGGAAGCGATACTGATGCCTCAACTCTACATCTGGTAATAACACTTTTTCTTTCTTTCTACTCATAGTTGTCCAATATTACTGTTGTAATTTGGCATCTTAGCTCAATGGAAATGGACTATTATGTCTTTGTGTAACTGCTTACAGATAAGGGAGAGCGTCAAAACTGAACAACCATGCACAGTACGTATTTTGAATTACAGGTTGATACTTTTATTCATTTTCATCTGTGCGACCAAAGCTTGAACTTTTTTTACTGGATATGCTGAATCAATTTTACACAACACTGACAGGAAGGATAAAAGCTCATTTTGGAATCTACTTCACATCTCACCTGTTCGGGATGCTTCTGGAAAGGTAATTTTGACGAGCTATTTCTCAGCTGGGGTATAAATCTCAAATGTCTATAATAAATTTTCTGTCGCGCATCAGTCTATTCTAGTTGTCTAAGTATCTGCTTTTATAATTCTAAAATCTAAATGAAATTTCTCATATTCCTTGTGCATGTATAGTGTTTTCTTGGACTGGGAAAATGATTTAGCGGTACAAGGAATGGGGAAGCCAAGGTCCGATTGATTAGAGAAAATATTTTCTGTTTTCACTTTTAATTGCTAAATTGATATACTGTTTGTTTGATTGCTTGCTTTTGGTTTTCAATTTGTGTGAAAAAAGTATGATTACTTTTAACTGTTTCTTACTCAATACTGCAAAAATGGGAAATAAAACGGAAACAAAGGGACAATTATGTTATTAAAGTGGAAACAAGAAATGAACATAGAAAATATTTATTCAAATCAAACAATCCGAAAGAATCAGTGGTTGATGTATCATGCTTATTGGGGTGGTAGCTCATATTAAGCTTAATTTCACTTAGTTTCCCAAGTATAGCGATTGTGTTATTTATTTTGGTCCTATATTTTAATTGCATGATTTTAGTCCTTATTCTTCTTCCTTCAGTATCAGTGTTGGAAAATTAGTACTCATGTCATGTCGCCGAATTCTGTTTTTTTTTCAGGTAGCATACTTTGTCGGGGTCCAAATAGAAGATGACTATAAAAACGATGATTTTAGGCGGTGTTGGAGACCTGATATGAAGCAGCTTAGCGTGGTTGGTGTAGTCAAGGTTGCAGTGAGGAGTTTATCCATGTCTGCTGGGTCGTCAAGGTTGCAGTGAGGAGTTTATCCATGTCTGCTGGGTCGTCAAATACATAGTCATAAGATAACTTATGGTTGGTTCTTTGACTTTGGTTGGTTTAATTTATGGGTTTTCATATGTTATGTTTGTTTCCCTAAGAAATGTTACACCATGGGGAGAAGTCATCAATCTCAACTAGTTATCGTTGAGATGATAGAGGGGTGAAAAATTGATTTATGAAAGAAAGAAAAAGTCCATATTGTCAATTGTAATTGTAATTTGTAAAAAACTAGACATTATATGTTCAAAGTCCATAAAATGTGCTCTTTTTCTAGCAAAAGAACTCAAATTTGTACTAACTTCACTGCATCTTTCTAGGGAATTTCTTAGTACGCATTAAGTGAAAATATTAAAATGTCTTTAGTTTTGGAAGATATATTTTTGGACGCACTTAATAGACATTTAACGTAGGTTATTCTAAGTGATGTTTTACAAGTTGAGCTTTTTAATACCGGAGATGCATTTTTAGTAGATATCAATAAATGTATTTGCATCTCTAGTAGATATTTATAAATGTATTTTTGGAAAATTTACACACCACTAGCAGAAGCAGACACTAAAAAAACATGTAATTTGACAAAATGAAATTAACTTTCATAAAATAAAATAAGTATTATATAGATGATTTAAATATAAAATGCAACATTGTACTTTAATATTCAGGTGGACGCTTTAACATCTTCACAATATCTTCGACCGATTTTAAAATTGTCATTTCCAACTTGAGCGGAACTTTTGTTTTGAAACGAAAAATTATATTTCACATAGCCTTTACATGTTAATTGACAGTGAACAGTACACGAACCTCACAATCTTTCGATTGTCTCTGTAAGGTAGGATATTATGTATTTTGTATTTAATATCTACATGAGATGTGTACTCGTTGAGCTTAAATTTTTACCCGGAGATCGCGCTGGAGAAGGAGACATTTGTGACATACTAGTTAGTGTTTATTTGTGACATTTGAGACATTTTCAGTTTGTACGAAATAAAAAGTAAGAGCACCTTAATTTATAGAAGTTGTAGACAAATGTGGACCATTCAAAACCTTGCATGCTGATTATGTAGATATATCTTCTATTTCGCACCCTGTTATTTTGTTGTGAAGATGCATATCTGAAAGCTCTCTTAAATAGGTTTGGAAACAGAACCTTTGAAAACAATTTTTTTTTATGAATGAACAAATGTTATGTGAAAGATAAAAAAAAAAATTAAAATATTAAAACACTATATGACAAATTGAATATATTACACTCATTAATATTGAGACACAATTGCATACACTTATTTGTCCGACTAAACAAGAAATGAAAACGAATCAAAACATGTCACCGGGTAAATCTATGGGTGGTACCCCCTTTGACTTTTGTGCAATTGATTCTCTTTCAATGTTGCTCAATTTCTCGAACTCTTACATCCTTTCCATAAAATGGTTCGGTCAAGTCTCGACTTTTGTTGTTGAATGAGTCGTCCACTCCGATGATGTAAGTGGTATAAAACATCCCAATTTCAAGTAAACTTGAATAAAGTGTCGTGATTTTAAAAGTCACTTAATACACATAATACGATCATTTGAATTTTGAGGCGGGGCAATACACAGTGGGAAAAAGGTTTCCGAAAAACTGTATCGTATAAGATTAACACACACTCAATCATATACACATGCTATGAGGTGACTCATTTTAGGAAAACACATCCATTTTGCCTTTGATGTCGATCCACTAAGGCAAGAAACAAGCGACTCATAATCTTCATCGAATTTTTCTTTCTTTCCGTACAGCTGTGTGTATGATTCATTATGAGTCCTCAACTCTTGGATAAGTTGATAGCTAACAAGTGTATGATTCTTTATGAGTCCTCAACATATTCAAAATATGAAGGAGACTGTGTCGTCGAATTGTCATTTGGTGTAGGCTTGAGTTTCGTCGGAGCACCTTTTGTTTTTACCGGTTGAGAGAGTGGTTTCAAGTTGGTGGTTTCCGGATAAACAATCTTCCTCAATTGTTCTTTGATGTGGAGTTTTATGTTGTCACCGGATTTCAAAAATCTCTCTTGTATCAATTTCCATTCGTTCAAAATAGAGATATTCGATTTACCGCCTTTCATGACACCATCATCATGAAACCTAAGCCTATTCCAATGAGTGCAAACCTCATTCATTCTTATCGAGCTATCAAGTTTCACCTTTTTTTTGCAATAACACAAGCACATGGGAGACCATATGTTTTTACAATTGTACATCCACACATTGCGCTATCGGAGCCTACATTATCAGCTCGTTTAGCCTCGTGAAAAATATAATTCAAACCCCAGTCGAGATATGTTGCCGACCAACTGAGAATAAAGATTGTTGTCTTTAAATATGTGTTCTAAAATTGTGATGCGCCGACCAAATGATGTCTGTATCTCATTATCCTGGTTTTGAATCATTTGGTTCACAGAGTCCCAATCTCTATACAAACTGTCCTTACTATTTTCCAACCAATTCTTCAATGTAGCATGGACAGACTCAACTCGGTTAGTTGTTGTAACTCCAAGGTGTCTAATGTAACACCCTAATTCTTGATTTATAGAATTATTTGAATTATTATGATTTTATTTAATTACTATTATGATAATTGAATTAATATGGGTGTTAGAGGGTGTGACATTGAGGTAGGAGTGTGGAGAGTGATTAGAGAGTGGTAGAGGTGAGCTAAAATTATTAGAATCTATTTTAACAATTAAATAATAGTATTTTAATTGAATCATTTAATTAAAAAGAGAAAATAGGTTACTAATAAAATTTTTAGTAAGGAGTGGTGAGAGTTTTTTTATTACGTGAAAATAGAATTTGGTGGAAAGAGGACATAAGGAGAACATCTATTGAAAGAGCTTTAAAAAATTTTGCTGAAAAAAATCTAAGGTAAGGAGGGAGAATAACCTTCAATAGGGGATTGTGCATGAAGGGTGGGGTAGATGAGTCCTTAACCTCTAATAGGGATGATGATTGTGATAAATTATATGTGTGTTCTTGAGGGGTGATATTCTCTTGATTATATTGATGTGAATTGATGTTCAAAATTTTGTACTGTGTATGTATGTGTGTTTTCCACCATTGTTGAATGTAAAAGGTTTTAGAGATATGAGTATTTGGTTGATTGGTGGTCAATTGGTGTGTTGATTAATAGAATTAGGGCATAATGCGAGTGGAGTTTGATTTTGAGAAAATAGATGTTTGAAATAAGCCGTTTTTGTGCCAAGAAGTGTTTGAGTGGTTTATTATCACTAAATGATGTTTTAAAAACATTAAAAACATATTTTTAGGCAAAAACAACAGTATGGGTTGACCCATGCGTGTTTAGAGTTGATCCCAAATCAACAGGAAGTGTTATTTTTAAAAATTGCACAATATGGGTCGACCCATACATGCTTGGAGTCGACCCAAACTGCCAGAATGTCTGTTTTGTCTTTTGATGCACTGTCCAACGATTTTGGCTATAACTTTTGTTCCGTAAGTCCAAATGAGACAACGTTCAAACTGTTGGGAAGCTAACGCCCAAAGCTACCTCATGACCTACTTAATGAATCTGTTTTATGAGATTTAGAAGTGTTTTGATATGATAATCTAATTGAGGAGATTGCTTGTATACTTAAGTTGCACTGAATTACATGATGTTGTGCATATGTGAATTGTTGCGGTGTGGTAATCTAAAGCGGGGATTTCTTGAGTTGTCATTGCATTATGTTAAGATCAAAGAGGGGTCTTAACACATTAATTTAATGTGTGTGAGCATGCATCATTGAGTTATGTTAAGAGATATGTCTGCGAGTTCAGAGAGGGGACTAGTGGCTTGTCCCAAGCTTAGAGAAGGGGGCTCATGGGTTCATAATAAGGGACTCGGTTCCAGAGAGAACCAAATATTGAGTTGTTACCACATGCATATGCATAGAGTTGCCTTAGTCGAGTTGCATTGCATAATGAGTTATATGCATATTTGTCGAGCCTTGATTGGTTGATGAGTATGAGTGTGAGAATGTATTGTTGATTAACAGAATTAAGGCATAATGCGAGTGGAGTTTGATTTTGAGAAAATAGATGTTTGAAATAAGTTGTTTTTGTGCCAAGAAGTGTTTGAATGGTTTATTATCACTAAATGATGTTTAAAAAAAAATGATAAAAACAGATTTTTAGGCAAAAACAACAGTATGGGTTGACCCATGCGTGTTTAGAGTTGATCCCAAATCAACAGGAAATGTTATTTTTAAAAATTTCACAATATGGGTCGACCCATACATGCTTGGAGTCGACCCAAACTGCCAGAATGTCTGTTTTGTCTTTTGATGCACTGTCCAACGATTTTGGCTATAACTTTTGTTTCGTAAGTCCAAATGAGACAACGTTCAAACTGTTGGGAAGCTAACGCCCAAAGCTACCTCATGACCTACTTAATGAATCTGTTTTATGATATTTATAAGTGTTTTGATATGATAATCTAATTAAGGAGATCGCTTGTATACTTAAGTTGCACTGAATTACATGATGTTGTGCATATGTGAATTGTTGCGGTGTGGTAATCTAGAGCGGGGATTTCCTGAGTTGTCATTGCATTATGTTAAGATCAAAGAGGGGTCTTAACACATTAATTTGATGTGTGTGAGCATGCATCATTGAGTTATGTTAAGAGATATGTCTGCGAGTTCAGAGAGGGGACTAGTGGCTTGTCCCAAGCTTAGAGAAGGGGGCTCATGGGTTCATAATAAGGGACTCAGTTCCAGAGAGAACCAAATATTGAGTTGGTACCACATGCATATGCATAGAGTTGCATTAGTCGAGTTGCATTGCATAATGAGTTATATGCATATTTGTCGAGCCTTGATTGGTTGATGAGTATGAGTGTTAGAATGTATTGTTATATACTATGAATAAGGTTGTGTAAAACGTGATGTGTTTGATATCCTACCTTGTAGTATATTCCTGTTATTATTGTTTGTTATTTCTCACCCTTTTGTGGTTGATGTGGTTTGTGCTCCTCTTCGGAGTACAGATAAGCAGGCAACTGAGTAATGCTTAGATTTGGAGGATGGCGAGAGACTGTTTCTTTCTTTTTCTTTCTGCATTTTAGTTTATATGCTATGATATGTAACACTGGGAAACATTTGCAAGTTTTGTCTAATCTTTTTGTCAGAGAGTTGACGTGTACTCTCATGTTTGATATTTCGATGTTTTGAGGAGATTTCATTTATGAGTTTGAATTATGCCATAAAGTGTATTTGAATTTTAAATGATTTACTTAATGCATGCTTTATTATGACAAATTCCACTGTAACGATACCCTAAGTGAAGATGAGCATGCGATGACACCCTAAGTGAAAGTGTTACAGAGCATGTATATTTTGAAAAGAGAATATGTGACATCCTATTTAATTGTGTGACTAATATGATTTTAATGTATATTTATGCGTATGGGAAATAGGGTCTTATATAGTTGGTATTAAAGCAGGTCGGTCTATCCGGCCAGGTTTTTGTAATGTTGTTTGTTCCTTAGTACGCAACATGTGTGTGAAACACTGTCGATGCTCGTTTATTTTTCTTACTGCTTACCTGTAGGAGCAGGATTGAAACAAGTGGGATAGAAGCTTATGCATTTTTGAGAAATTTCAGGTGTGGAAAGTTGGTACGTTATGCCACTGTTTGCAAGAGTGCAGGTTGTTGGATAAGACAATGATGTTTCCAGAGTTTGTTGAAGATGAAAGTATGATTGTATCAGCTAACTAAGTAAGAGAGTTCTTAAGGGATAGTGCACAAGTGTGGGTGATGTTAGCCTCGTTAGGAGCCTAAGGAAAGGGAGTACTTGGTGATCTTCCAGTTATTTGTGATTTTCTAAAAGTGTTTCCTAAAGACATCAGTGATTTTCCGCCAGAGCGCGAGGTTGAGTTTGCTATATACTTAGTACCAGGTACAACTCCGGTATCAACGACTCCTTATAGGATGTTTGTTTCAAAGTTGGGTGAGGTGAAGAAACAATTGGAGGAGTTACTTGACAAGAAGTTTATTCGTCCTAGTGTTTTGCTGTCGGGTGCGCCAATGTTGTTAGTCGGGAAGAAAGATGGTAGTATAATGTTGTGTGTTTACTACCGACAGTTGAACAAAGTAACTATTAAGAATAAGTATCCACTTCTGAGGATTGGTGACTTGATGGACCAGTTAGTAGGTGCTTGTGTTTTTAACAAGATTGAGTTGTGATCCGGTTATCACCATATTCGTGTACAAACTAAAGATATTCTAAAGACTTCTTTTAGAAAGAGATAAAGTCATTACGAGTATTCAGTGATGTTGTTTGGTGTGTCTAATTCTCATAGTGTGTTCATGGAGTATATGAACAGGATATTCATCAGTATTTAGACAAGTTTGTGGTTATGTTCATCGTCGACATCCTAATTTATTCAAAGATAGATGAAGAGAATGCATTTCATCTGAGGTTGGTATTAGAGATTTTGCAAGAGAAGAAGTTATATGCTAAATTGTCTAAGTGTGAGTTTTGGTTGAAAGGAGTGAGTTTCCTTGGTCATGTGATTTCTAGTAGAGAGATTGTTGTTGATCCTTTAAAGGTTTATGCAATGTTACAGTGGGAGACTCAGAAGTCTATTACTGAGATTCAAAGTTTTCTTGGGTTGGCTGGTTATAATCACGGGTTTATTGAAGGTTTTTATAAGTTATCAGTGTTGTTAACTCAGATAACGAGAAAAGGTCAAGCTTTTTTTGGGATGCATTGTGTGAATAAATTTTTGAAGAGCTCAAGAAGAAGTTAACACTGACTCGTGTTCTGATTTTGCAGAGCACGACAAAGTATTTTGTTGTGTATTGTGATGCTTCTTTGATGGGTCTTAGAGGTGTGTTGATGAATAATCTACAAGGTGTAGCTTATGCTTTAAGGCAAATCAAAGTGAATGAGAGTAATTATATGGCACATGACTTAGAGTTGGCCGCAATTGTGTTTGTGCTGAAGATTTGAAGACATTATTTGTTTGGTTTGAGATTTGAGGCATAAAGTGATCACAAGAGTCAAAAATATCTTTTCAATCAGAAAGAGTTGAATATGAAATAGAAAAATATGGCTTGAGTTTCTAAAGGATTATGACTTTGGTTTGAGTTACCATCCTGATAAAGCCAATGTCATAGGCGATGCATTGAGTCACAAGACGTTTCATATGTCGATGTTGATGGCTAGAGAGTTGGAGCTAATCAAAGAGTTCAGAGATTTGAGTTTGGTTTGTGAAGTCACGCCACAGAGTGTGAAGTTAGGTATGTTGAAGCTTACTAGTGATATTCTTAAATAAATTAGAGAAGGTTAAAAGATGAACTTGAAATTGATTGATTGGTTAACTTTAATCAATCAAGGTTAAAGTAGTGATTTCAAAATCGACAAGAATGGGGTGATAAGATTTCGAGTCTGTGTGTGTGTGTTCCAGGTGTGCCAGAGCTTAAGCAGAGTATTCTTGATGAAGGTTACAGAAGTGGCTTAATTATTCTTCTTGGTGCTACTAAGATGTATCAAGACTTAAAGAGGATCTTTTCGTGGTCAGGAATAAAGAAGGAGGTTGCAAGTTTTATGCATGCGTGTTTGACTTTCCAAAAGTCAAAGCTTGAGCATTAGAAGAAGTTGGGTTTGATGCAGCCGTTGTCTATTCCAGTATGGAAATGGGACATCATTTCGATGGATTTTGTGTCCGGTTTGTCGAGGACAACAAAAGGTTGCGATACAATCTGGGTCATCGTTGATAAGTTGACTAAATCGACTCATTTCCTTTTGATGAGACTTAATTATCAATTTAAGAAACTAGCAAAGCTGTATATTGAGAGGATTTTCATTCTGCATGGTATTCCTTCCAGTTGTGTATCTGATAGAGATATGAGGTTTACTTAATGGTTCTGGGAGAACTTGTATAAAGTGTTGGGTACAAAGTTGCGATTGAGTTTCGCTTTATCATTCATATACAAATGGTCAGGTAGAGAGGACTATTCGATCTTTAGAAGACTTTTTAAGAGCTTATGTGCTTGAGAAAGGAGGTGCTTGGGAAGGATTTTTTTATACCATTAATAGAGTTTACCTACAAAAATTTTCATTCAAGTATCGGAATGACACCGTTTGAGGCGTTGTATATTAGAAGGTGTAGGACACCTTTGTGTTGGTATGAATTAGGAGAGAGTGCTGTAATTGGGTCGAAGATTATCCAACAGATAAAATGTAAGATTAAAGTGATTCAAGAGAAGATGAGAGCTTCGTAGAGTCACTAGAAGAGTTACCATGATAAGAGGAGGAAATTACTTGAGTTCCAAGAGGGCAGCCATGTGTTTCTTAGAGTTACTCCGATAACTGGTGTTGATCGAACTTTGAAGTCATCAGTCCATACTAGATTTTATAAAGGATAAGAGAGGCGGCCTATCAGATTACTTTACCACCGTCACTTGCTAATCTTCATGATGTGTTTCATGTACCTTAGTTGAGGAGATACATTTTGGATCAGTCTCATGTGGTTCAAGTATATGATGTGCAGGTGAGAGATAACCTGGCCGTTGAGGAATCACCCATGCGAATAGAGGACCAGGAAGTCAATCAGTTACGTTGTAAAGATATGACATTGGTGAAGGTAGCTTGGGGAGGACCTGCTGGTGGAAATGTGACTTGGGAGCTAGAAAGTCAAATGAAGGAGTCGTATCCGACTTTCTTTGCTTAAGGTAATTTTCAAGGACGGAAATTCTTTAAGTGAGGGAGAGTTGTAATACCCTAATTCTTTATTTATAGAACTATTTGAATTATTACGATTTTATTTAAATATTATTATGATAATTGAATTATATGGGTGTTATAGAGTGTGACACTGAGGTAGGAGTGTGGAAAGTGATTAGAGAGTGGTAGAGGTGGGCTAGAACTATTAGAGTATATTTTAATAATTAAATAATAGTATAATTAAAATGAGAGAATAGAATAATATAAAATAAGAAGTATTAGTAGTATTTTTATTAAAATAAAATTAGAGACGATAAGGGCATTTTGGTGAATAGAGGGGTAAGTGAGGGTAATGTTGGAAGTCTCTAATTGATGGATTAGATTATTTATAAAAAATGTTAGTAAGGAGTGGTGAGAGTTATTTTTACATAAACATATAATTTGGTGGAAAGAGGAAGAGACGAGGGCCTTCAATAAGGACTTATGCATGAGGGGTAATGTAGAATGTCCTTAACCTCCAATAGGGATGATGATTGTGATACGTTTTATATGTGTTCTTGAGGAGTGATATTCTCTTGATTATATTGATGTGAATTTCGTGTGAATTGATGTTCAAAATTGTGTACTATGTATGTGTGTTTTCAACCATTGTTGAATGTAGAAGGTTTTAGAGATATAAGTATTTGGTAGATTGGTGGTCAATTGGTGTGCTGATCAATATAATTAGGGCTTAATAAGAGTGTGGTTTGATTATGAGAAAATAAACGTTTGAAATAAGTTGCTTTTGTGCCAAGAAGTGTTTGGGTAGTTTATTATCACTAAATGATGTTCAAAATACGTTAAAAACTGGTTTTTAGGCAAAAACATCAGTCTGAGTCGACCCATACGTGTTTGGAGTTAACCCCAAACCAACAAGATGTTCAAAATGTTGAGTTGGGATTTTTTTGTATCCCCCATCATGGAAATGTCCTATTTTTTTTATTAAACCTGTATCGCTTGTACTCTCTTTAGTGGAAGGAATTAATCCACTTTTTCAGGATAAAATGCTCTTGCTAGCTGGCCAACCCAACAATCCTCTCTTTCCTACGTTCTCTTTTTGTATGACTTGTGATTTTTATTGGTATTATCCTCTATTTTCAATGCCAATTTTTTTTTGTTGCAATTGAGAGGATAAATTTGAATGAGGTGTTATCCTCCATGACTAGGTTGGGACGCGTGGGATTTGTAAAAGGGTGAGAGGAGGTATCCGATGCAGAAATCTCTTTTACTAGTCTCTTCTTATTTTTTTTAATATTTAAAACAAACTTAATAATTAAATTAAAAACAAATTCTGAAAATAAATTTAATTTAAATATCTAAATAATCTTAAGTAATTACACTATTTATTTTGATTAAAAAACAAAAATAAAACGACAGATCATGAATGAAAGTCGGGAGCGAAAGTTCTCAAAAAATAAAGCAAATGCACTAAAATGATCAGCGCGAACTAAACGACTCGGAAAAATACAACATTTAGTCAGATTTGAAAATAAATTTTGACTGGTTAAAAGGCTCAGTTGATCGAAATGTGACTGAAAAGTCGTCAAAAAATAAAACGAGCGCGTCAGGTTAAACTATGCGAATAATATATCAATATCACTGGCGTCCGCAAGCTTAAATTCGAAGCTTTTCAACCACCGCTTTTTCTCGTATATTTGAGACACAATTCGACCAGTCCGTGTGCATATCCATGAAATTTATTCTGGCTAATCATTTTAGGAATTATTCATGTTGGAAAATATGTTATGCTGTACAAGCGATGTAGAATTGAAAATAACGTCGGACAAATAAAATTTGAAAAAGGTAGGGAAAATTTGGGGTATGACTTGTATGGTTCTCAACCTCTGCCTTCCATAGTTTGAACTTGGAAAATACCTCATATTTATATTTCATGAAATAAACTCAGGACTTACGAGAAAAATCGTCATTGAATGTTACAAATTACTTCGAACTTCCAACCGAGGGCTCTTTTGTAGGCCCTCAGACATCATAATGAACATAGTCTAAATTCCACTGGTCATGTGTTTCCTGGTCTTGAAACAAACTATACATTATATCCCAAGAACATAATACTTTCACAATCCAATTGTGCAACTGCAAACACCCTTCAGCAAATTCCATCATCCCATGTTCACTGAGATGACTCAAGCGTACGTGTCACAGTTTGGTTGCATCACTATCAATTTCAACAAATTCTACATCACTCATAATTGTGCCCCCTAATAACTTATAAATGTTTCCAGCAGTCATTCTTGCCGTCATCACTATCATTGCACCTTTACAAACCCTCATGCTGTCTCTATCTCCATATGACCAGAATGAATAACCATTTGCTTGAAGAGTACCTAGATAAATTAAATTCTTCCTCAATTTTGGAACATAACGTACCTCACTCAACGTGCACATGCCACCATCATCCTAAGAAATTTTAATTTCCCCCTTTCTAGTGATGGTACAAGTTTTATCATCACCTAAATAAACAAAACCAAAATCACCTGATTTAAACGAGTTGAACCATTCCCAGTGCGACGTCATATGGTAGAAGCACCCAGAATCAAGAATTTGTGCATCAATGCACTTTATAGATGAAACACAAAGCAAATCCTCTTCACTACAAGAGCCACCAGATTGAACTACATTTGCTGAAATACCGTTGCCTAACTTATTTGGGCAGTCCATCTTCCAATGGCCAATTTGCTTATAACCATAACATTCTGCTATTTTTCAGTCCTTGGGCTTGAACCTCTTTTTTCTTTCCAGAACTCACTGTCTTGCCCTTGCCTTTTCCACGATCTTAATTTTCCTTCATAAGTAAACCTTCACTTGAGCTTTCTCCACCTTCCACTACACTTTGGCGATGTTCTGCATGTTGCAAAAGAGTAGAAGAAATAGAACCCAACATGATTTTTTTCTTCCCGTATGTGAGTGTGGTCACCAAGTGATCATAAGAGCCAGGTAAATAGCACATAAAAATAATGGATTTATTCTCATCATCAACCTTCACAGTAAACCGTATCAAATCAGCAAGGATATTGTTGAAAGCATTGATATGAGCCTGTAAATCATCCCCTTTCTGTATCTTCATGAGCGTATTGGACATGTACCGATTTTCCAAAATTTCCCAAACATCCTTGAGAGTTGTGAGGTCTATGATATGATTTATCACGTTGTTAGAAACATAAAGTCTTACGAAACCTGTAACCCTCTCCCGTATCTCATTCCAATCAATGGTTGTGATGTCTGTCAGTTTCTCTTCACGAAGCGCCTTATGTAAACCTTGTTGAACCAACAAATCCTTAACCTTCCTTTGTCATAAATTGAAATTTCCCGTTCCATCAAACCGAGTCACTTCTAATTATGCACCGCCTGGATTGAGTGTCATCTGATACCAATTGTTAGAACAGAAACGTGTATACAAATATGAGTAAATAGAAACACATAAAAGCTTTGTTTATGCAGTTCGACCAAATTTTCTACGTTTGTGACTATAAAGTAGCTATAGTTACTTTTATTTATGTCTTGTGAATTGCATATAGATCACAGTCTTATAATCCATATATATATAATTCGAGGTTTTAGTTTATCTAAAACTTTTATCCCTAGTTTCCCTTAACAAACAATTATCTCTACCCATAATCATCTCAACAATATGAGTTATTCTCTCAAAAACCTATATTTATCTCAACAATATGAGTTATACTCTCAACAACCCATATTTATCTCAACAACCCATATTTATCTCAAAAGTATGAGCCATATTCATCATTATGCTAAATAGTGCTTTACAAGAGTTAGTATAACAAAAAGAGAGCTCGTAGATCTTATGCTTCTAGGTAGCCTTTTACTTGGTTTCGTGCAAATGGTTATTCGATGAATAGGTTGGATATAATTTTGGTGTCAAAGGAGTGACTTGAAGGCTTCCTGAATCCAAAAGTATGGGTTTCTTCGAGAGACATCTCTAATCATTATCCGTTGTTTCTCTATTATAATTCGAAAGTTGAAGGTTCGAAATATTTTTGGTTTAACACTAAATGGCTCGTGAACAACTAGTTTATTCGTCTCATATGTCACATGTGTGCAGCTCATCGGTCACATGGTGAATGATATTTACTTTTAAAGCTAAAATTGATGATAAAAAATAGAACAAAAGGCATACATAGATTAAAATAAGATTTAAAAGTTAGTAGAGGATATAAACGCTTTGAATCTACCAAGTGAAGAGAAATAGTTAACTATGTCAATGTTGTGAGATGAAATGATTTGTTCGAAGAGTTTTGGATGCTAACAAAAAATAAATATATAACTTTTTATCAGCGCCCGATCACATTGGTTGAAAAGTAAGATGAAAATTCCATTACTTTCATGCTTGTGTGAAAGGGAGTTGAGAAAGTGAATAATATCAATGCCTTTAAAATTGCTTATAGTGGGTTGAATACCCCTAGATTTAAAAACATGTACCCTCCCCAAGATGGGCATTTCCACTTAATAAGAGGTTATCATTCCATGGGTTTAGACAACAATAATGTTGACCAAGTAACTTCAAACATAAAAAAGAGAGAAAGAGAGGTGGGAAGAGTGAATTGTGATATTCAAAAGTTGAGATTAATTTATAAAAACTTGTCTATTTGAATCAATTTATATTAGAAAATATAAATAGACAAAGATATAACAACAAAAATATAGAAATAAGATGGAGAACAAGAGAGAGACACATCAAAAAAGAAATAAATAATGGAAAATAAAAAGAGAAGGAATAGAGAAATTGCACTAAAAATTTATACAGGTTCAACCTAACCACATGGCCTGCCCCTGTTCCCAAAAGTTTTTGCTTGAGTGTTCCATTAAAAATAGACTTGAGTTTTTACAAAGATCAAATCAAACAACCTTTAACGCTTGAGCTTTTAAACATGATCAGTCCATGACCCTTCAACAATAAACATAACTTTTACACAAGTTTAACTCAAGAACCAATAAAATAAAGCTTTTACACTGACTTAACTTAATAACTTTCACCTAAGCCTTTTTCAGGTTTAACCTACAATTTTCAATTCCTTTACAAAGATATTTACACAAGAGAATCACACTCATGGATAAAATAGATTAAACACAACACCGACTAAAACACAACTCTCACAAAGATTTTTCAGTCTTTCAACATTATAACAATTCTAGTGAAATTTTTTAGAAACAAAGATAGTAGAAAAATAATAGATAGGTTTCTATTCATAAATCTGATGTAAAATGAAATGAGAAAAATCCTATTTTATATAGAAAAAAAATCTGGCTCAAGAAAATAAATGATTCATGTGTCAAATAAATGATTTAATCGATTAAACATTATTTTAATAGATTAAACACTTCCAAAGGAGTTGGCCCTAATCCAGAAAAAGGAAACACTAAAATGGCTATATGAATTAACCAATTAATGGATTTTCTAATAAATTAGAAGGTCTTTCACATTACTTTAATCAGTTGGACCATGTTCTTAATTGATTAGGCCATGAGTTAGCTTTTCTAATTGATTAGAAACACTTATTAACCAATTTCATACATGCCTTGATAGACTTTTAAGAGGTTTAATAAAATATGAAAGGGTTTGAATGGGTGCTTGTGTGTGTTTTCTTGCCTTAGTACTTTAATACGTACTCTTATCCTTTTACAATTTAAATTGATTGCCCTAAGACACTAAACACATGATCAATCGAGCTTTTAAACTTTATCACCTTGATACTTCAATATCCATTGCTTGATTCAATGATTATTAGAACTCAGTTGGACTTTAGAAAGGTTATTTTAGTGAGGGTAGAATTCAAGGAGTACTTCTTGATTATGACTTTTGAGTTCACTAACTGCAAGATTGGGTCTGTATCATTCAAATATTTGGGGTTGTTGCCAGAGGTAAATTTAATAAATTTGACTATTTGGAAGTCGACGTGAGACATTATAAAGAAAATATTTCCCTTGCGAGGTGATAAATATGTGAGTCTAGGGGGGATTGTCTTAATCAACTTAATTCTTAACGTCATTCAACAATGGAGAAGCACAATGAGTGATCTTAAACATCAAAAGATCAACTTCAAAAGTACAACAAGAAAAACATCTGTGCAAAAGCAAGAGATAAGAGAAGCAATCACTTATAGCTCAACGTTTTATATCTCTCTTAAGTGTAAATTCTGATTGTAAATTTGTGTAATCTGCTTAACAAAGAAGCAAACTTGTAAAAATAAATGTAATGTAACCAAGCTTAGTTGTATTCCTCAAGCGACTAGGTTGATTAGGTTTTTGAGATGGCAATGACAGTTTGTCATTTAGGTTGTATTCTTCAAGCGACCAAGTTGGTTAGGTTCTTGAGAGGGCTTTGACAAATTGTCAAAGAGGATGAACTCCTTAGGGGATCGGTGTCGAAACTGCAGAAAAACAGAAGAGTCGCCACCATTTGTTATTTATCCCAAAGAGAGGGAAAGGAAACGATCAAAGAAAACCTACGAAAAAGGGAAAGCCAGGTCATCGCAACCAAATCTTGGGTTCGAGAGTCGGTTACGCAAGGGGAAGGTATTAACACGCCTCACGTCCATTGTACTCAACGGGATCCACGCTTGTTGTCTAATCAAAGGGTGTGTTTATCTATCAAAGGTTGTCTCACAGGGACAAAAGAAAAGAAAAGAGACTCGATAGAGCATCGCCGCTCTATGCCTACTTATTCCCTCATACAATAGGAAAGTCAGAGTCAACGTAGTTCGAAAAACTACGGGTGAAGGTGGGGAAGATTGATCGCCAAGACATCACCGTCTTGTGTCTACGTATCCTTATCTAGTATGAGAAATCAGAGCAAACATAGTTCGGGCTGAGACGACCACAAATTGGTTCAAGTATCTTAATTGAGTAGGGTTAAACCTTCATTCTAGCAGGTGTATTGCTGCTCGACCAAAGGAGACTTAGGCATTACCTATTTGCGGTAGAACCAAGACTTAATACACTCTTTCTGAAAATTAATTTAAATTAATCCCGAAGGATAAAAAGGTTTGAGTTTTGTTTATGAGTTTTAGTGAAGTGAGTTAGTTTGATTTGTGATTCACGTTGCACTAAAGACTATGACATAGGAACGAATGCGTCGCATATCGCCCCCAGACGGGACGTATACTAAACACTCTAGACAAGCGAGAGGAGGCCTCTCACTCATCATTTCCCATATGCTTAAGGCTCGTAGTGTATAACATTCATCGTATTTATTAGATGAGTTAAAATGTGTTTTGAGATGAGAAGAGAGACGCACAAAAGGTCTAAGGGAAACTCGGCCCTAACGTTGTCATGCAAAGTGGTTCTAAAGTTGGGATTAAAAGAGGGAAACCTATCCTAATATTAGCATGCTTGGATTGAAAGCCTAATGTCTCTCCTACTCCCATCCTAAACAGAGGGACTAGGAATCCTAAGGGATCATGGCAAAAGACCAAGTAAACACAAAGCAATTCAATCACAAATAGAAAGAAATGAAAGAAGAAATGCAAACATGAAATGCAAGCACAAAAGATGCAAGGATGAGATGAAATGGAAGAAGCAAGCTCCTATGACCATTACCATCAATCATCAAAGAGAAGTGGGAGGAAAAAAGTGTGGGACAGCAGCTACCACAAGCACATCTCAACCAAATAATTCTTCAAACTCAAACAAAGCAAATGATCATCACTTGAACAACATCCACAAAGTATGCATTCAAATGGAAATCGAACACCACGTGTCGAAGAATCAAGATTAAACAATCAAGAACAGTGAAACACGTCCAAAACAACCCACCTAAATGCATCATATCGATCCATGAAGATTCAAAGTAGGATGACATCAAAACAAGCTTGAAAACAACTAAAAATGTCATTCTGGTTCAGTGTTAATCGGTTAACACTATTGGTTAACCGATTAACCCTTTAAAAAAATTTGAAAATTCGCACTGGTTAACCGATTGACCAGTTTGTACTGCAACTGGTTAACCGATTAACACTGCACCAGAAGCAGAAAATCAGCAACTCAAAAGCATTTTCAGAAATTAATCTAATGTGAAATCATCCAAATGATCATGTAATCAAATATGCACGAATTTAACACCAGAAATCAGTAATCCAACAACATGTAAACACATTCAAACATTGAGATCACAATTCACATAGATCAAAATCAACAAAATCAATCAATTTGAAGATCTACATTGATTATGCAAATAAGCTAAAAAACAGAATCGGATCCAGAATTTCCAACCTACAAAATGGAGATTTGCTTTGGTGAATGTTGATTCACTTGAAATGAGAAGATCCAAGCAAGAAACCCAGAGATTCTTCAAGATCCAAGAGCTTTCTTGTTGTAGGAGTGAAGATCAACCCAAATCAAGCAAAAATTATCCAAATAAGCTCTTCCAAATTAGCTTCCAAGATCAGATCCAAATCCAAACAAAAATTGAATGGAGAATTGAAGATAATAAGGATGAAGGATGAAGGTTTAGCTCTAGAATTCAATGATTCCAATGGAGAATCAAAGAACTCAAGTGAGAGCTCTAATGGAGGTTTTGGAGTGAAAAAAAAGTTGAGAGAAAAATTTCAAGAGTGAGAGTGAATTCTAAAAATGAAATGGAATTATGAGGATTGATGTGTGAGGTTTGGAGAAAATTCATTTAAATATGCTCTAGGTGAGGAGTAGAATTATGGTTTGGAGTGTGGTTATGAATATTGGAATGGGATTAGGAATGGAAAATTGGAGGGAATTTGAAATAATTTGAAAATTAACGAAAATTTGGAATGATTCTAGATCCTTCTTCTGGTGTAAAATCAAATTCTCAAGTGATAAAAATGGACCCCAAAGTGGCTGCCTTTGAAAATTCACGTGCAGAGCAAAATTTGCCTTGGTTAACCGGTTAACCATTTTGGTTAATTGGTTAACACCTTTGAAAATTCAAATCAGTCCTGATTTTTCTATGGTTAACCGGTTAACCATATTGGTTAATCGGTTAACACCTTGAAAATTTAAATTTTGGCGCCTTTTGGAGGGAAAAGTGCACATTTGTCCGTTTTCATCCGTTTTGAGCCCTGTTAATCCTCTGGAACTTTCTCTTGAATATTATAATTATGGGAATGCTTGAGATAGCCTGAGTGTTGCCTCCGGAGCTAAAAATATCCTGCAAAATAAAAATAAAATCGGCCGTTCGATCACCGGGCAAAATAAATGTCGGAGCCCCTGATGCTCGCTGTTTAGACTCTTGCACTAAAAGAGAACTCTGAGCCACAAAAATACCTTGATCTCATGCCTCAAGAACAAATGCTATGATATGCAGAAATGTAAAATGTAGAGAAACAAAAGCCAGTTAAGGTTAAAACGAAAGGACAAATTTTGGGGTGCTACAGCTGCCCCTATTCAATTGACTTGGACCTGAAGGGATGAAAAGCATCAACTTTCAAACATTCAAGGTAGAAGGTGATTGAATACTAAAAGAACCCGGAAATTTGCAACCTGGGGGGAGGCAAAACAGCGAATATCGATCAAAAGTTGGAATGCGACACGTTGAGGATAACAATCCAATATGAACAGAACTTCAAAAGATACCAACCAAGAGTCGGGATAACAACCAAAGGATACCAACCAAGAGTTGGGATAACGATGAAAGAATACCAACCAAGAGTTAGGATAACAACCAAAGAATACCAACCAAGAGTTGGGATAAACGAGAATGCCGACCAAAGGTAACCTCTTAGAGACAAAACTTAAATCAAGAACCTGCAGGACGTACAATCAACAGACTTACGACCTGAGGAAAAGACAAACTCCGCTGGGAAAATAATAGAGAAGCTTAACCAGTCATCCCTGTGGGGAACAAGCGCCTACCAAAAGATAACAATCAAAGGATACCATCCAAAAGATGGGATGACCAGCAAATGAGTACCAACCAAGAGTTGGGATAAAGTCCAAAGAATACCCCCAAAACCGTGCAAGAAGTAACTCAACAACTTTACGACCTAAAGAGGACTCCGCTGGGGAAAAAGTAGACTAACCAGACAACTCTGCATAGGATAAACATCCAGCAAAAAATAATAATTAAAGGATACCATCCAAAAGATGGGATAAGGGTTACTCTCCGGGGATAAAAACCAAACACTACCAACCAAGAGTTGGAATCACCACCACACCGACCGAAGGTGAAATGACGGGACTATTTAACTGGGGGAGTATACTGACCAAAAGTTAGAATGACACAAAAGGTAATAAATACAAGCTACCAATCAAAATTTGAGGTCACCGTAATACCGAACAAAGTTGAACCCAAGCTATCAACCAAAAGTTGAAATCACCAGATGAGACAAAACCGACCCCGAGCTACCAACAAAAAGTCGGAATTACTTCTAATTTGCAAGGGATAAATTCTAACCAAAAAGCTGAAGGACAAGGCTACTAACCGAAAGTTAGGATCACCAGAACGTCGACCAAAGGTGAACTCTGCAGGAAAAAAGTATCAACCACCAATAGTTAAAAACTACCAATAAAAATTGGAATCATCCACCCAAAACAAAGACTACCAACCAAAAGTTGGAATAACAAAGAACGAAAACTACCAACCAAAAGTTGGAATTAAAGTAAAGGTTACCAACCAAAAGTTGGAATAACCCCCACAAACCGAAGATTACCAACCAAGAGTTGGAATAAAATCAACAAACCTCACCAACCAAAAGTTGGAATAACAACTCTGACAAGTCACAAATTACCAACCAAAAGTTGGGATAACGACTCTGTCGACGAATAGAGGAGGACTACCAACCAAAAGTTGGGATAAACATACCACCACCAAAGGACTACCAACCAAGAGTTGGAATAACAATTCCCAGAATGGCAGACTACCAACCAAAAGTCGGAATAACGTCAACAAAGCTTTGGACCCAGCTGGGGATTACCAACCTAAAGTTGGAATAACGAATTTGCAGGGGATAAAATCCAACCAAAAGTTGGGAAGCAGGGCCACTAACCAAAAGTTAGGACTATTGGGGACGCTGAACAAAGCTGACTCTACCACAAAGGACTACCAACCAAAAGTTGGGATGATCATCCAAAACTACCAACCAAAAGTTGGAATACAAAGCTACTAACCAAAAGTTAGGATCGCCGGAATTGCCGTATGAAGGCGAATTGACCACAACGAATATTACCAACCAAAAGTTGGAAACAACTGACTTTGCTGAGAAGACAAAGGATTACCAACCAAGAGTTGGAATAACATTCAATCACCAATGGTTCACCAACCAAAAGTTGGAATAGAGCAAAGATTACCAACCAAGAGTTGGAATAAGGACTTTGCGGAGGGAACCAGATATTGCCAACCAAAAGTGGGAATGCCAAACAAAATAATTCGGACTACGCTGGCGATTGCCAACCAAAAGTTGGAATACAAACCGAGAACAAGCAAGCAACCGGATCAACCGACTCATAACTTGCAAAGAAAGCTCCGATAGGAAAAGAGAGGTTTAAACAAACGACTCTGCCGAGGAAAAGAACATTCACCAAACAACTCTGTTGGGGAAAATTTCTGAACAAAAAGCTCGGCCAGGGAAGAAAATGCTTACAAGCGACTCACCTGGGGAGAACGAAGACGTTCATACAAACAACTTCTGAGAAAAGAAAACTCTTACCCAAACGACTCAGCTGAGAAAAGAAGACGTTTAAACAGACGACTATGTTGGGAAGAATCCAATAAAATGAATAACCCAAAGATCCACCCCGACGGGGATAACACAAAAATTTCTTGAATCAAACATCTCCTGCCATCAAAGGCAACCGACATCAAAGGTATCAAACCTGGCTTATGCTTCAGATGCATATGTTTGAAAATGGCGTAATGCTCTATACGAAATGGAAATGCTATCTATTTGGGAGGATGCTATGCAACAATGCAAATGCAAAGGAACCACTCCAGCAAAATAAATGCTGGAGAGAAGAGACCAACTCCGTTGGGGATGAAATCAAACACTGCTGAGGAATACGCTCTGGATGACTCTCCTTAAAAAACTTTACCCTGCTGGGGAAAACACCAAAAACTCCACTCATTGTGGAATCAAGAACAACGCTGAAAGCTCCACTCTGCTTGGAAAGAAATCCACCCTGGCAGATGTACAAGTAACAATCCGCCCTGCTTGGGAATATCAAAGACTTCTACTGAGAACTCCACTCTTCTGGGGAATGGATCACAATCTGCTTAAACATCTGCCTTGTCGAGGGAATCAACACTAAACTCTGCTCGAGGAAGAAAATCTTGAATACTGATACTACTAGGGTGACACCAGACCGTCGACTCCATTGGGGAAGAACGTCAAAGGCGTTGCCTCCACCGGAAGACAAAATCTCTGCTATGGGGAAACAAAAATCTCCATTGGACCAAATGCCCGACTGCATTACCCTCTGAAGTAATCACCCTTACAAAACTCGTCGGGGTGTACAAACCCACTCATGCTGGGAAATACAACGCTGAACTCTTGCTAGGGGAGAAATGAATCACCCTGTATTACTGTTAAAACTTTATCACCGGGGAAAAACGCTCTACCGGGGAGAGGATCCTGCCATCCTGCAACAAATAAGAAACAAAAGAATGCCCCATATGTGAAATGGCTATCTCGGTTACCATTCATGACACTTGTCGCTCAAGAAAATTCATTGCTTTCATTATGCCCTGTAAAACCTCATGTTTTCACATGTAATGTTTACCAAAATATCAGACGTTTTTGCAAACAAACAGTAAAAGTAAAAACAAGAAAAGAAAAGCTCTTTGACTGAAGTGAAGACTTTATTGATGAAAGGCCCGTAAATAGGCGAATTACAATTCGGATGCAATTCCTGAAAAGAGGTAATTGCGCAAAAGCAAAAGAATATATACAAATGTCGGCAATGTGGTACAGACAACCACCATGTGTCGATTCAGTTATGATCTGTATGTCTTCGATGTTCCCTATGTTTCGCCTTTTGAAAAGACTGACTGGACTGATTCCTTTCCTTTGGGATACCCGCGCACAAGCTTACAGATCGAATGTAGACCGCAGACGTTTGCTTTCAAATCCCTAATTTTTTCCTGGATCGCCCTTTTGGGTTTTCAATCCACCAGGATACCCATTTCTGCCATAGTCGCCTTTCTAGGTTTTCACCTTTGCGGGTTTATTATCTTTCTTTATCCCTAATTTTTGCCCGAACCTTTTCTTTTTATGGTTCGCCAGGATGACCCCTTTTTGCCTGGACTTTTTTTCTTTTTCTGTCTAGCGGGTCTCTTTTAGGCAAAGTATTTTTTAACCACGTCTGCGTTCACAGGGGACGAAAAATCTTCACCATCCATGGTAGATAGTAATAAGGCTCCACCAGAGAAAACCTTTCTTACCACATATGGACCTTCATAATTGGGAGTCCATTTCCCCCTGTGATCTGTCTGAGGAAGAAGGATTCTTTTCAACACCAAATTACCTGTCTGAAAGCACCGATGACACACTTTCTGATCAAAGGCTTTCTTCATCCTACTCTAGTACAACCGGCCATGAGAAATAGCTGTCAATCTCTTCTTATCAATCAAACTCAGCTGATTCAACCTGGTATGCACCCATTTAACTTCATCAAGCTTCACATCATACAATACCCTCAAAGAAGGAATCTCAACTTCTAATGGTAGGACTGCTTCCATACCATACACTAGTGAGAAAGGAGTTGCCCCAGTTGACGTACGCACCGAAGTACGATAACCGTGAAGAGCGAAGGGAAACATCTCGTGCCAATCCTTATAGGTTACAACCATATTCTGCACAATCTTCTTGATATTCTTGTTAGCTGCCTCAACAACGCCATTCATCTTCGGGCGATATGGAGAAGATTTGTGATGCTCAATCTTGAAACTCTGGCACAATTCCTTCATCATCTTGTTATTCAAATTTGAACCATTATCAGTAATGATTCTCTCCAGAATTCCATAACGACAAATGATGTCCTTCTTAATGAACCTGGCGACCACCTGTTTCGTGACATTGGCAAAGGAAGTTGCTTCTACCCACTTCGTAAAGTAATCAATCACAACCAGAATGAAGCGATGTCCATTGGAAGCAGTCGACTCAATCTTTCTGATCATATCAATTCCCCACATAGCAAAGGGCCAAGGAGATGTTAACACATTCAGAGTAGTCAGTGGCACATGCACCTTATCAGCATAAATCTGGCATTTATGGCATTTTCTGGCGTATTTGAAGCAATCAGATTCCATGGTCATCCAATAATACCCAGCTCTCAACAATTTTCTAGCCATTGCATGTCCATTGGCATGAATACCGAAAGAGCCCTTGTGGACTTCCTCCATCAACAGGTTTGCTTCAAGTTCGTCAACACAGCGCAGTAAGACCATGTCAAAGTTCCTCCTGTAAAGCACACCATCTTTGTTCAGTTAAAAATTACCGGCTAACCTCCTTAAAGTCTTTTCATATTTGCTAGATGCCCCAGATGGGTACTCTTGAGTCTTGAGAAAATGCTTGATGTCGAAATACCAAGGCTTTCCATCCGATTCCTCTCAATAGCAAACATAAAAGTGGGTCTATCAAGACACATGATGGTGATAGCTGGAGCTTCATTCCAGTAATTCACTTAGTACATTGATGATATCGTGGCCAAGGAATCCGCCATCTGATTCTCAGCTCTTGGCACATGATGGAACTCAACTCTGTCAAAGAATAGCAACAATCTCCTTGCATAATTGTTGTAAGGTACCAGGTTGGCCTGACGAGTTTCCCACTCTCCTTTGATTTGATTGACGACTAGTGCTGAATCGCCGTACACATCTAGATTCTTGATCCTCAGATCAATGGTCTCTTCTAAACCCATAATGCACGCTTCATACTCGACTTCATTATTGGTGCAGGCGAAAATCAATCGGGAAGTGAACGGTATGTGAGAACCGTGAGGAGTTGTAATGATTACACCGATTCTATTACCATAGGAATTAATAGCTCCGTCAAAAACTAGTTTCCACTGAGATCCAATCTCAGGACCCTCGTCAGGTAAAGGCTCATTACAGTCTTTCATCTTCAAAAACATGATGTCTTTACCTGGAAAATCAAACTTCATCGGTTGATAATCCTCAACCGGCTGTTCAGCGAGATATTCTGACAGAACGCTTCCCTTAATGGCTTTCTAGGACACATACTGAATACCATATTCTGTTAAAACCATTTGCCATCGGCAATCCTTCCAGAGAGTGCTTGCTTTTCAAAGACGTACTTGATCGGATCCATCTTCGAAATCAACAGGGTTGTATGGTTTAACATGTACTGTCTCAAACGCTTAGCAGCCCAAGCGAGCGCACAACATGTTTTTTCCAGCATTGAGTATCTCGACTTGCAATCAGTGTATTTCTTACTCAGGTAGTAGATGACATGCTTTTTTCTACCTGACTCATCTTTTTGACCGAGCACACACCCCATTAAACTCTCAAGAATTGTGAGATACATGATCAGAGGTCTCCCTGCAACTAGAGGCATGAGTATTGGAGGTTCCTGCAGATATTCTTTTATTCTTTCAAATTCCTTCTGGAAATTTTCATTCCACCTGACCGTGTGATATTTTCTTAGCAATTTAAATATTGGTTCACAGGTGGCTGTAAGATGAGATATGAACCTTGCAATGTAGTTCAATCTCCCCAGGAAACCACAAACCTCTTTTTCCATTCTCGGCTCAGGCATTTCTTGTATAGCTTTTATTTTGGCAGGATCTACCTCAATACCCTTTTCACTAACAATGAATCCCAATAACTTTCCAGATCTCACCCCGAAGGTGCACTTGTTAGGATTCAGCCTCAGCTTGAACTTCCTTAACCTTTTAAACAATTTCAGAAGATTGACCAGATGTCCTTCCTCCGTCTGTGACTTTGCAATCATGTCATCAACATAGACCTCGATCTCATGATGAATCATATCATGAAAGAGGGTCACCATGGCCCGCTGATAGGTTGCCCCGGTGTTTTTCAATCCAAAAGGAATCACCTTATAGAAAAAGTCCCCCACGGTGTAATGAGAGTAGTTTTCTCCATGTCCTCTGGGGCCATATTGATTTGGTTATACCCAGAGAAACCATCCATGAATGAAAACACGGAATATTGAGCAGTCTTATCAACCAACACATCAATATGGGGGAGCGGGAAATCGTCTTTCGGGCTTGCTTTATTCAGATCTCTGTAGTCGACACACATCTTGTCCTTTCCATCTTTCTTAGGAACATGAACAATATTAGCTACCCATGGAGGGTAATTCATGACAGCAAGAAAACCAGCATTTAACTGCTTCTAAACCTCTTCTTTGATCTTGACTGCCATGTCAGGCCTTGTCCGTCTCAACTTCTGCTTGATTGACGGACATTCTTCTCTGAGAGGTAACCGGTGTACCACAATATATGTATCCAACCTAGGCATGTCTTGGTAAGACCAAGCGACGATATCCTTATACTCACGGAGCATTTCAACCAATCTTCTCTTGATACTGTCTTCTAATGCAGCCCCCACTTTAACCTCTTTCTTATCATCTTCGGTACCCAGATTGATAACTTCAATATCCTCCTGATGAGGCACAATGAACCTTTCCTCTTGCTTGAGAAGTCTGGATAACTCTTCGGGTAGTTCACAGTCTTCGTCAGTCTCTTCTTCAGCTTGATAAATGGGATTATCTAAGTCATACAAAGTCATAGCTGAATTTGAATCGATGGTATCTGGTAGAAAAAACCTGCATGATAATGTTTATGTTTATTATGCGATGCAACAAACAAAACACGTTGCCATTTTTATGTTTAATATAAATGCAAAACAAAAACAAGAAAAATAGGGATTACAATATTTGATGCGAAAAACGTCCTTTATTTATGATAAAATGCAAATAACAAAAGGGCCCCACAGATCGGGTCACTACGCCTTGGGCAGAACATAGGACTGAACATAAACAAAACAATGAACATTACTCTGCAGTAGTAACATGAATGACTTCTTCGGTAGTCTAGTTGCACAACCTCTAGCCAGGAGTACATGGGCAAATCCAGGCATCCATATCACAATCATTATCACCTTTGTCATCTTCAATGGCATTAATCATGTAAAATATCACACTACCAATGGTGAATTGAACAGGTCCCCTGTACCTCAGAATGCTTTGAGAAGAACTAGAGGGTTTGTATCCCAGGCCGAACTTGTCCTGCTTGACGGGAACATTAAGAACATGGCCCCACTTCTGCGATGAATCAGATTCTACAATAGCACGAGCTTCTTTGAAGGATGACATAGAAACCTCTAGGCTCTTGGCTTCTACAGGAGATCTCTCCTGAATCTGAACTGTTTCAAACGCCTAGCAAAGTGTTTCGTGGATCTCCCCATCCACTTCCACATACTTGAAGGACGACAAATGGCTGACCATAATATCCTCTTCACTGCATACCATAACAATTTTCCCTTTCATCATATATTTCAGCTTTTGATGTAAAGTTGAAGTGACTGCTCCTGCAACGTGTATCCAAGGTCGGCCAAGCAAACAATTGTATGCTAGATGAATATCCATAATGTAAAAAGTTGCATTCTCTGGCCCTACCTGAATAGGCATCGTAATCTCCCCAAACACCGATCTCTTAGACCCATCGAAAGCTCTTAGCACCAACTCACTTGTTGTGCATATCAAACCCCGAGTATCTAATTTCATCAACGCCTTCTTTAGAAGCACATTGAGGGATGATCCTGTGTCAACCAAGACATGTGACAGCAGGGACCCTCTACATTCCATGGATATATGTAAAGCATGGTTATGGTTTCTCCGGGAAGGAGTCAAATCCAGATCGATAAAACCTAGACCATTACCGGAGTTTACATGAGCTACTACTCCAACTGATTAACAGAAATCTCCTGGGGTATATATGCTGAATTCAAGATTCTTAATAAAGCGTTGCGGTGTGCCTCCGAACACAACAATAATGACAGGATGGAAATCTTCGAAGGGGTTTGATTTAAGTGATCCACAATCTTGTAGTCACTTTTCCGAATGAGTCTCATAAATTCCTCTGCGTCCTTCGAAAAAACATCAATATCAACCTGTTGTTGGATATTTTCCTAAACCACGACCTTACCCTTTCCTTTGTCATTCCTATCAGTATCAACCTCCAACGGGGAAACATCCTACCACTTCTAGTGATACCTCCGGCACTAACTATATTCTCAACTGACGAACTTCCGCTTGTAGACCCTGTCAATTCTTGTCTCTGCCCATTACAGAACACCTCTGCCCCATAGTTCCATGGGATGACTTTAGTGCTCTCATACGGCACAGGTCCAGGTACAATAATGATAATCAGATCTGGCCTAGCAGGCACTGAAATATTGATTGTCCGGTATGGAATAGAGATCGTAGCAACTTCGCTTCCATCATTACTCACCTTATCCTCAACATCTTCTTTCACAACCTTGTCAAATTATAAACGACCCTCATCAATCATTCTCTTAATAACCTTTCTCAAAAGATCACAACCCTCAGGCTGCGCTTCACATTCTGAGCAGTCAGTAGAACATCCAGGAAACACTCCCTTCTTCAACAAACTAGCCTTCACAAAACACAATGGAGTCTTAAAATCCCCAACATCAGTTATCAGATTTAATTTTTCTCCCTCAATAACGGCATTAGCCGTTGCCACCCCATGATTCGGCATCGAGTTTTGATTCACATTAGGCCCATCGTTGGTGAAGTTGATAGCCTTGGAGTCAAGCAAGTTCTGAACTTTATGCTTGAAGGCTTTGTAATTATCAATGTTATGGCCCGGGGTTCCTGAATGAAAATTGCATCTGGCATTTGCATCATAACCAGGAGGCGGTGTACCAGTGAGAGGAGCCAAAGTCCTCTTCTGGACTAGTTGCAACTGCAGCAGATGTTGTAACAACTGAGAATACGACATCGAAGGAGTCTCAAACTGTCTATCATCCATTCTATGTCTAGCAGCATAAGGTCGTGGAGCGTTAACTTGTTGCTGAGTTGTGACCGAGATATCTACAGTAGCAACTTGTTGATGATAACAGGACTGAGCTCTACCTTTACCCTTGTACGAAATAGCATTTGCATCCCCTTCCCTTCTCTTGGGGTTTGCTGAATATGGTTTCTTTGTTCCTCCTGAAGAGGATCCACCACCATTTGGGATCTTTCCAGACTTAATCCCACTTTTGACCCTTTCACCAACCATTACCAGATCAGAAAACCCCGCAGACATGCATCCTATCAACTTCTCAAAATACACACCAGGTGTCGCTACTGCGAAAATCGGCGCCGGCTGACAGAAGAGTCGCCACCGTGCGTTATTTATCCCTCAGAGCGGGAAAGGAAACGCTCGAAGTAAACCTCGCAAAAAACGGGGAAAAGGTATGGTCATCGCAACCATAGCCTGGGTTCGGGAGTCGGTTACGCAAGGGGAAGGTATTAGCACACCTCACGTCCGTCGTACTCGACGGGATCCACGCTTGCTTGGGTTGTCTACTGGATGCAAACAATCTATCTACGGCTGCTAAATCTAAACGGAGGGGAATTGACTCGATAGAGCGTCGCACTCTATGCCTACGTATTCTCAGGAGAGAAAGTCAGAGTCAACGTAGTTCGGGACTACAGGGAAAATTGGCTCGCCAAGACCTCGCGTCTTATGCCTACGTACTTCCACTGGATGGAAGATCAGAGCTTTACGTAGTTCAGACTAACTACGGCTAAACAAAACATTCTCACACAGCAGTGAGAAAAACAACTGGTTTCACAGGGTCGGGAACCTATGGTCACAACTATGGCTGAGTCTCAAATGCACGTGGGCAAGAGAGAAAAAGGGTATCAATTAGTCGTCAGCGGGAAAGTCTCGATCGCACAGCCGCGAGAGAACAAAAGTCAGTCGTTAGTGTGCTCGCTAGGATATCGCATCCTATGCCTACATATCTTCGTCTGGTACGAAGAATCAGAGCAGCTGTAGTTCGGCTACTACGGGACCACAGCTCAAATCTCGTTTTATTAATCTCTGAAAAAATGGTTACAATGAGTTGAATACTGCAAATAAATCTCCTAGGAAACGCTATCCTATTCTATCCTGAAAAATCGAGTGAAAATAGCCCCCTAACAAATGGGCTTCTAAGCTATCCTAAAAGTCGTAAAATAAAGTCTATGAAAATATCCCTAAAAGAAAATGCTCTTAAAAATATTAAATCGACACTTTAATATTTTTTCTCTCTTTTCTCCTTTTCTCTTTCAATATTTTTTTATATTTCTCCAAATATTTTTCTCTATTTTTTCACAATATTTTTCTCCTTATTTTTTTTTTCATTTTCTCAAATATATTTTCTTTTCATTTCTTTCCTTTTTCTTTTCACAATATATTTTCTTTTCATCTCTTTTTTTTTCTATTCTTTAAAAATATTTTCTTTTCACTTCTTTCTCTCTTTTTTTTTTTTTTTTGTATAACATGCTATTGTTTTTTTTTTTTTTTTTTTTTATTTCTTTTTCACTTCTTTAAAAGAATAAAAATAAAAAAACAAGAAAGAGGGGAGGGGGTGTAACTGGATTACAGGGGGAGTTAACAATAAAAATAAAAAACTGCATTGACTGGGCCCAGCCCAATGTGTCTCAAAAAAAAAACGCAGGAGGGGGTTGCTGTGGAAGTTGGGGATGTATGCTGGCAGGTGGTGTTGGGCTCAGGCCCAACGTTTGTCCAAAAACGTGAGGGGCGCTGATCAAAAAAAAATGAACTGGGCCCTGAGGCCCACGACCCATTCTCTCCTTCTCCTTTCTCCCTTCCAAGTTTCAGAAAACCCTAGATCCTTTCTCCCTATTCCCAGCGCCGCCGCCGTCTGAACTCGCTCCGTTCAACATCTCTTCTCCGCCTCATGCTCTCCCTTCTCCATCTTGTATCTCTCTCTAATTTTTCCTTATTCTTCTCCACCTCACTCAATCTGAGTCTTCTCTTGTCCTTCTCCTTCAAACCCTATGTTCATTCGCCTTACACACCCAATCAAACTTCTAACATGCATGATTCTGGAGATTAGTTCGCATTCTTTGAAGGACTTTTCTGAAGACGCTATAGATGAAGGTTGGAGCGAAGAAATCTGGAAATCTCCTGGAAGCAGACGACGAATCTGGAGATCTGGATGAGTGCGCTTGTGTTCTTCATAGATCCAGATGAAGACGATTTGGACGCATCTGAAATTTGAAAATCTTGGTGGCTTTGTTGAAGAACGAGGAATCTGGATCTGTGAAAGTTCTTGGACGAGTTTTAGCTTGAACGATAAAAGGATCTGGAGATCCATGTTGACGAATGCTGACGAAGATTGTTGGTGACGATCATGTTCAAGAACGACGATGAACTTCTTGGAAAGTGGCGTTGGAAGATGAATACGCTGATGAAACGCATGAAGGTCGTCAACGATCTGGAGCTTCTTCGAAGATCATTGGAGGTCTTCGAACATGTTGAAGGTTGAACAATTCTTGGAGATGGCCGGTGAAGACTGTTTGAAAAAACGGATGAAGTTGATGGTTGATGATGAACTGAAAATTTCTGGAGACGTTCTGAGGAGGATCTTCAAAGATCTGGAAGATTGTTGTTGATGTTGATCGGTGGTAGCTGATGAACGGAGAAGAAAGAGGAGAGGATTGGATGTTGGTGAAGACGATGGGAAGTTGATCGGAAGAAGATGGTGATTCTGGGCGTTTTTTGGGTGTTTGGAGTTTTCCGATGAAAATCACGGTGGCCGGAAGTTGTTGGAGGTGGCCGGAAAAGGTCAGGGACGGTGGTTGCATGGCCGCCGGCCATGCAACCGGTGAGGGTTGAGGGATTGCCAAGTGGCTGTGGTAGGTCAGACTAGTGGAGAGAGGGCTGGTGCATGGAAGACACGTGTGGAGGGAGAGAGACTGAGTGAGGGATACGTGGCAGATGGATGATGCAGAGATGTGGGGCCTCTTTTATTCAACACGTGTCGCTTCTGGTTTTATACTGACTTGGTTTCTGGATCGATCCAGAACCTTCTGGATGGTGCTGGAAGTTGCTGGACTTTTCCTGAACTCATTCATCAACTGGGCCTGCGAGTTGGCTGGGCCCAAAACGAAAATGGACCAAAACTCACAAAAAAATCTGAATACAATGGATTAAAAAGGATTAACCTAATTAAACTCAATTAACAAAACTCTAATAAATCTCTAATTAAAAAATATTCTAAAATCTATATTAAATTCTGAAAAAGACTTTATTATTTCTAATTAAACTCTATTAACCCTAAAAGAAAATCTATTACTCTAATAAAATCTATAATATCTCTATATTAAAAGAAAAACTATATATTCCTATCAAAACCATTTAATATCTAATATATTCTAAAAGGTAAAAAATATATTTTCCTATTAATATCCTATTAAAATCTATATTATCTTAAAAAATCCATTAAATCCTAAAAATCTATTTAAAATCTAATATATTCTAACAATGAATTAAATCTATTAATATTCTATAAAATGCTAAAAAATGATTTAAAAAGAATTAAAAATATCAAAAATTCTATTAAATCCTAAAAAATGATTTAAAAGCTATTTAAACCCTAAAAAATCCTATAAAATCCAGAAAAATCACAATAATTCCCAGAGGGATAAAATGAGCACCGAACGACACAAAAATAATCGGTAAAAATAAACGGGCACCGAAATATCCCAAAAATCGATTCTACTGATCAAAAACACCTGAAACACGAGACGGGAGCTGTGATCCCTGATAAAATCAATACAAATGAAAAATGCGCTGTATGCGGTATGCAGATGCGAATGCGATTATGCGTCGAAACATCGAGCCAAATGCGAGACCCGGTTGGTCAAATTTTGGGGTGCAACAGCTGCCCCTATTCAAGCGGCTTCGACCTGAGTGGGTGAAGAGCGCTCAGCCTTCAAACATTCAAGGTAGATGACGGTTGAATACAAATGGAACCCTGAAATTTGCCAACCGCGGGAATATACTGCAAAGCTGCTTGAGGAATAGCTTCCAATAAACTGAAGTTTGGTTGTCACGGCAACAACTGGTCAATTCTCTGATAAATTTTCTTCTCCTTTTCAACACCTGTGTGACGCCACAAGTATTGAAATAATGCTTCGTAAAGCAAACACCTTGATTCCCATCTCTCTCGTGGGATCAAATCTGGTCAACTCACAGTTCATTGCGAACTTGAGGACAATTCTCCTGAGGAAATCTGAATGGAACTGCCTGGCACCTATTTTGACGAAGGGGGCAGCTTCAGAAGTCTGATATATGTCAATCTTTGTTGTTGTTGTTTTTTTTTCGATGCTGATGTAACAACCAAATGTGAAGAATCACTCCGCTGGGGAAGACGAGAAGCTGAACCACACGACTCTGCAGGTGAACAAATTCGAAATCCAATAGGTAACCATCCTGGTCTATGTTTCGACATGTGTATGCTGGATAATGATGCAATGTCCTATATGATATGTAAATGCTATGCGTTCTGTTTGAAAATGCGAGGCCCAGACGGCATGGATATGCTATATGCTTTGTATAAATGCTATGACTATATATGCAAATGCTAATGCAGGCTCGAGCTGCCAGAGAACACCAGGTCTGAAAACCACTTGGCAAAATAAATGCCGAAGGAAACATCAACTCTACTGGGGATGACCTGAAGTCACAGAACCATCTCAGCAAAATAAATGCTGGAAACGAGAAATCAAATCCGCTGGGGATAACTGCCCTGCTGGAGAAATGAAAAGGCAAACCTGCTTGACGACTTCACTGGGGAAAGAAAGACAACTCTGCCCGGGGATGCTTTCCTCAAACCATTGGCAACTGATTGCGCTCTGCGGGGATTGACCCAAACTGAGGTTGATTGCGCACTGCACATTGCTGGAAATGCTCATACTATCGAGGATATCAATCTTAATCTGCTGAAGATACTCCTAATCCTACTCTGATACGGGGTAAAAGACAATCTCGACTCTTCCGGGGATAATAAGCAACTTTCATCTGCTGAAGAGTGGCAATTCTGATTTAACAACAGCCACAAGGAATTCAAACATTGCTCGAAGCGCTGGCATCCGTCGAGCTTCGTATCGGGGGACATGACGACATGCGCGTCATTGGGAAATATTGTGTCAGACCTCTTTTAGGTTTTTGTTTTTTCTGGTTTAGAATAAACATGGACTATGTACACAGTGAAAGATATGGAAAATACTAGACGAGAACTAGCATTCAAAGGTAGACTATCAGGCGAGGACTGATAGGAAAATAGGTTAGGAAAATTGATTTTTGTGTTTTTGAACCAGACGGGCTGACTGGACAACAAGCTGAGGTATAGACAACCAGGCGAGAACTGGCTGAAAGCTAACGTACACCAGGCGAGAACTGGCATAACACATAGGTTAAAACACACGATGACCAGGCGAGAACTGGTTACGCAACGACATGTACCAGGCGAGAACTGATACAACACTTGAAGAAATGGCGACCAGACGAGAACTGGTTACCAATAAACCGCACCAGGACGGGAACTGCTGCTTACAATAAACTGCACCAGGACGGGAACTGATGCTTACGGAAGGGTGGGCTAGACGAGAACTGGTTACCGATTTGCCAGGCGAGAACTGGACTTTGGAAACGACTGGTTACTGACACGCAACAGGTTTAAACTGCAGGATAATGATCCAACGACAACAAGATCTTCTTATTTGAAAGGTTTAGGTTTTTGGTAAGGGTATTGACATGATTCCCCGATACTCAACTCTGGCTGGGGATAAACAAGCTGGTTTGAATGACTTGCCCCTGGTACACTCAGCTGGGGGAAAAAGACTGGCTTGCACAACTTGCCCCAGTACAATGCACCTTGCCCCCAATCTAACTCTTGGGGAATACTTGCTCTGAACAGCTTGCTACGAGAAGACTTCGAGAATACTTGCCCCGACATCTGCACGACAAAAGAATTCAATCTCCAATTAAACACCTAACAACCCAGTTGATTTCAACATTCTCTGCGATGACTTGCCCCTGAATGAGCGTTCTAGCGACTCAACCCGATCTGATTATCCATTGGAAGCATCTGCTTTCAAATCTCAGCGCTCTGCATAATTGCCCCTGATTGGGTCTTGAGAAGACTCCTTCTGATCAACTGCTTCTCAACCAAACTGCCCCTGCTCAACTGGAACTTCGGGACTTGTCCTCAGACTGACTGATACTGAACTTACTGGAAGATAATGCCCCTGATTCACAAGGCTTCACAACATACACCATTCTGGTTCAGACTGCTGGATTACTCAGTCCTATTTGATTACTCCCTGGTGGAATTTCTTTCATGCCAACTACTAACCTGCAATTAGAATCGTCTGTTCACGAATGGTAATCTTAATGCAGTGGTTATGCAGATTTTGAAAAAAATTTGAGCTGTCACTCATTTACATGCATATGATTGAGAGCGACGAATGAACCAAAGTTCAAACGCAGTGCTTACATGGTCAGCGAAAAATACAACAAGGATGTGACTAGCAAGTCAAGAAGGAGTCAGGTTACTCAACCTTATCGTAATGCGCTTCAGACTAACCCTACCTCAATTAGGTCTTTTGAGGGTTGTATCGTGGTCGGGTTCACGGTTCGTGAAACAAAGGATATTTGGCTCAAATTTTGATTTGTACCCACCCCTTCTACGTGATGATCTCCGATCCTAAGGTTCAGTTAACCTGGCACAAGCACTCGCCTCTTCGAGAAGTATGTTGAATGGTAAGAACCACAGTTAAGGAATTCACAAGCTTTTCTTCCAGAGTGATAGCTACTCCTTCTTCGCTTTCGGTGTCTGCGTACACGACTTTGTGATTTGCTGGGGAAAATTTCTTTTTAATCCCTTCTTTTTCATTCTTTTGATTCCCTAACTTTTGCCTGGACTGACTCATTTTGAGTTCTTTTCGATTTTTTCGATTTCTTTTGAAGTCCAGCGGGATGCCCTGATTTTTGCCTAAGTATTAGCTTCCTCATCTTTTTACTTAGCGGGCTTTCTTTCTCTCTTTCTTTTGGAACAAAGTCGTGTGACACTGGTTGTCTTGATTGCTCCGAAAGGATTGTAACTGTCTCACTCCTGATTGGTGAGGTTTGACCTCTTGAAAGGTGTAAACTGATTGGTCCTTGAAAGACAACACTCCTCTGCAAGACTTGAATGCTCGGTCAAGCTAACTGTCGACTACCCTGCCCCGGGTTAAGATGTGAGGGTTTATAAGTCCGAAAAAACTTCTACTTCCTGGCTCGAAGTGGTTAACAAGGGACTAACTCCTTATATCTCCAGTGTTTGGGGAATTTGAAACAATGCCTTGTACGTCATCGGTACGGTCTTATCTGAAAGCATACGATCATTAGTTATGAGTTTCAGTTTCGTCATCCTCCCTCCTAACTTTGCTAGTCACAGGGATAAAGTGGAGTGAATAAAATGCAAGTGTTAGTGCAATGCAGTAAATGAGCGACAGCGACATGACTAATTCAGAAAAATGCATAATCACTTTATTATTATCACCATTCGAAACATACAATGTTTAAAGCAGGTAGTAACTAACAGAAAAGAAACTACAAATGCAAATGATATAAAAGCTTGAGAACTGCCACTGCTGAGGCGCCTGCCTGTCTGAACCACTGGCTTATGCTGGGGAACACCTTCCGAGTCACGAGCTTAGACAGCTGAGCGGTTAGGGATGAACAAACAGAAACCCTTCTCGAAAGGAAATGCGATCCTGATCAATCAACTGCTGTACCTTCGCCTGAAATGCTTTACAATCTTCTGTTGAATGCCCCGGAGAGCCACCATGATAACCACACTGAACGTGGGGATTGTACCCAGGAGGGTAAGGTTCTGGAACTGGCTTAAGAGCTTTCGGCTCCACCAAAGACTTCTGGATCAAAGATGGTAGCAACTGGCTATACGGCATCGGCACTGGGTGAGAAGGAGCTTTCCTTCGTTCCAAGTTGTTACGAGGTCTGTTCTGATTCTGACGCTGATTCTGATAACCTCGGCCACGAGTTTGCTGCTTTGCAATGGAAGTGACATAAGATTCCTGATATGGTGCCCCAGGCACGGCTGTCTGTTCAGTATAACAAGCCACGGGAGGTACTGATCTCTGATAAGATGATGAACCAACAAAATTCACTGATTCGCTTCGAGGATATTCAATCTTTGGCATGACTGAGTTGATCACAACTTCTTCTTCACTCTGATAGTCACAAGGGTATTCAGTTTCAACAGCTTGATCATATGAAGCAATCTGAATTTTCCCCATTCTTATGGAGTACTCAAGGCGTTCTCCTAATGCTACCACGTCAGAGAAACTTGCCGGAATTCCGAGCAATCTTTTGAAGTACGGATATTGTAGGGAATCCACAAACATGCTTGCCAGCTCTTGGTCTAACAGCGGTGGACGCACTCTAGCAGCAAATTCTCTCCATCTCTGAGCATACTTCCTGATCGGTTCATTTGAGACAACTCTTGCAAATGCATGCGATAAGGAGCAATGTCTAAGTTGTAATCGTACTGCTTCAGAAAAGCTCTGGCTAAATCCATCCATGACTGAATCTGATTCCTCTCTAACTGCATATACCACCTCAAGGATGCCCCAGTCAGACTATCTTGAAAGCAATGGATCATTAACTTGTCATCTCGCACAAACGCAGTCATTCTTCGACAGAACATCATCAAATGCAGCTTTGGACAGCTATCTCCCGTGTACTTCTCAAATTTCGGCACTTTGAACTTGTAAGGCAACACCAGGTCAGGAACCAAACACATGCCTACAACATCCAGGTTAACAGCATCTTTGGCTTTCAAAGCTTTCATTTGCTCTTCCAACACTCGGAGTCTTCTACCATCGTCAAGGGCTCTTGGATCTACCATCCCAGCTGCTGGAATATCTCTTCGGTAATTCATCACAGGGAAAGCAACACCTTGATTGTTGACAGGAGGAGGACGCTCATTCTGGGCAATAAACTGCTCATGTCGATCTCGGTTCTCAACAGAAGGCTGTACAACTTGGTCTACAGCAACGTTGTTCACTTGCGGGGAATCTTCCGTGGAATCATACAGAGGGTTGGACGCCATAGTGAACCCTGTCAAGGTGTTAGGAGACTGGAAATTGCCTTCAGACATGGCTACCAATAACTTTCAGCTGACTTCGACACTTGATTCTGCTCAAATCTACTCAAATCCCTAGGTCGGTCTTCTGACAATCAACAGCTGCTCAATCCAAACTCCGGGTAATCACCTTCAGGAAACAAAGGCTGGATCAGAACTCTGGCTAGCTGGAGGATGATATGCAATGCAACACTGATATGCATATGATATGCAAAATGCAGCAAACAATGGGACCACAGCCCCCACACAAAATCTGAATACTGCTGCGCTGCTGACGGAGACGTTCTCTGAAAAGAAGACCAAAATAACGGGTAGGTTGGAAGTCAAGTTTCCTGCACAAAAACCCCCCACTCACAGGTGTGGACCTATATCTGACAAGGTACGGCATCCTATGCGGTCGTCAGCGTCACAGACTTTCATGAGGAATGATACGATTCCCAGAAGGAGTGGCATCGTCATCTCATGAAGAGGCCTCACTTAGCTGACTTCCAATTGATCGGTTCCCAAAGTCGACAATCCTCACGTCTGGACTCCCCTCAGATCCTCAGGACCGGAAAGGAGCACCTCTGCGAGAACCTCGTCTGAGTGCGAATTTTCGTAGGGAACTGCGCCTGCTCAGCAGACAGGTTCGTCTACTACTTCTCCGCAACTATATCTAGGTGTATACTCATACTCGAGCCCAGGTCCGGCTTATCTCAATCATAGAACACCCGTAACACCCCAACAGCAACAGATAATATCGATAAATAAGCCCCAAAATAGACAAGCAAACAAGCGCTAGGATTGACTCTCTTAAGGGACGTTGGATCCCAAATGCATGGGGAACTATCGCAGTCCCCAGCAGAGTCGCCAGCTGTCGCTACTGCGAAAATCGGCGCCGGCTGACAGAAGAGTCGCCACCGTGCGTTATTTATCCCTCAGAGCGGGAAAGGAAACGCTCGAAGTAAACCTCGCAAAAAACGGGGAAAAGGTATGGTCATCGCAACCATAGCCTGGGTTCGGGAGTCGGTTACGCAAGGGGAAGGTATTAGCACCCCTCACGTCCGTCGTACTCGACGGGATCCACGCTTGCTTGGGTTGTCTACTGGATGCAAACAATCTATCTACGGCTGCTAAATCTAAACGGAGGGGAATTGACTCGATAGAGCGTCGCACTCTATGCCTACGTATTCTCAGGAGAGAAAGTCAGAGTCAACGTAGTTCGGGACTACAGGGAAAATTGGCTCGCCAAGACCTCGCGTCTTGTGCCTACGTACTTCCACTGGATGGAAGATCAGAGCTTTACGTAGTTCAGACTAACTACGGCTAAACAAAACATTCTCACACAGCAGTGAGAAAAACAACTGGTTTCACAGGGTCGGGAACCTATGGTCACAACTATGGCTGAGTCTCAAATGCACGTGGGCAAGAGAGAAAAAGGGTATCAATTAGTCGTCAGCGGGAAAGTCTCGATCGCACAGCCGCGAGAGAACAAAAGTCAGTCGTTAGTGTGCTCGCTAGGATATCGCATCCTATGCCTACATATCTTCGTCTGGTACGAAGAATCAGAGCAGCTGTAGTTCGGCTACTACGGGACCACAGCTCAAATCTCGTTTTATTAATCTCTGAAAAAATGGTTACAATGAGTTGAATACTGCAAATAAATCTCCTAGGAAACGCTATCCTATTCTATCCTGAAAAATCGAGTGAAAATAGCCCCCTAACAAATGGGCTTCTAAGCTATCCTAAAAGTCGTAAAATAAAGTCTATGAAAATATCCCTAAAAGAAAATGCTCTTAAAAATATTAAATCGACACTTTAATATTTTTTCTCTCTTTTCTCCTTTTCTCTTTCAATATTTTTTTATATTTCTCCAAATATTTTTCTCTATTTTTTCACAATATTTTTCTCCTTATTTTTTTTTTCATTTTCTCAAATATATTTTCTTTTCATTTCTTTCCTTTTTCTTTTCACAATATATTTTCTTTTCATCTCTTTTTTTTTCTATTCTTTAAAAATATTTTCTTTTCACTTCTTTCTCTCTTTTTTTTTTTTTTGTATAACATGCTATTGTTTTTTTTTTTTTTTTTTTTTTTTTAATTTCTTTTTCACTTCTTTAAAAGAATAAAAATAAAAAAACAAGAAAGAGGGGAGGGGGTGTAACTGGATTACAGGGGGAGTTAACAATAAAAATAAAAAACTGCATTGACTGGGCCCAGCCCAATGTGTCTAAAAAAAAAACGCAGGAGGGGGTTGCTGTGGAAGTTGGGGATGTATGCTGGCAGGTGGTGTTGGGCTCAGGCCCAACGTTTGTCCAAAAACGTGAGGGGCGCTGATCAAAAAAAAAATGAACTGGGCCCTGAGGCCCACGACCCATTCTCTCCTTCTCCTTTCTCCCTTCCAAGTTTCAGAAAACCCTAGATCCTTTCTCCCTATTCCCAGCGCCGCCGCCGTCTGAACTCGCTCCGTTCAACATCTCTTCTCCGCCTCATGCTCTCCCTTCTCCATCTTGTATCTCTCTCTAATTTTTCCTTATTCTTCTCCACCTCACTCAATCTGAGTCTTCTCTTGTCCTTCTCCTTCAAACCCTATGTTCATTCGCCTTACACACCCAATCAAACTTCTAACATGCATGATTCTGGAGATTAGTTCGCATTCTTTGAAGGACTTTTCTGAAGACGCTATAGATGAAGGTTGGAGCGAAGAAATCTGGAAATCTCCTGGAAGCAGACGACGAATCTGGAGATCTGGATGAGTGCGCTTGTGTTCTTCATAGATCCAGATGAAGACGATTTGGACGCATCTGAAATTTGAAAATCTTGGTGGCTTTGTTGAAGAACGAGGAATCTGGATCTGTGAAAGTTCTTGGACGAGTTTTAGCTTGAACGATAAAAGGATCTGGAGATCCATGTTGACGAATGCTGACGAAGATTGTTGGTGACGATCATGTTCAAGAACGACGGTGAACTTCTTGGAAAGTGGCGTTGGAAGATGAATACGCTGATGAAACGCATGAAGGTCGTCAACGATCTGGAGCTTCTTCGAAGATCATTGGAGGTCTTCGAACATGTTGAAGGTTGAACAATTCTTGGAGATGGCCGGTGAAGACTGTTTGAAAAAACGGATGAAGTTGATGGTTGATGATGAACTGAAAATTTCTGGAGACGTTCTGAGGAGGATCTTCAAAGATCTGGAAGATTGTTGTTGATGTTGATCGGTGGTAGCTGATGAACGGAGAAGAAAGAGGAGAGGATTGGATGTTGGTGAAGACGATGGGAAGTTGATCGGAAGAAGATGGTGATTCTGGGCGTTTTTTGGGTGTTTGGAGTTTTCCGATGAAAATCACGGTGGCCGGAAGTTGTTGGAGGTGGCCGGAAAAGGTCAGGGACGGTGGTTGCATGGCCGCCGGCCATGCAACCGGTGAGGGTTGAGGGATTGCCAAGTGGCTGTGGTAGGTCAGACTAGTGGAGAGAGGGCTGGTGCATGGAAGACACGTGTGGAGGGAGAGAGACTGAGTGAGGGATACGTGGCAGATGGATGATGCAGAGATGTGGGGCCTCTTTTATTCAACACGTGTCGCTTCTGGTTTTATACTGACTTGGTTTCTGGATCGATCCAGAACCTTCTGGATGGTGCTGGAAGTTGCTGGACTTTTCCTGAACTCATTCATCAACTGGGCCTGCGAGTTGGCTGGGCCCAAAACGAAAATGGACCAAAACTCACAAAAAAATCTGAATACAATGGATTAAAAAGGATTAACCTAATTAAACTCAATTAACAAAACTCTAATAAATCTCTAATTAAAAAATATTCTAAAATCTATATTAAATTCTGAAAAAGACTTTATTATTTCTAATTAAACTCTATTAACCCTAAAAGAAAATCTATTACTCTAATAAAATCTATAATATCTCTATATTAAAAGAAAAACTATATATTCCTATCAAAACCATTTAATATCTAATATATTCTAAAAGGTAAAAAATATATTTTCCTATTAATATCCTATTAAAATCTATATTATCTTAAAAAATCCATTAAATCCTAAAAATCTATTTAAAATCTAATATATTCTAACAATGAATTAAATCTATTAATATTCTATAAAATGCTAAAAAATGATTTAAAAAGAATTAAAAATATCAAAAATTCTATTAAATCCTAAAAAATGATTTAAAAGCTATTTAAACCCTAAAAAATCCTATAAAATCCAGAAAAATCACAATAATTCCCAGAGGGATAAAATGAGCACCGAACGACACAAAAATAATCGGTAAAAACAAACGGGCACCGAAATATCCCAAAAATCGATTCTACTGATCAAAAACACCTGAAACACGAGACGGGAGCTGTGATCCCTGATAAAATCAATACAAATGAAAAATGCGTTGTATGCGGTATGCAGATGCGAATGCGATTATGCGTCGAAACATCGAGCCAAATGCGAGACCCGGTTGGTCAAATTTTGGGGTGCAACACCAGGCAGTGAGGCCATGAACATGTCGATTAGCTCTCTTTCCACCATAGGAGGTTGCACCCTTGCAGCTAGATCCCGCCATCTCTGGGCGTATTCCTTGAAGCTCTCATTATTTTTCTGCGATAAACTTTGCAATTGTACCCTGTTCGGTGCCAGATCACTATTATACGGATAGTGACGCACGAAAGCCTCAGCCAATTCTCTCCAACTGCGGATATGAGTTCTCTCAAGTCCCATATACCATTCCAAAGACGCTCCTGCCAGATTGTCTTAGAAAAAAATGCATTAGCAGCTTTTCATCATCGGAGTACGCAGACATCTTTCTGAAATATGCCCGAATATGCACTCTCGGGCAGGTCTTCCCTTTACATTTGTCGAAATCTGGTACCTTGAACTTGGGAGGAATCCTGACCCCAGGAACTAGACCAAGATCTGACATATCGAGTCCCAAAGAGTTCTGATTCTCATAAGACTTCATCTTCTCCTCGATCAACTTAAACCTTCTATCGACTTCAGTTGGCAAACCACCCTCCATATCTCTCATGGAAAAGACATCATCCTGGTGATCTTCCCAATGAGGGCCAGCAACCCTATGCACAACTCACACACACTTCCCCCAGCAACATTACCATTTTCATTCACAACACCTCCGCACGGAGGTACGACAATAGTAGGAATATCCTGTGGAACAGATCCATCGATCGGTGGAGGAATGACACCAACTCATCCGTGCAAAACGCCCTCTTCGCCAACCCGTGCTATCAACGGCTGGACCATAGTTCTTAATTGTTCCTGCCCACTAGCAACATTCTGCATCGGCTCCATGAACTGGGACATGCGAGCTCTGACCTCCTGCAATTCAGCTTGAACCTGATCCATTACTCTTCGTTGATTCCCTCAAGTTGAATACCTGTGGAAACTGAACTCCTGAAGAAAAACCAAGCAAAGTTAGGAACAAAAGGCCACTGAGAACACCTGCGAGGCAAATGAAAATGCAAAATGCAAAATGCAAACATGTCTATGTATTTACAGGGAGATCTCCCCCTTAATTCTAGTTTCAATAAACAAGAACAACAGAGATGGACAAGAACACCCCAATAATCTTCTCATATATCCGGTAAAGCTGAGACAATACAACAACCAATGAGGAATATCCGCATACATAGGGGTATTGATCTCATCCAACATATCTAGTAATGATCAAGATACAAAAGTAAAGAAACTACTGTAATATATCAAAAGATAAACCTCCCTAGCAATCATGCTCTTTGCCCCAGTCCTGAGCCTCCTTAAGCATCATCTTCGTATCTAGATGGTCTGGTATGACAACCAACTCTCTGATGAGGATGTTCCTTATGCGTATCACATCCTGGAGACAATGAAAATAATCTTCCCAAGCATCTTCGCCGAAGGCATCTTCAAGCCTGGGTTTCTTCACACCTGTGCAGATCTTGAGCTCTTCCAGGGCTGATAAAGTCTCATGGTACTTCTGCTCAATCGTGCATCTACAGAATGATTCCACCAATACTTCTTTCTCCTTGACCTTAAGTCGCACCTTCAGCTTATTGACCTGAGTACGAAGCTGGTCCTCCCTATTCTTGTTGGCGGTCAAAGTAGCATTCCATTGCTCATTGAATTTGGATATCTTCAGATATGCTCTGTCTAAATCCTCCTTCTTGTGCTTCAAAATACTGCAGGTGCTTTCCAGATCATGACCGATCTGTTCCCATACTTTGATCTGCTCAGCTAGCTTCTTCTCCAACTTGGTCAATAATCCAGACTTCGTCTTGGCCAAATAAACAGCTTCACCTTTATCATGCTTCAGCTGACCGATATCCTGCTTCAACTCTTCATTCTCTTCGTGCAGCTTTTCCTTCTCTACCCAAAGCTCGTTATACCTCAGGATGTCGATTGTTGTAGGCGGCTCAATGACTAAGGGATACAATGGTTCCTCCACAGGAAACGGTAATAGTACCTTTCCCACTCTCTTCTGAATCCACTCCAAGTAGAGGTCATAAGATCTACAATCGCCTTTGCCTAAAGAAAGCTTTCCCTTCTTATGGATTTTACCCCACGCGTCTACGATTCTGGCCGAAATACAAGGATCAACTACACTGGTGAAGTATAGAGTTTCCTGCACTTCTTCCTCTTTCGGAGGTCCTCTCAAAGCATAACCAAACTGTCTGACAGCAAGAGAAGGATTATTCTTGACACCGCCTTTCCTCCCTATCAAAGGTACATTAGGAAAGCTACCACAACTAAAGATGAGCTCATGACCAAGCAGACTTCGGTTGAACCAGACGATATCCTTTTCTATTAAACCTATAAGCCTCTTTGACCATTCAGACGAGTTCATTAAATCCACAAAAGATCCAGAGCGAGGAAGATGATCAACAAACCACTTGTGCAAAAGTGGTGCACAACAAGAAACCATTTTCTCTATTCTTTTCTCATTTTTGTAGTGTACTGAATGATACAAATCTCCTAGGAGAGTAGGTACGGGATTCCTGGAAGCGAAGATATGAAAAGCATCAAAATCCATAAAGTCCGGTGCATTAGGGAACAACACAATGCCATAGACACACAGAGCCAAGATAGCACTGAAAACCACCCAACAACCCTCTTCAGCATATTTTTGGGCTTTATCCACTAAGAAAGATAAAGTAAATCCGGAAACTCCGTTTTTGCTGACAACATGGTCTACCAATTCATAGGCGCTCAAATAAAGAGCGGCAAACAACTTCTCTAGATTGGGTTCTTCCTCGGACTTGAAGAATGGCACCTCGTCTCGAATCGGAACACCTAAGATGAAAGCAAATTTATTCAAAGTCAGAACTAACACATAGTCTGGGAACATGAAACATCGTAGTGGTGGATCATAAAACTATAATAGGGTATGAATAGCTCCATGCTCATAACTCGTGATCTTACGGACAAGATTCATAATCCTCCCATAATCTTCCCTGAAGGTTTCAAGGACGCCAGACTCAGCCATGGAAATCAGACCAAATAAAGGTCCTAACTCAGGTGCCAGAAACTTGTATACAACAATCCTCTTTCTGCCAACTTCCATCTCTATAGAAGACCAATACTAGAATCAAGGGAGAGACGAGAACCTGTAACACACACATACATGCAATGCTAAATGCAGGATGATTATGCAGATGCACACATGGGATCAAGGTATCCAATGCTCAAACTTGCTGCTGTGCCATTGTCTGAATACAACCATAGCTCCGCTCTAATAAGAAATCCCATAAAATCATAACACTGAGGTGATAGAAAAACGGAGTACTCAGGATCAAAATTCCGCACTGACGAGAAAACCAGGTTGATTGAAGGTCAAGTTTTCCTGCAAAACCCATCCCCTCTCACATGTGGGTTCTAGTCTTGAATGGTATGACATCCTATATAGGTCATCAGTGTCAAAGACTTTCGAGAAACGATGATACGTTCATCGTTTCTGGTTTGGCATCATAGTCAAACGAAGCGGCCTCACTTAGCTGACTTCCCAATGAACGGTCTCCAGAGTCGTTAGTCTTTCTAAGTCAATACTCCCTCAACTGCACCAAACGTGCAGGATAGAGTATCTTCAAAGAAAAGTCTCATCTGGATGTGAATTTCACACGAGCTATTGCATGGCTAAACGCCACACAAGCTCCCGCTACTCTCCATATTAATCCTGTGTGTATACTCAAGCCTGGGTATTGGGCTTATCTCTCAATGGAACAACCCACCCCACAACACAGCAGCAACATAATATGATAAAAAATGCAAATGCAGTAATATGCAACAAATAATGTACATAAAGTAAAATAACTGCACAAAAGTAAACACCCAAAGACGTGAAACAGACAAGCGCTAGGATTGACTCGCATAGGGAACAGGGTACTTCACCAGCAGAGTCGCCAGCTGTCGCAACTGCGAAAAAGGCCGGCAGAAAAACAGAAGAGTCGCCACCGTTTGTTATTTATCCCAAAGAGAGGGAAAGGAAACGATCAGAAAAAACCTACGAAAAAGGGAAAAGACAGGTCATCACAACCAAATCTTGGGTTCGGGAGTCGGTACACAAAGGGAAGGTATTATCACCCCTCACATTCGTTGTACTCAACGGGATCCATGCTTGTTGTCTAATCAAAGGGTGTGTTTGTCTATCAAAGGCTGGCTCACAGGGACAAAAGAAAATAAAAGAGACTCGATAGAGCATCGCCGCTCTATGCCTACGTATTACCTCGTGCAATGGGAAAGTTAGAGTCAACATAGTTTGGAAAACTACGGGTGAAGGTGGGGAAGGTTTCTCGCCAAGACATCACCGTCTTGTGCCTACATATCCTCGTCTGGTATGAGAAATCAGAGCAAACATAGTTCGGTCTGACATGACCATAAATTGGTTCAAGTATTTTAACTGAGTATAGTTAAACCTTCATTCTAGCAGTTAGGTGTATTGCTGCTCGACCATTGAAGACTTAGGCATTACCTATTTGTGGTATAACCAAGACTTAACACACTCTTTCTGAAAATTAATTTCAATTAATACCGAAGGATAAAAAGGTTTGAGTTTTGTTTATCAGTTTTAGTGAAGTGAGTTAGTTTGATTTGTAATTCACGTTGCACTAAAGACTATGACATAGGAACGAATGTGTTGCATATCGCCCCCATACGGGATGTACATTAAACACTCTAGACAAGCGAGAGGAGACCCCCAACTCATCATTTCCCATGTGCCTAAGGCTCATAGCATACAATATTCATCATATGCATTAGATGAGTTAGAATGTGCTTTGAGATGCATTAGATGGAAATCGAACACCACGTGTTGAAGAATAAAGATTAAACAATCAAGAACAGTGAAACACGTCCAAAACAACCCACATAAATGCATCATATCGATCCATGAAGATTCAAAGTGGGATGACATCAAAGCAAGCTTGAAAATAACCAAAAATGTCATCCTGGTTCAGTGTTAATCGGTTAACACTATTAGTTAATCGATTAACCCTTTAAAAAAATTTGAAAATTCGCAACCAATTAACCAGTTTGTACTGCAACTGGTTAACCGATTAACACTGCACCAGATGCAGAAAATCAGCAACTCAAAAGCACTTTCAGCAATTAATCCAATGTGCAATCATCCAAATGATCATGTAATCAATTATGCACGAATTTAACACCAGAAATCAGTGATCCAACAACATGTAAACACATTCAAACATTGAGATCACAATTCGCATAGACCAAAATCAACAAAATCAATCAATTTGAAGATCTACGTTGATTATGCAAATAAGCTAAAAAACAGAATCAGATCCAAAATTGCCAACCTACAAAGCGGAGATTTGCTTTGGTGAATGTTGATTAACTTGAAATGAGCAGATCCAAGCAAGAAACCCATAGATTCTTCAAGATCCAAGAGCTTTCTTGTTGTAGGATGAAGATCAACCAAAATCAAGCAAAAATTATCCAAATAAGCTCTTCCAAATTAGCTTCCAAGATCAGATCCAAATCCAAAACGAAAATTGAATGGAGAATTGAAGATAATAAGGATGAAGGATGAAGGTTTAGCTCTAGAATTCAATGATTCCAATGGATAATAAAAGAACTCAGTGAGAGCTCTAATGGAGGTTTTGGAGTGAAAAAAAGTTGAGAGAAAAATTTCAAGAGTGAGAGTGAATTCTGAAAATGAAATGGAATTATGAGGATTGATGTGTGAGGTTTGGAGCAAATTCATTTAAATATGCTCTAGGTTAGGAGTAGAATTATGGTTTGGAGTGTGGTTATGAAAATTGGAATGGGATTAGGAATGGAAAATTGGAGGGAATTTGAATTAATTTGAAAATTAACCAAAATTTAGAATGACTCTAGATCCTTCTTCTGGTGTAAAATCAAATTCACAAGTGATCAACATGGACCCCAAAGTGGCTGCCTTTGAAAATTCACGTGCAGAGCAAAATTTGCCTTGGTTAACCGGTTAACCATTTTGGTTAATCGGTTAACGCCTTTGAAAATTCAAATCTGTCTTGATTTTGCTATGGTTAACCGGTTAACCATATTGGTTAATCGGTTAACACCTTGAAAATTTGAATTTTGGCGCCTTCTGGAGGGAAAAGGGCACATTTGTCTGTTTTCATCCGTTTTGAGCCCTGTTAATCCTCTGGAACTTGCTCTTGAATATTATAACTATAGGAATGCTTGAGATAACCTGAGTGTTGCCTCCGGAGCTAAAAATATCCTGCAAAATAAAAATAAAATCGGTCGTTCGATCACCGGGAAAAATAAATGCCGGAGCCCCTGATGCTCGCTGTTTAGACTCTTTCACTAAAAGAGAACCCTGAGACACAGAAATACCTCGATCCCATGCCTCAAGAACAAATGCTATGATATGCGGAAATGCAAAATGCAGAGAACAAAAGTTAGTTAAGGTTAAAATGGAAGGGCAATTTTTAGGGTTCTACAATCGGGTATATTATAATTCTTAAGAAGTCAATGACCGTCATATTTCTTAGGGGACTATGTTGGTCATAATTCTTAGGAAATCACTAACATAATGTCATTGTTATATAATCATATTGATTATTGGATTAATTCATTTTCTAAGGCAAAATCACTCAGGAGAGTGGACTGGAGGTAGATAAGTTAATGGTGAACCAAAATACCAATACTTGTGTCTTTAATCATTGTCATTATTATTGTTGTTGCTATTATTGTGCATGGTTTTTGGGATAGACAAATTTGTCATACTGAAAACCCAATTCAAACCACCATTCTGGTGTTTATTACACCTTCAGTTGCAGCTTTTGGTAGGCCTTTTAGAATAACACGTTAGTAGAAACTACAAGGATCTATCAAGACGGGCTTGATATCCCACTTTCCATGTAGCACTATAATGACTAAGGGATCACCCTCATGGGGGTTGAGGTCGAGGGCATTCTCCTTGGAGAATATTATATTTACCTCTATTTTACCTCTAGAGCTCCATGGGAAACCAAAGGACATTACATTTGCTTCAAACACCTACCTTGCATACTTCCTTCAGGAAGATCTGGAGTTGCCTCTACCAGCGAAACCTTCGGCTATGGTGTTTGTGTTATAAGTTAGGGTTTTGTCAACCATCCTCGGAGGAATATGGAGGGAGTTAGAGTATAAGTATGCCCTAGGTTAGTTTAACCTGAACCCCATGGTGGGCGCCAATGTATTGGTCAAAAAGTGCAAGTGTATGTGTTCCTCTTATAAGGGCAGGGGGACTGTGGAGAACTTAATAAGTTTATAAAAAATTCGGGGTGGTAAGGGCTTGTCCATGTTGGAAAGAAGCCTTATACGGTGGTGTTTTATGGTAGTTTTAAGAGTTCTACTCATGTGAGTTAAGATGATCTATTGATAGATGGTGCACTTGTAGTAAGCATGTAAGGGGTACAATCAATATGTGTTATGATCTGGGAGATGTCCTCCTACTATAATAATGAGAGATGTATTTATAAAGGCCTATATGTCCTAGGTTTCTATTGGAAGGGTCACCACTCACTCAGCCAATGATTGACCATTGAATCCCTATTTCCAAGGAGGACGTGGGTCATTTCATGACCATGACTTCTCCGTGCCTTAGAAACTATTGGTTTAAGCTCTAGAGGACAATATTTTTATTAAAACTTGATACTTGTGTCAAATTATTTATTAATAATTGAAAGAAATTTATTAGTTATATTTTTCCCAAAATAATAAAGTCCCTAGGATAGTTAGTCCATTTATTGAAACATTAAGTGTGACTTAATCATGGGATCCCATTAAATATATGGACACACTTTTAAAGTATTCGTAGTCGAGCTTTATTATGGAATAGGATAATATTAAAGCATTGAGATTACTATATGGATAGACTGATGGTCACATCTCATGAGTCATGGATAAAGAGTTATTAAGTCTTCATATATGTATGAATATAAGGAGTAATATCTTAATTGGATTTACCCGCTATGAGAATACTTCATAGAATGTTAAGCAAAGTGTCAAAAGTTGTTCTCATGGTGATAATGGTGTATATCACCCTTCTATCTAAAACCACTATAGGCCCTAGATGTGGAGTAAAATACTTCATTGCTGATCAAACATTCTCTGTAACTAGATGCCCATAAAGACATTTGATGGGTACATCAAAATTCATGTTGAGGGACATGAGTGGCCTAGATGGAATTTATCTATCCTGTATAGCATGATAAGTATCTAAGATCCCGATATTGAACTAGACAAGAGTGACATGGTCTATGCTTGAGTTCAATATAGACATGAGAGAAAAGGGTAATTGTACACATAAGCATTATCACATAAAGGTTTAGTCAAATCACAATGACATTTTTGTGACTTAGATAATAGTGATGTATTTCTAGATACCACTTACTTTGTATTATATTAAATGTATGATTTAATTTAATTTCCAACATCACGAGAACTTACAAGTCACACACTAGGACATATTGATGAGAGAGAGAATAAATAAGGAACACCGTAAGGTACAATGCATTTCAAAGAATTACAGAACACCTTAAGCTACGATGCACTTAAATGAAATATAGAATACAGTAAGGTATTATGCACTTAAAGTACAACATAACATACAATGCACTTAAGTGAGATTTTAGCTTGTATCCCACACAAATTGTTCTATAAATAAAATCCGTGTACATATGGTTTTTCACTTGATGAAAATTTATGCCCTCTCTCTCTCTCTCTCTCTCTCTCTCTCTCTCTCTCTCTCTCTCTCTCTCTCTGTCTCTCTCTGTCTCTCTCTCTCTCTCTCTCTCTCTCTCTCTCTCTCTCTCTCTCTCTCTCTCTCTCTCTCTCTCTCTCTCTCTCTCTCTCTCTCTCTCTCTCTCTCTCTCTCTCTCTCTCTCTCTCTCTCTCTCTCTCTCTCTCTCTCTCTCTCTCTTCTCTCTCTCTCTCTCTCTCTCTCTCTCTCTCTCTCTCTCTCTCTCTCAAAGTCTTCATTCATAGTAGCTAGCATTGATGCTATATTCGTATGGACTTAGTAGAGGTGTTGCTCTTTATTCAACGCTTGTGATCATTCCACTGATTTTTAATTAAAGGTGTCTGTCACCACCAGAGGTAATCACTATATCATTGATCATGCATCATTCGTAAGCATCAACTAAAGATATTTTTTTTTTGTTTTTCGTTGCGTTTTGTATTACAATTTCCCTTTAATGGTAATAGAGTCACTTATGAAACCATGTATCAAATAGTTCTTTATTTTCTGTAATTTGTGTATTAATTCGATTAAACACATAATGAATTAAATAATAATAAGAAATTAAATATTTACACCATGTTTGTATAATTTGGATTGATCATTGTTGACTATGCTTCAAAATCCAATGTTTGTATGGTGAAGAAACGATACTTTGATTATCAATAATTGATACATATGTGATTAATTAATTCATATAATATATGAATAATTTTGATGCAACGCAAATATATTTGATATGCTTCTTTATTTCATCGATTCGATTAGTGTGATGATTATGTTTCATATGAACGATCAATGTTCATTCTACTTTGAAATTCGATGTTTAGATGGTGAAGTAATGGCATTTCAGTCATTTGAATTGGATGATCGATTGTTATGTTTTTTATGGTATGAATAAGTTGCATTAGAATTTATGACAATACAAGAGTTATGTTGTTAAGAGTTATAAAATCAGGATTGTAACGACATAAGAGTTGTGATTTTAGGGTTTGTAAAATTTTATAATAATAATACTAGTTGTTTTTGTTATTATTATAAGTTTTCTTTGTTTTATTATTATTATTATTATTATTATTATTATTATTATTATTATTATTATTATTATTATTATTATTATTATTATAAAGTGTATAAGAATTATAGCCATTAATATGGGCTAGTCGAGATTTATCGGTCTGTCAAGCCCGAAAAATTATAGGATTTGAGCCTTAATATTAGAGTTTATATTTTTTAGGATTTTTTAACGCATCCCTAAAAAGTCCGCTATCCATTAGAACTAATCTATATGGATTGCGGGTAGTTCATTATACCCACATAACTATAAATTTTAAATAAAAATTAATATTTATGTTGTCTCACTCCAAAACACCAAACTAACTTTTTTCACATCATTAAATTTTATCTCTTTTAAATATTATACATTTATATAATCAAAATAATATTCAATTTTTGTGTGTTTTATTTCACAATTTTCTCATATTTTATTAGTTTCTCTTATGTTAAATATTTGAGTATTATTTAATGCAACTTTGACATATAATATATTTAAAAATATATTATAATATTTATTAAAGCTAAATTAAAAATAATATAAATTTTTTATTATATTTATAATAAATATAAAAATATTTTTATTTTTAATTTTTATATAAAAATAAGTTAAAAAATAGCCTATTTAGAGTCAGGTAATCCAAAATACATATAAGGCTAGACTGAAATAGTAATATTTGAACGCATATTACAATTTTTTTTAAACTCAGACTCTGACAAGAAAAAGGTCTGTCAGCGCCGGTCTCCATTTTGGACCAGGTAATCCATTTTAGCAATTAGTACAACGTCATACCGATAATGAAACTAAAATTTCAAATATGTTACGTAATGGAAATTTATGTTATCGTGTGGCGGAAGAGTTTATTGTATACACTAAGCAACATGATACTTTTACCATTTATTGTTTAAATTATATAATAATAATAATAATTTATTACTTTTATTGTTTATTTTAAATAATTTGGTAAGCGTTTATAATCGAGCAACAAAACTCCAAATAACTCTAAATAGTTTGATCAATTATCAAAACTTAATTTAAATTTATTTATTAACACAACTAAATAATAATAATAATAATAATAATAATAATAATAATAATAATAATAATAATAATAATAATAATAATAATAATAATAATAATAATAATAATAATAATAATAATGTGTTTATTATTATTTTTGTGAGATATTGATCGAACTCTAGTATGGTCGAAGGGTAGCTTCTGGTTCAACAGGAATTAAGCATGAGGTCGAAGTCTGTTCGCATGCTGCTGTCGGAGTAATGTGTGTTGTAGTCGAAGTTTATTCTAACATGCATTAGTCAATATTGCTAGGTTTGTTAGCATGTTGAATTGGGTCTTGGTTGTAAGCCCAATTGTTTAAGTTAGCTTGTACTCTAAGTTAGCTTGTAATGGATAATTGTTAAAAAAACCATTAGTTTAGTATGTGTCGCAACTGCAAAAAAGGCCGGCGGAAACAAACAGAAGAGTCGCCACCAAACATAATTTATCCCGAAGAGAAGGAAAGGAAACGATTGAAGAAAACCTAAAAGAACGGGAAAAGACAAGGTCATCGTAACCAAATCTTGGGTTCGGGAGTCGGTTACGCAATGGGAAGGTATGAGCACCCCTCATGTCCATTGTACTCAAAGGGATCCATGCTTGTTGTCTATCAAAGGGGTGAGTTATCTAAAAACTACTGCTAAGCGGGGGAAGTAAAAGAAAAAGGAGACTCAAAAAGAAAAAGGAGACTCAATAGGACTTCGCCGCCCTATGCCTAAGTATTCCCTCATGCAATGGGAAAGTCAGAGTCAACGTAGTTCGGAAAACTACGGGTGATGGGGGGAAGGTTGCTCGCCAAGACATCGTCGTCTTGTGCCTATGTATCCTCATCTGATATGAGAAATTAGAGCAAACGTAGTTCGGGAAACTAGACCACTGGTTGGTTAAGTGTTTTTTATGAGTGATGTTAAGTTTCCATTCCAGCAGTTAGGGACGATGCCTGTTTGCGATAGAACGGAAAAACAACGTACTCTTTTATGAAAATGATTTTGAAGAACAATCCCAAAGGATAAAAAAGTTTGAATTTGGTTCAAGAGTTTTAGTGAAGTGAGTTGAATTTGTTTGAGATTCACGTTACACAAAATATTATGACATAGGAGCGAATGCGTCACATATCGCCCTAAGAGTACACACTAAACACTCTAGATAAGTGAGGAGAGACCCCTCACTCATCATTTCCCATGTACTTAAGACTCATAGTGCACAACGTTCATCATTTTTTATTAAGTGTCTTAAGATTGTTGGAGATGAGAAGAGAAGACACAAAAGAAAACACTAAAGGGAAACTGAAAACCCTAATGTTATCATACAAAATGGTCCTAAGGTTAGGATGAAAAGGAAGTCTACCAAATGTTATCATACAAATGAAGAACCTAAAGTTGAGGTAAAAGGGACTATCCTAATTGTTATCATGCAAAGGATTAAAAAGCTAATGTCTCTTCTACTCCCATCTTAAATAGAGGGACTAGGAATCCTAAGGGATCATGTGAGCAAGCACAAGTAAACACCAATCAATTCAATCGCAAATGAAAACAAGAATGAAACTTAAACAAGTTCCAAAAAGAAAATAAAGATGAAGAGGGAAGAAGAATCAAGAATGGACAAACAAGAAGTCATTATCAAACCAAGATGAAAATAACAAGCACATTCACTTCAATCTCAAACAAAACAAGCATCATTAATCATACCAACATGTCACATAAGCATTCACCAACAGAAAGCAAGATGAGATGAAGTCAAGAGGCAGAAGAAGCAAGGTAGGGCAACAAGCACCACATACCATAATCAAGTCATATCAATTATCAAAACAAGAGCATACAATAAACAATCATGCATCCCATCCAATACACAAGTCAATACCAAACAATCATGCATACAAACAAGTGCAAAGCAAACATCCCAAAGGCAAAGCATATGCACATGACATGAAAACAAAGAGAAGCCACACATCAACATGATCAACAAGTTTACATTAAAACATGCACACACAAGATCATACAAATGAAGTCACACAAGTGAGAATCAAAATCATCCCTAAAAAAGAATTCAAACATCAAATCAACCATACAAGAGGAACAACCATCAAACAATCATCAAGAACTCAAGAGACATGAATAAGGACAGAATACCACTCAAGAATGAATTAAAAACAAAAATCACCAATTTGCAATTTAAAATCAATTAAAAAACAAAAATAAAAGGCAAATAAAACCTAAAAAGGGTGGAAAATGGTTAGACCATAAACAAAAGTCCAAGAACATCACCACAGGTAAGAAACCATCATGGGATCATACGCTAATTTCCTCATAATTTTAAATGGCTCAAAAATAATTTTAAACTAATTAAAATTAACCAAATAAAACAAAAATACATGGAAAATAGCAAAACCAGAAATAGAAATCCAAGAAAATCACCATAGGTTCAAAACCATCATAGAATCATCTAATATTTTTTTATAATTTTAAAATGCTTAAAAACAATTTTAAACTAATTAAAATTGGCTCAAACAAATTAAAATTCAAGAAAAATAGCAAATGGAAAAATAAAAATACACAAAAATAAAGAACAGAAAGAGAAAAATAAAGAAAATTTTAGAAATTATTTTGGTATTTTTCTGATTAAAAATGAGTTTTCTATGAATTTTTGAAAATAAAATGAATTTAAAAACAATTTAGAAAAAGAAAATAAAATAGAAAAAACAAGATGTGTTGGATCTGAGTTCATTAAATGACGTGGCTAATTCAAGGGCCAGAAAGCGTGCATCCATAGTGGATCTGAGTCAATCTCATCATTTCCAACCAGCAAAAGTCAAAAGCACAAGATTAGAACAAGTGGCATGATGGAAAGTGAGATCATCATCTTCAACCTCCAGCCACTGAAAAATCACAGAGAATGCAGAAATTCATGGATCCATCAAACCATAATCATTGAAGCTCATAGTGGTCTCATTTTATGCGTCTTTTCAAGACGATGTCAACCATATCATTGCGCCATATTTCTTTATAACATAGCTCACTCGATTTGAAAAAAACCAGAAAGAAAAGCAAACGCGGATTTGAAAATTAAGCATCAAGACTCAACCAAAACCAATGTCTAAAAATCCTAACAACATTAGCACATCAAGGACTACATCCTAGCAACAAACTTGAGTTGAAATGGTTAAGAATTGTACATGTTGAAGTTCAACTTCAAAGCTATAAAAATAGAGTCCCCTAGCTTCATTCAGGCCACGATCCTTCAAGTTCTTGAGCTGGTTAGCTTCACTGAATGTTGGTGAAGCTAACTGAATGGAGAATTTGAGTGTTTAGGGTGTGGAAATGAAAATTTGAAATTCAATCTTAAAGGTTCAAATGGGATCTCAGCAGGGTGATTCTGACTATCGAAGCTTGTGAAAATGAGTGGAATGAGTCCCTTATTTATAGGGGAAGCTTTCTGAATGGAGAGGGAGTGTGAATGATGTGAATTTCAACAAATTTGTGCACATCTGCAGCATGAGCAAAATGTGACTTGAAAGATGTCAAAACCCACTCAAACCTTGCGTTTCAAGGCTCTAATAAACCCAGGCAAGTTGGTTAATCATGTTTAAATTGAATTCTTGGTTTAATTTGGTGATTAGATGCCAATTCAAACAATTTTAATTCTGACTTGAAGTGGATTTTCAGCTTTGAAATTCAATTTTTTTCGCCACCATGGTTCTCACAATGTAGAAGGCATTTTGAGAAGATTCTTCTTGCATTGGGTAGAGGATGATGCCAACTTTGCAATGTGAAAAGAAAGTATTGATTTGGAAGTCTGAGTTGAGAGATATGATCCTTCAAAGTAGCTTCCATGAAAAGGTTCACAATTGCAAAACACTTAGAAATTTTTTAAGTCTTTTAGGGACCAAAAATGATCTATAATGTTTTTGACAAAAATCAAGACCTTCCATAGGTTTTTAGCACTTTCACCTTAAATCAAAGTTGTAGAGGACATCTTCAAGTTCCTTTTAGAAAAATAATGGGCTCCAAATGATACAAATTGACCAAGTTATGACCTTTTGAAGTTGGCTAGAAAGTCCTTCCAAAACCCAATATGACCTATAATATCTTCAAACTTTTGATGACTTTCCAATCATAATTTGACTCTTCCTTACAAAGAGAACTTGTATGGGATGATGATAAGAGTTCATTAGAAAAAGAGCCACCTCAAGATGTTGAAAAATGAAGGAGTTATGCTCATTTGATCATAGCATCCACAAATTGCTAAATTAGGTCAAACACCTTGAACCAAACTTGAATCTCTTGATGATTTATTGCAAGATAAGCCATGGTGAATCACATATGAGCTTAAAATGATGTTTCCTTGAATCATACTTGAAGACGAGGTACCTTTGGGAGCTTGAGAATACCATAAAGTCAATAATAAACCTTGCTTGAGGTTGAAGAAACATGTTCCTTCTATCTTGAGAAACAAACCATGATGCCTTGATCCTTTATCATGAATAATGATATGCAAAAAATGAAATATGAGATGCAATGAAACATAAGCCAAAAACCAAGAGAAAAGATGGAAAAAGTTTGGGGTGCTACAGTATGTTAGGTTTTATTATAAATAACATACTAGTATCTCATCTTAGGTGTGGTGTGACAAAATCTAATTAGGTTTTGAGAGGGTTAGTTGTTATTCTTGAGTACTTGTAATCTATTTTATAGAGAAAGTAAAGAATAGTAGTTATAATTAATACTTGTTATTCTCCTTGTTTTTTCCTTAACCCTAACCCTTGTGTATTTCTTGGTCATAAATAAACCGAGTATATTTTATTTTAAGGCATCCTAATTCACAATAAATTAGTGTGGTGAGCATGGAGAAGATGCCTTCAACAAAGTATGAGACTGAAAATTTCACTGGAGTGAACGACTTTGGTCTCTGATGCTTGAAGATGAAAGCCATACTGGTTCAGCAGGGTTGTTTGGAAGCTTTGAAGGGAGAGGAATTCATGGACGTTGCATTAACGAAAAAAAAAGACAACCATGATAGAGAAAGCCCATAGTGCAATATTGTTGAGCCTTGGTGAAAAGGTTCTTCGACAGGTATCAAAGGAGACTACGACATCGGGGTTATGGTCGAAACTTGAAAGTTTATACATAACTAAATCTCTAGTTAATTGGCTCTACCCGAAGCAAGATTTGTAATCATTTAGGATGAGTGAAGACAAAGTGTTGGATGAGCAGTTGGATATGTTTAACAAGCTGATTCTTGATCTTGAAAATATTGATGTGAAGATCAATGATGAAGATCAAGCACTGTTGTTGTTGTGTGCTTTGCCCAAAACACATGCTCACTTCAAAGAAACTCTCCTGTATGGAAGGGAGTCCCTGAGCTTTGAATAAGTTGAATCACCTTGTATTCTAAGCACTTGAACGAACTAAAGGAGCATAAACCTTCGACGGTTGGTGAAGGTTTGGCCGTTAAGGGAAAGTTCTTGCGAAAGGATGGTAATTTCGACAAGAAGAAAGGTAAAAGGCAGCAGAAGTCTTATAGTGACAAGGCATCTGATATTCGATGCTATCACTGTAAGAAGGAAGGTCACACAAGAAAAGTGTGATCTGAACGCCTGAAACATCATGGAGTTAAAGATAATGGCAATGCAACCATTATTCAAGATGATCTCAAATCATATGATGTTCTTGTGGTTTCAAGCGGCGACTCAAGAAAGGAGTGGATTATGGATTTAGGTTGCACTTGGCACATGACTCAAAACAGAGAATTGTTCGAGGAGCTATGTGATCAAGATGGTGGATCAGTGCCGTTGAAAACAACAAATCTTGCAAAATTGCAGGTATTAGATCTGTGAGATTCAAGTTCCATGATGAGTCAATAAGGTTATTGACTGAAGTCAGGTATGTACCTGACTTGAAGAGAAATTTGATTTCTCTTGGTGAATTTGACAAGAAGGGATATGTTTTTTAAGGAGAGAAAAGTATCCTAAGAGTCATGAAGGGGTCGAAGGAAGTCTTGAGAGGCGTGAAGAAACAAGGCTTGTATACCCTTGAGGCTGAAGTTGTAAGTGATTCGACAAATGTTGCATCCACGAAACCGTTGTCGAATACATAAATTTGGCACATGAGATTGGGCCATGTCATTGAAAGGGGTGTGGCCAAATTGGGGAAACAAAATCTGCTTGGAGGAGACAAAGTTGAAAAGCTGAAATTTTGTGAACCCTGTGTACTTGGAAAATCTTGCAGAGTGAAGTTCAACAAAGGCAAACAAAAAACTCATGGATCCCTTGATTACATCCATGATGATCTATGGGGGCCTGCAAGGTGTCCATCACATTCAGGAGTAAGGTATTTTCAATCCATAGTTGATGATTATTCCAGGAAGTTATGGGTATTCATCCAGAAGACTAAGGATGAAACTTTTGAGAATTTCAAAGGATGGAAGACTCTGGTCGAAAATCAGACTGGCAAAAAGGTCAAGAGGTTGAGAATCAACAATGGTTTTTAATTTTGCAATGAGGCGTTTGACAATTTTTGTGTTGCCTCAGGTATTGAATGCACAAAACTATTGCACGGACTCCACAACAAAATGTTTTGGCAGAAAGGTTTAATCGAACTATTTTGGAAAGAGTTAAATGCATGTTGACTAGTGTTGGGTTAAAGAAGGTGTTTTGGGCTAATGCTATTTCGACAGCAACATATCTAATAAGCAGATGTCCTTCGACTATATTAGATATGAAGACACCTGAAGAAGTTTGATCGTGACATCCACCTAGTCTCGATAAACTGAGAGTATTTGTCTGTGTGGCCTATACTCACATTAGGCAAGACAAGGTCGAACCTAGAGCTCTGAAATGCTTGTTCATGGGATACCTTGAAGGAGTCAAAGCTTATAGGCTATGTTACCTAGAGCCAGGTCACAAGAGGTATATCACTAGTCGAGGTGTAGTTTTCAATGAAGCAAAGATGGATTTCAAGAAAACTAATGATGCTGATGAAGAGCTGAAACATGGAGAGATTCCTGTTGAGGTGGAACATGTTGATGCTAAATTGCGTACCCCAGATGAAGCCGAAGAAGAAGAAGAAGCTGATGTGGAAGATGAGGAGACTGATAATGACTACCTTCTAGCATGAGACATACCGAGGAGAGTCATCAAGCCACCTCAGAGACTTGGGTATGCAGATCTAATAGCTTATGCCATAATCTCTGCAAGTGAGGTTCTCGACAAAGAACCTAGAGACTATAAGGAATTTATGAGGAGTCAAAAGAAGAATGAGTGGATGAAGGCCATGGATGATGGGATGAAATATCTTCATGATAACAACACATGGGAACTGATCAAGAAACCTGTTAGAGCCAGGTTAGTCAGTTGTAAATGTATTTTCAAAGTTAAGGAAGAAATTGAAGGAGTAACGTCGAAAAGATACAAGGCAAGATTGGTCGCTAGGGGTTTCACTCAGAAAGAAGGCTTCGACTTCAATGATGTGTTATCTCCTGTTGTGAAACACAGATCCATTCGAATGTTGCTTGCCACAATGGCACAGTTCGACCTTGAACTGGAACAAATGGATGTGAAGACTGCGTTCTTACATGGTGATCTAGATGAAACAATCCTGATGAAGTAAATTGAAGGGTATGTCGAAAAGGGGAAGAAATATTATGTGTGCAAGCTGAAGAGGTCCTTATTGTTGTACCCCAAAATTTGACCAACCGTTTCTCGCAATTTGGCTTATGTTTCGTTTCATTTGCATTTGCATCTGCATACCACATACTGTGCATTTTTTCAGCCGATTGATTTTATCGGGATTACAGCCTTTTGCTCGCGTTTCAGGCGATTCAAAGCAGTTTGAATAAGGAGTTTTATTGTGGAATTTGTGCTCTTCCCGATGATTTAGTCTATGTTGTTATTTTTGGGGATATTTCGGTGTCCGCCGTTTTACCGTTTATTTCCTTGCATTCTCGCATTTTTGGTTAAACGATTTAATTGCTTTGCATGGGAATTATTACTAATTTTCTAGAATTTATTTCTTAATTTTTAGCATAGAGTTTAGATTTTAGATAGTTTTATCCTTTATTTTCTATTTTAGAATATTATTAGTTTTAATAGCTTTTAAATAGTTTCTAGAAATTAATTGTTTTTAGAATATTATGTTTTATTTTTGAATTAACTCTTTTAGATTTTGACTAGATTTTATTAATCTAGAGTGAATTTGGTTAGAATTTTAAAGTGAATTTTAATTAGGATATTAGAGTTTTAATGGATTAGGATTGTTTAGTTTGATTAAACGTGATATTAGTTTTTATTAAACCAACTTTTGTCTTTATTAGGTTTAATCAATTCAGCATTTAATTAATATCCAGTTTACATTAACTAATCTGTCATTAAGTCCATTAATCAGTCCACTAATTCAGATTTTGCAGTCTCTGTGCCATGTGTCAGGCTATAAATAGCCTGTTCACTCTCTCTCTCCCAGGTGGCACCATGAATGCTATACGCGTCCCAAAAACGCAAACCCTAATCTCCCTCACCGGAGAAATCAAATGCCACCGCCCATCGCCGGAAATCTCACCGGAAACTTCATCATCTCGCTAGAATATTCATCATGTTCATAATCTTCACCAAGTTTTTCCATATTTCTTCACACGAACGTTCATCATCTCCATTCAATTTTTTCCAGATCTTCATCTGTGTTCATCGTGTTCATAACTGTTTTTTTATATCTTCATCCAAGATTCATCCGAGTTCATCCTAGCCTCATCATTCTTGTTTCCAGGTTTCTTCATCAGAATTTATCACAATCTTCAAGAACTCATCGTGTTCTTCATATCATTTCTCCAGATTTCATCAACATTCATCCACCTTCCACCAGTTTTTTCCAGAATCTTCAAGATTCATGCGCATCTTCAAGAATCATCACATTTATTCAACCTCACCATCACCAGATTCACCTCCATCGAAACGCCACAGATCTAACTAACAATTTACCGTTTCATCATTTTCATTAATCATCACCATCAACAAATCAATAGAACTCCAAACCCTCTATTTTCATCGATTTCGTCAGATTTTCACAAACCAGCTTCGAACACAACTTCAACTTCTGCCATTAAAACCACAACTCATCAACATACAATTTCCGATCCATCACAAACTTCACCCGTTCTTCACCATTACAACATCTACCAACATATCCAAACAAAAATGCCATGGATCTTCTTCGCAAGCCTCAAACATCCAACCGCAACAACAATCAACACAGATCTCTGAATGTAGTAACCTGTTTTTTCGAGTTTTTTTTTGTTGATATCAAGTTTTGTAGGTGTGTTGTGTTTAATTTGGCGGAAGTAGATGAAGTTGACAAGGAAGAACATGAAGAGGTATTTGTTTTCGTCTTCTAGAGTGGAAGTTCAATGTGAGCCGAGGAAGATGAAAGGGTGAGATCGACGGCGGCGGAGAGGATGACGAATAAGAGGCAGAGCTAGAGTTTTTCTTTGGCAAAAATGAAGAAGACGAGGAGACTCCTCTTTGGAACCGTTTGGACTGGTTAGTGGGCCTTTGGCCCAGTTATTTCAGTTTCGGATTATACCCCCATATTCGTCTTACCCCCCTCTGTTGGTGATTGTCATTTTTGATGGTGGGCCTTCAAAATTCAAAGCCCAACCGTGCCCTTTATCCTGCTGATATACACGCCCTGTTTGTTGTGCCATTATTCTTGTGAATAGTTTTTGAGTATTTTCTTTTGTATATATATATGTAAATATTTCAGCATTTTTCTTTTAGAAAATTAGTATTTTCTTTTAGAATATATGCATATTTTTATATAGAATTTTATATTCTATATTCTATATTCAATTTCTTTTAAATTTCTTTAGAATTTTCTATTAGAGGTTTATTTTTCCATTTTAGAAGTTGAATTCAATTTGTTATTGGACTTTTCACCTTATTTTCATTCTGTAGGTCGATGACGAGACCTCCGTAATTTGTTATTAATCAAATTGTTGATAGATAATTTAGGATCCGAGACCACTTATTTCTCTCCTCATTTTTCTTCTACTTCTGATTTTATTTTGTCTTTTTTCTGGTTTGGTCCGTGTGACACGATTCAATTGGAGAATGATTCTCAATATCATTTCTCCATCTTGTCTTTGACATGGATATTAATACGCTACCTCTTATAGCTTGACTTTCATTTATAAGTCGAGTTACGATGGTTTAGCGTCACATTGATCCTGATTCGAGTTTGAAACGTCATCATCAAGGATCAAAGAGGAAAAGCTTGGAATGAAGCTTGTACGCAAAAGTCAAGGGTCAACGGAACCACTCCGTTCGGTAACATTGTTTTTATTTCATCTCTTATATGCAACCGTCGAGTGTTATGAGCTGTAGCGTTAGATATGCGGGAAATGATGAGCGGGTGGCTTCCTCTCACTCGTCTAGAGTGTTTAGCGTATGTCCTTTGGACAACATGCGACGCATTCGCTCCTACGTCTTAGGACTTTGCGTGTGCGTCCCGATCCGAACCTTTTCTCTCGCATCTTGGTGATTGAGACCTTTTCTCTCGCATCCTGGCAATTGAGACTTCCTCTTTTCTCTCGCATCCTGGCGATTGAGATCCCTTCTCTTGCCCCCGTGCAATCGAGAAAGTTTTTCCGTAGTAGGCCGAACTACGGCTGCTCTGATCTCTCATATCTGTTGAGAGTACGTAGGCATAGGATTGTGATAATCCTAGCGAGCATTTTCCCCTTTCCTATAGTTAGCCGAACTACAGGTGCTCTGATTTCTCATACCAGATGAGAATATGTAGGCACAAGATGTGATGTCTTGGCGAGCACACTAACAACTAATTTCTCTTTTCTCTCATCCCAGTGCGATCGAGACCTTCCCGCTAACGACTAATATCCCCTTCTCTTGCCCTAGCGCAATCGGAACCATCCCATAGTGCTAAACCTTTAGGTTCCTGTACCTTTAAACCAATGACATACTACGCCCATTCTACCGCAAACAGGTAACGCCTAAGTCTCTAATGGTCGAGCAACAATACACCTAACTACTAGAATGCGTGCGCTAGTATCGTCTACCTTTTCTCTCACCCCCGTGTGATTGAGAACACCCGTGTTTACCCCTAGTTGGCCTGAATTACGTTTTGCTCTTATTTCTCATACCATATGAGAATACATAGGCACAAGACGCGATGTCTTGGCGAGCAAATTCTCCCGTAGTTTCCCAAACTATGTTGACTCTGACTTTCCCATTGCACGAGGGAATACGTAGGGATAGAGCGGTGATGCTCTATCGAGTCAGTTCTTTCCGTTTAGCTTTAGGAGCCGTAGATATATTGTTTTTACCCATAGACTAGACAACCAAGCATGGATCCCGTCGAGTACGAAGGACGTGAGGGGTGCTAATACCTTCCCCTTGCGTAACCGAATCCCAAACCTGAGACATGGTTGCGAGGACCCGTCTTCTCCCGTTTTCGTTAGGTTTTTTCTGATCGTTTCTTTTCCCTCTTTTGGGATAAATAACGAATGATGGTGACTCTTCTGTCATTGCCGGCACCTTTTTTCGCAGTAGCGACAGCTGGCTACTCTGCTGGGGAATTCTTTTGCAATCTCGCCTTGTTTCATTTCCTGGCCGTCTGGGCTCCCCAGCAGCTGGCGACTCTGCTGGGGACTTCTTTTGCAGTCTCGCCTTGTTTTGTTTCCTGGCTTTCTGGACTCCCCAGCAGCTGGCGACTCTGCTGTGGGCAGGAACATCCCCTATGCGAGTCAATCCTAGCGCTTGTTTGCTTGTCTTTGGGTGTGTATATTTGTGTGTTGTATTTTATATATTACTGTATTTACATTTTCCACACTATATTATTATTTGTTGCTGTTGTGCTGTTGGGTGGTTGTTCCTTTGAGAGATAAGCCAAAACCCAGGCTTGAGTACACACATAGCATTAGAAGTGGAAAGTAGTGGTGAACCTGTATGCTTGGACATGCACTAGTTCCTATGAAATTCACGCTCAGACGAGATTCTCTTTGATGACTTCTTTTCTGGTCCTGTGGACTCGATAGGATTTTTATCTCCGAGGATTGTCGACTCTGGGGACTGATCACTTGTGATTCAGCTAAGCGAGGCCTCTTCGGGAGATTATGATGCCGAACCAGAAATGGCGAATGTATCATCGTTTCTCGAAAGTCTGTGACGCTGATGAAAGCATAGGATGCTGAACCTTTGTCAGATTAGGTCTATACCTGTGAGTGGGAGGGTTTTTGCAGGAAATTTGACTTCCAGCCAACCCGGTATTTTGGTTTTCTCTTCAGAGCAAACTTATTCAGTCAGCAGCGCAGTAGTTATTTCAGAGCTTTGTGGGATCTCTGATCCTTTGTTTGCTGCATCAGCATTTTACATCGCATGGCATTTGCATCTCATTTTTGCATGTCCATCCTCATCCGGAATAGAGAGCTTACCAGTCTTTTTGTCCAACCCGCAGTTGATTTCTCGACATTCGCATTGGACTTGAATTAGCTTCTGGAAGGATCATGAACTCAGCAGAGCAGAATCAAGTTGTTACAAGGCCCGAGTTTGAATTGATGAAGAATCAGCTAGATCAACTCATGGAAGCCATGACAGCTATAACCAGAGGAGAGGCTAATATTCAGAGCACTCTGGTGAACAATGTTGCTCAAGCTCAGCCTGTGCAGATTCCTGTTGAAGGGCATACTATTGCCAGAGATAGAGGTTCATCTTCTCTCCATGACACAGACTATCAGAATTTCACTTTCCCTGTGCCAGATTCTCAGAGGGTTGTTCCGAAGATTAATGCTAAGGATCCACAGAATGTTGAATTCATGAGAAGGTATCGTCTGTTGGATGAAAAGCTTGACGCCATGATGAGTCAGAATACTCTTAATCTGAATGCTTCAAGCATGTGTTTGGTGCCAGGTCATGTGATGCCTCCGAAGTTTAAAACGCCGAATTTTGAGAAGTACAAAGGCGATAGTTGTCCGAAGCAACATTTGGTTATGTTCTGTAGAAGAATGACCTCACATGTCCACAATGATAAGCTTATGATTCACTGTTTTTAGGACAGTCTGAGTGGAGCATCGTTGAGTTGGTATATGCAGTTGGAAAGTGGTTGCATCAGGTCGTGGTCAGATTTAGCCAATGCCTTTGTGAAGTAGTACAACTATAATCTCGACATGGCTCCCAGCCGCATGCAATTGCAGGAATTATCTCAGGCAGACAATGAATCCTTCAGAGGATATGTGCAGAGATGGAGAGAATTTGCAGCTCGTGTTCAACCACCACTTCTGGATAGAGAATTGGTTGACCAGTTCATGGGTACTTTTCAAGGGTACTACTTTGATAAGATGGTTGGTAGTGGGACATCAAACTTTGCTGACTTGATGATAATGGGTGAATATATTGAGAGCAGACTCAAGAGCGGAAAGATTCGAGACATCTCAGATACCTCAGTTTATGAAAGTGAATCAGTTGTCAGTTCTCAAGAGGGATGGGAGAAAGAAAGTGATGTTATCCTCGAATCTCCAATACCTCAGTTCAGAGTCAACAACCTGTTGGGTCTATGTATCAGGTATCTATTCCCCTTCAGAGTCAGCAATCTTACCGTCATTAGCCGCTTCAGCACGCCCGACGAAGACCAAGGAAGCCAAAGAGGCATTTTACTCAGTTGCCGATGTCGTACAGTCAACTGTTGCCGGATTTGATCAGAGGTGGGTTGATAGTATCGAAGAAGATTAATCCAGAGATTCCTCCATATCCGCCAGGTTTTAATGTCAACACCCGCTGTGAGTACCATGCCGGGGCACAGGGGCATTCAATCGAAGACTATAAGGTGTTAAGGAGCAAAATTCAGACTTTGCTGGACTCCAACATGGTCTCCGTCACTTCTCAGGGTGTCCAGATCAACGATCTTCCATCATCCAGTCATGTGGGTTCAGAAGAGTATTAGACTGACTTCAACGAGCAATTCTGAAGATGGCTGGTTCAGTAGCGAATCAAGACTTGAAAGCCCAATTCCCCGAAGCTGGCAGTCTTCTTTTATCATGTTATTTCTTTACATTTGTAGTTTCTTTCCTGCTAAAGTGCAAATATCATCTGTAAAACTTGTATTGTTTTTAATTGATAATGATAATGAAATGAATATGCATGTTTTGATTTAATCCATTCGTGTTCACTCTATACTTTTTATTGATATCAAATGCTTGTTTAAGCGGAATACGGGGAGGATGATGAAATTTAAAGACGCGTAAGCTTCCGATTGTATGCTTTTGAATAAAACCTGTTGATGATGTATAGGCATTGTTTCAAATTCCCAAACACCGGAGATATAAGGATGATAATCCCTTGTCAACCACATTGAGCCTAGTAGTAGGAGTTCTTTTCTAAAAATGAAAAACCCTCAATCTTAACCCGAGGCAGGGTAGGTGTCAGTTAATTTGACCGAGCATCCAAATTGCAAAAGGAGTGTTCCCATCCGAGGACTAATCACACCTCTATAGGTCGTACCTAAAAAACCACAGTGGTTATCCATTACTGACCAAGGAGTGAAACAGCCACAATCTCTTTCAAACAAGTCAGACAAGCCGGTGTCACACAATTTGTTCAAAAAGAAAGAAGAGAGAAAAAAAAATCAAAAGAAGAAGCCCGCTAAGTTGATAACTTGAAAACAAGTGGCTTAGGCAAAAATTAGGGTGTCCCGCTGGACTTTCAAATCAAAAGAAGCTCAAAAGAGTCAGTCCAGGCAAAAATAGGGAAATCAAAAAAACGAAGATGAAAAACAAGTCGTGTGATTCCAGACACCAAAAGACGAAAAGCAAGTGACTGTCACTCCGAAAAATTGTGGTTTCCTGAACCATCACTCCTGTCATTCAACCTTTGAAAGGTGAGCGCTAGTGTCGAATTAGATGAATATAGGATTGGAGAAAATTATGGAGAATGGGTGGGTTAAAATGAATTTTGAGCCTTATATCCTTTCCTTCAAACTGTGAACCTGACCACGTTACAACCTTCAAAAGTCCTAATTGAAGCAGGTTTGTTTCGAAATCATACTTCGGTAAAGATCGCGTCGAAACTGACTCCTAAAAGGATTCTGCTCAACTTGCGGGTACTAAGGTTGACATTCTGATAAGTGATTCGTTCACTATATGTCACAATTTGTTTTTTCCAGTGAACAGACTTGGATTTCAAAACATCATATGCATTGCATTAATATATATTTTGTGCAGAACAATTTGTTTACTTTCGAGTAAGCACTTGACATCAAGAAAGTTTCCGCAGTGGAAAGTTTTGATCAGGATAAGATGCAGAGCGTTTATGCACACTGTAGAATCAGGGCAGCTTTATCAAACGATCATATCATGGGAATCAGTCATCCAAATTTCAGTTAATCTAGGGCAATCAGGCCGAGATTCGATAAATCTCTCGAAGTCAGAGGCATCCTCTCCATAGATCAGCCAATCAGGGGCAAGGTCGTTGCATGGCTGGGGCAGGCCACCCCAAGAGCAGAAGCTACCCTTATCCAAAAGCTAGCACTTCCTCGAGGTTCAGAATGCTGAGGCAGTTCATGTCTAACCATCAGGGTACGGAGATTTTAGGTTCCCTTTCGAGGAAGATTCCTACAAAAGTCCCACGAGTTGGGGCAAAACTGGAAATAGAGGGATATGTCATTTCCATATCTTCAGAGCTGCTCAGAGCTATTCAAGCAGGTTCTATCAACCTTCAAGTTCAAGACGAATGTCGGGAAGTCATGTTAACCATCCCTTGACCCTTAAACCTTGTGTTCAGACAAGTCATTTTCCAACCCTGCGTCCAGACAGGACCTTTCCAGCGTCAGCCGTACCTGACCCCTTGAAGATAACCTAAAGTCCAATCCCTATTGGCAACCACCAGAAAGCCCAATCCCTATTGGCACATCTTTCCAAAATCCAATTCTCATTCGTACCCAGGAAGGTTTCACCTGGTCTTCCCCAGCAAGTCCAATCCTACTTGGCACATCCAGTTAACCCCAGCGGAGTTGGCTTTACCTCTTCGGCATTTATTTTGCTGAAGTGGTTCTTTGCGTCCAGCTTTCCCCGACAGCCCGAGCCTGCATCTGCATTTTTGAATATAGCTATCATATTTGCATCATCTTTGCATTACATCTCCAAATACGTAGTATTTCCATTTCGTATGGAGCATTACGCCACAAAAAAAAAAAGAATCAAGCATATGCATGCGAAGCATAAGCCAGTTTCTGTTAGCCTTCCGTGGAAATCTGATTCAACTCTTTCAGTTAAGACAGTGATATATCAGCAACCTGGTTCAGTCGGCTCATCTGCTTACTTTTGGGTTTTAGATCATGCGTCAGATTTACTTTGTCCGTCAGCCCTCTGATGATGACATCTCTAAGCAGATTTTCTTTTTCCGTCAGCCCTCTGATGATGTGCATCCATGGATGTTTTTCTTTCTGTCAATTCCTATTGACGATGTGATTATTTTGTTTGGATATTTCTTTCCGTCTACCATTAGACGAGGTGATATTATGGATATTTCTTGTCGTCTACCATTAGACGAGGTGATACCTTGGATATTTCTTTCCGTCTACCATTAGACGAGGTGATATTTTGGGCATGATTTTCTTTCTGTCTACCCTTAGACGATGTGAGTGTTGGATATATTTCTTTCCATCTACCCTTAGATGAGATGGTTTCTTTGGATGGTATTTGCTTCCCGTCTACTCTTAGACGATGTGACTGTGGATGTTCCTATCTGTTTATCCTTAGACGATGCGAGATTTGGATGTGATTTCGGATATGGTATTTGCTTCCCGTCTACTCTTAGACGATGTGACCGTGGATGTTCCTCTCCGTCTATCCTTAACCGATGCGAGATTTGGATGTGATTTCGGATATGATATTTGCTTCCCGTTTACCCTTAGACGCTGTGACTATGTTTCTTCCTGTCTACCCTTAGACAATGTGAATATTGGATATGTTTCTTGCTGTCTACCATTAGATGATGTGATGTGCTCGCTTTTATTTAGCGAATGTCTGGCGGCGATGTCAGATGACTTTACCTTTTGGTTTTGAAGATCGCTTTTATTTAGCGAGTGGCTGACGACGATGTCAGAGGTTTATCAGCTTTCTGGTTGTCTGGCGGCAATGTCAGATGTTTATCAAATTTGTGGTTATCTGGCGGCGATGTCAGAAATTGTTATCCCCTACAGAGGCCTGGCGGCGATGTCAGATGTCTTTATCAACTCAATAGATGCCTGGCGACGATGTCATATGCTCTGTGTTGATGTTGATGCCTGACGGCAAGGTCAGGTGTTCCTTCCGACTACGCATCGTTGCAACTATCAGTGCAATTATTCGAAGATTTTTGTCCCATCAGTGTTTGTAGTTTATTTCTGCGGTTGACAAATTTCCGGGTTCTTTGGTATTCAACCGTCTTTTACCTGTGGATGTTTGAAAGCCGTTCGCTTTTCAACCCTTCAAGTCCAAGTTGTTTGAATAGGGGCAACTGTTGTACCCCAAAATTTGACCAACCGTTTCTTGCAATTTGGCTTATGTTTCGTTTCATTTGCATTTACATCTGCATACCGCATACTATGCATTTTTTCAGCCGGATTGATTTTATCGGGATTACAGCCTTTTGCTCGCGTTTCAGGCGATTCAAAGCAGTTCGAATAAGGAGTTTTGTTGTGGAATTTGTGCTCTTCCCGATGATTCAGTCTATGTTGTTATTTTTGGGGATATTTCGGTGTCCGCCGTTTTACAGTTTATTTCATTGCATTCTCGCATTTTTGGTTAAATGATTTAATTGCTTTGCGTGGGAATTATTACTAATTTTCTAGAATTTATTTCTTAATTTTTAGCATAGAATCTAGATTTTAGATAGTTTTATCCTTTATTTTCTATTTTAGAATATTATTAGTTTTAATAGCTTTTAAATAGTTTCTAGAAATTAATTGTTTTTAGAATATTAGGTTTTATTTTTAGAATTAACTCTTTTAGATTTTGACTAGATTTTATTAATCTAGAGTGAATTTGGTTAGAATTTTAAAGTGAATTTTAATTAGGATATTAAAGTTTTAATGGATTAGGATTGTTTAGTTTGATTAAATGTGATATTAGTTTTTATTAAACCAACTTTTTGTCTTTATTAGGTTTAATATCCAGTTTATATTAACTAATTTGTCATTAAGTCCATTAATCAGTCCACTAATTCAGATTTTGCAGTCTCTGTGCCATGTGTCAGGCTATAAATAGCCTGTTCACTCTCTCTCTCTCCCAGGTGGTGCCATGAATTCTACACGCGTCCCAAAAATGCAAACCCTAATCTCCCTTGTCGGAGAAATCAAATGCCACCGCCCACCGTCGCAAATCTCACCGAAAAACTCAACCCCTCACAGGAAACTTCATCATCTCGCCAGAATGTTCATCATGTTCATAATCTTCACCAAGTTTTTCCAGATTTCTTCACACGAACGTTCATCATCTCCATTCAATTTTTTCCAGATCTTCATCTGTGTTCATCGTGTTCATAACTGTTTTTTTTAGATCTTCATCCAAGATTCATCCGAGTTCATTCTAGCCTCATCATTCTTGTTTCCAGGTTTCTTCATCAGAATTCATCACAATCTTCAAGAACTCATCGTGTTCTTCATATCATTTCTCCAGATTTCATCAACATTCATCCACCTTCCACCAGTTTTTTTTCCAGAATCTTCAAGATTCATGCGCATCTTCAAGAATCATCACATTCTTTCAACCTCACCATCACCAGATTCACCTCCATCGAAACGCCACAGATCTAACTAACAATTTACCGTTTCATCATTTTCGTTAATCATCACCGTCAACAAATCAATAGAATTCCAACCCTCTATTTTCATCGATTTCGTCAGATTTTCACAAACCAGCTTCGAACACAACTTCAACTTCTGCCATTAAAACCACAACTCATCAACATGCAATTTCCGATCCATCACAAACTTCACCTGATCTTCACCATTACAACATCTTCCGACATATCCAAACCAAAATGCCATGGATCTTCTTCGCAAGCCTCAAACATCCATCCGCAACAACAATCAACACAGATCTCTTAATGTAGCAACCTGTTTTTTCGAGTTTTGTTTGTTGATATCAAGTTTTGTAGGTGTATTGTGTTTAATTTGGCAGAAGTAGATGAAGTTGACAAGGAAGAACATGAAGAGGTGTTTTTTTTTGTCTTCTAGAGTGGAAGTTCAATGTGAGCCGAGGAAGATGAAAGAGTGAGATCGACGGTGACGAAGAGGATGACGAAGAAGAGGCATAGCTAGGGTTTTTCTTTGGCAAAAATGAAGAAGACGAGGTGACTCCTCTTTGGAACCGTTTGGACTGGTTAGTGAGCCTTTGGCCAAGTTGTTGGATTGTACCCCCATATTCGTCTTACCCCCCCCCCCCCCCCCTCTATGTGTGATTGTCATTTTTGATGGTGGGCCTTCAAACTTCAAAGCCCAACCGTGCCCTCTATCCTACTGATATACACCCCCTGTTTGTTGTGCCATTATTTTTGTGAATACTTTTTGAGTATTTTCTTTTGTATATATATGTAAATATTTCAACATTTTTCTTTTAGAAAATTAGTATTTTCTTTTAGAATATATGCATATTTTTGTATAGAATTTTATATTCTATATTCAATTTCTTTTAAATTTCTTTAGAATTTTCTATTAGAGGTTTATTTTTCCATTTTAGAAGTTGAATTCAATTTGTTATTGGACTTTTCACCTCATTTTCATTTTGTAGGTCGATGACAAGACCTCCATAATTCGTTATTAATCAAATTGTTGATAGATAATGTAGGATCCGAGACCACTTATTTCTCTCCTCATTTTTCTTCTACTTCTGATTTTATTTTGACTTTTTTCTAGTTTGGCCCGTATGACATGATTCAATTGGAGAATGATTCTCAATATCATTTCTCCATCTTGTCTTTGACACGGATATCAATACGCTACCTCTTATAGCTTGACTTCCATTTATAAGTTGAGTTACGATGGTTTAGCGTTACATTGATCCTGATTCGAGTTTGAAACGTCATCATCAAGGACCACAAAGGAAAAGCTTCGAATGGAGCTTGCACGCAAAAGTTAAGGGTCAACGGAACCACTCCGTTCGGAAACATTGTTTTTATTTCATCTTTTTCATCTCTTTTATGCAACTGTCGAGTGTTGTGAGCTGTAGCGTTAGATATGTGGGAAATGATGAGTGGGTGGCTTCCTCTCACTCGTCTAGAGTGTTTAGCGTATGTCTTTTGGACAATATGCGACACATTCTCTCCTACGTCTTAGGACTTTGCGTGTGCGTCCTGATCCGAACCTTTTCTCTCGCATCTTGGTGATTGAGACCTTTTCTCTCGCATCCTAGCGATTTAGAATTCCTCTTTTCTCTCGCATCCTGGCGATTGAGATCCCTTCTCTTGTCCCTGTGCAATCGAGACCGTTTTTCCGTAGTAGGCCGAACTACGGCTACTCTGATCTCTCATATTTGTTGAGAGTGCGTAGGCATAGGATTGCGATAATCCTAGCGAGCACTTTTCCCCTTTCCTATAGTTAGCCGAACTACAACTGCTCTGATTTCCCATACCAGATGTGAATATGTAGGCACAAGACACGATGTCTTGGTGAGCACACTAACAACTAATTTCTCTTTTCTCTCGCCCTAGTGCGATCGAGACCTTCCCGCTAACGACTAATATCCCCTTCTCTTGCCCTAGTGCAATCGAGACCAGCCTGTAGTGCTAAACCTTTAGGTTCCTGTACCTTTAAACCAATGATATAGTACGCCCGTTCTACCGCAAATAGGTAACGCCTAAGTCTCCAATGGTCGAGCAGCAATACACCTAACTGCTAAAATGCATGCGCTAGTATCGTCTACCTTTTCTCTCACCCCCATGTGATTGAGAACACCCGCGTTTACCCTTAGTTGGCCTGAACTGCGTTTTGCTCTGATTTCTCATACTAGATGAGAATACGTAGGCACAAGACGTGATGTCTTGGCAAGAAAATCCCCCCGTAGTTTCCCGAACTACGTTGACTCTGACTTTCCCATTGCACGAGGGAATACGTAGGCATAGAGCGGTGATGCTCTATCAAGTTAGTTCTTTTCGTTTAGCTTTAGCAGTCGTAGATAGATTGTTTTTCACCCATAGACTAGACAACCAAGCGTGGATCCCGTCGAGTACGACGGATGTGAGGGGTGCTAATACCTTCCCCTTGCGTAACTGACTCCCGAAACCGAGACATGGTTGCGAGGACCTGTCTTCTCCCGTTTTCGTCAGGTTTTCTCTGATCGTTTCCTTTCCCTCTTTTGGGATAAATAACGAACGGTGGCGACTCTTCTATCATTGTCGGCACCTTTTTTCGCAGTAGCGACACTTATATGGACTAAAACAATCTCCTCGACAGTGGAATAGGAGATTCGACAAGTTCATGGCACGCATAAGTTTCATTAGAAGTCAGTTCAACCATTGTGTTTACTTCAGATTTCGATATGGTAATTCATTTGTTATTTTGTTGCTTTATGTGGATGATATTTTAATAGCAAGCAACAATGTCGAAGATGTAATTAGGGTGAAAGCTAAACTCAATAAGAAGTTCGATATGAAGGATCTGGGAGCTGCGCCCAGGATTCTTGGGATTGACATCCGAAGAGATAGAAAGCAGTTGAAATTATGCTTATCTCAAGAGGAATACCTACGGAAGATTCTCGAAAAGTTTGGTATATCAAATTCAAAGCCTGTTATGACTCCGACAAAATTTCAATTCAAGCTGAGTATAGATCAGTGTCCCAGTACTGATGTGAAAGAGCTTATATAAATAGCATTCCATATGCTAATATAGTGGGTTCTTTGATGTATGTTATAGTATGTACTAGACCCGACATAACATATGCAGTAAGTCTTGTAAGTAGGTACGTGGCGAATCCTGGAAAGGCTCACTAACAAGCATTGAATTGGATTCTAAGTTACATAAATGGGTCTCTGAATAGCGTCCTAATTTATGGTGGAGCCTTGGGTGAAGATGGTAAAGAAGAAATCGAAGGGTATGTCGGCTCTGATTATGCAGGGTGTACGAATTCCAAAAAATCTATTTCTGGATATGTGTTCATTATGTTTAGAACATTAATCAGTTAGAAAGTAACACTTCAAAACATTGTTGCCTTATCAACCATTGAAGTGGAATATATCGCCCTAACTGAAGCTGTGAAGGAAACATTGTAGCTTGAAGGTTTTGCAAAGGTGATGAAACTTCAAGGTCGAGTTGTCGTTGTTAAATGTGATAGTCAAAGTGCAACACACCTGTCAAAGAATTCAGCATATCATGAGTGAACCAAGCACATTGATGTGAGGCAACATTTCATCAGAGGGGTATATTGTACCCCAAAATTTAACCAACCATTTCTTGTGTTTGGCTTATGTTTCATTTCATTTTAGCATTTGCATTTGCATATCATTGGTTCTTATCAGGGGATCAAGGGAGTTTGTTCCGTGCAATTCAGGAGGAGAGCCTTCTTATTCAAACTCAAGCAAAGGCATTTGTGCAAGCCATCAAGTGCTCATCATCATCATGGAGAGTTTTCAAAGCTCCTTGAGAGAAGAAGTTTGTATAGGTGTTACCTCCTATCTTGAGGATCATCAGAGGTTCATGAAGTCATCTATTTGGATAAAACATGGTTTAAAAGCTCATTGTGTACCTTGAGGGGTCTTTGTGGAGCTTGGGTAGTCATTCAATTCATTTGCAAAAGTCTCAGTCAGGGGACATGGAACTAGGGTTTCATCTGGTCAACCCAAAGTCAACTGTGAACTTGAGAGGGTTCAAGACTTGGTTCTAAGGAACACAAGCCATAGGAAGTCATCTTAAGGCATCTAGTATGTCATTTTAAGATCAAATCAAGAAGAATCAAGAGTTCAATAAGTTACTAAATTAGGGTTTCAGAGGTTTTCAGTGTAAAATCCCCTTCTTTAGTGCCTAACTTCAAGGATATTTTTCCCTATGATGCAAGCTCAATCTCATTTTCATGAAAAATATGAGACTTGTAGAGAATCTTTCAAGCTTTCTTTTGAGTACAAGAACTCACCCATTGAGTTTGTACATCTCCAGTTATGATGTCAACAAGTTGGTGTCCTCAGATGAAGAGAATTTTGGTCAACCTAAAGTCAACTCACTTCCAAGGCATTTTTGACATGGAATCAAGATTCTCCTCAACTTCAAGTGAACATGAAAGTTATTCCTTATGATGTTAGTTTTCCAAAAAGTCTTAGAAGTCTTCATTCTCATGTGTACATCTCATGTTATGATCTTCACAAGGCAAGGGTATTTTGGGAAAGTTCATTATAGGTCTTTCTTTTCAATGGTCAATTTCATGAATTTTGAGGCCTTAAGTGCAATTTTGTCCAACATGAAACTTGTTTCCAATTGTCTTGACTCCAAAATAGACTCAAAATTCATGGAGTTTGGTGCATTATGGGATCATATGGACCATTTTAGAAGGGAAATTTTGAACTTTTCTACACCATTACATGACAAAAAAGAGCTTTACTACATTTGTGCCAACATGAAGAGTCATTATTTACCACTTTTTCAAGTTTTCTTACTTATAAAGTCATGGTTTGAAGCTTGGTGTATAGAATTGTTACAAGACCAAAATCAATTCCTTTCATTCCTACACACCACACATGACTATTTGCTGACCCAACATCATGTGTATGGTGCCTAATCCGTGTGTGCTCTAAAGTGGAATTTTTTTTGGCAAAACTTGAATTCACACATTTGAGCCAACATGGGCTTGCATGGGTGTGACAAATCCACCATATAAAAGCTTTAAAGTTTTCCCTAATGCAGAAGAGAGCTGGCTGTGTTAGAAGAAGAGAGAATCACTTCAAATTTCTTAAAAACTTTCCTTCTTCGAATCTTGTTCTTCTTGGGATTTTCATTCAAGTTTTGGTGCCTATCATCTTTAGTGAGGATCAAGGAAGAGATTGGAAATGTCTAACAGAAGCTTGCATTCATTTTCAAGAGCCAACAAAGCAGCTCCGTTTGGTAAGCTTTCTTCACTCAAATCTTTCATTTTAGGCATTATTTAGGTTGCATTCTAGGTGCATCTGAAGTCCTACGTAATGTAGGCAATGTTTGTGCAGTTTTCATGGCTGTTTTATGGGTTTTCAGAATGCATAGCATGAATTTTGTGGCTTGATTTCACATGCTTAGAGGCACCTTTTTGTGAATCCAAGAGCATATTTGAATTCCCCATGAAAAATGATTGAGAAAGGTGCAAAATGTTTGGGTTTTTATTGGGTTTGGATCTCTGGTCTCCGGCATCTAGTCCACTTTCAGGGCAAAACTGATTTGGCAAGCGTGGACCCTTTGACTCTTGAGGTGTTGTGCCCTAATTGGTTTGACCTTGCCTTGTTAGAGCGTGGACTATGACTGGATAAATGAAACAAATTGTTTCATTTAGCCAGGTCTGAGTTTGAGACTTGGGCCTTACACAACTGTTATTTGCACCCTCCTTTTGTTTGGCCCAGCGCGTATTTGTGAAGGTTTCAGTGCATTAGGTCATTGTTGACTACACCCCCATCCTTGTTTCCTTTATTTTATTTTCTTTTTATTTCTTTTTTTTTTCATTTTGACATTTTAAAAATACTTTCAATTATCCAAAAATTCCACAAAAAATATTTTCTTATACTTTGAAATTTTATTTAATTTTCTATTTTTTATTTCTGTTTTTATTTTATTTTGCTATTTTATTTAAAATTTGCAATTAAAAGGGTTTTATGGTGTTCACTTTGTATAATCATGATTGTTTGGACCTCAATTCCTTATCTCCTATGACCATGGTCTCTCCTTCACCTAGGTAAGAGGTTGAGGTATTCTTGAAGATGATTTTGAGTGACCAATTATCATTATTCATTTGACTTTGATTGGACTTTTGTTGACCCTCGACATTTGCTCGATAAGGTGGAGCACCATTGATTCTTGAATTATTTGGTGATGCCTTGAGTTGTTTCTGTCCATGAGGTTTTGCATGTTGGTTTATGACTGGTAAAGCTTGGTTTTTTTATTTCATTTGAGATTTATTGGACATTATTTCTATTTTTGGTGAAGCTTGCAAGTTAAGTCACCTTAGAAGATGTTCATACAAACTAGTTTGACCTAGTTTCTTTGGGAAATGATTTCTATTGATCCCACTTGCATCTTGTGAGCTTTGGTACATGTTTATAACTTGCTTAAAGTGCTGGTTCTTTTGTTTTAGGTCATAGATTTGTGTAACTTGTTTTGCAAGTTACTTGGAAGTCATGCATTTCCACTTGGTTCTAAGTGTTGAATTTGTGATAGAACTTTGGTTCTTTCACTTGTCATGATTTAGTTTATGTTTGTGTTTTGTTTCTAATCTTGATTTGAGGCTTTCATCTTATTGATTCATTTCTTCCCCTTGTGTTTTTATCATTACTCAAAGTGATTTGGTGTTCATGGTTACACTTTGAGTTTGTCTTGAATAATTGGTTACTTCTTGCACTTGTCTGTTCATTTCTTTTGCATGATCAATGTTAGATGTTTGGTTGAGATAACATATATATGGTTGTTGTCTAATCCTCATTCTCCCATCATTTCTTTGATCATGGCTCTTTGCCTTTGCTTTGTGATTAGCATTTGTTTAGGTGATTGATGTTTGATGGTTGTAGGAGTTTTCACTTCTCCCATTTCATCTCACCTCTTTTCTTGACTTGTTTAAGTCAACTTGTTTGTGTTTGGGTCTCATGTTATTGAGACCTAGTTGCATCTTTGCATCCCTTGCATTCCATTTTTGCATTTCATCCTGTTTTGACTTGTTCAAGTCAATGTTATCTCTTTCTTCATTTCATCTGTGATTGAATTATTTATTGTTTACTTGGTCTTTTGCCATGATCCCTTAGGATTCCTAGTGCCTTTTTTTAAGATGGCAGTAGAAGAGACATTAGGTGTTCAATCCTTTGCATGATAACATTAGGATAAGTTCTCCCTTTTCAATCTCAACTTTAGGATCACATTGTATGATAACATTAGGGTTGATCAGTTCCCCTTAGAGTGTTGTGTCTTCTCGCCTTGTCTAGAGTGTTTAGTGTATGCCCTTTGGGCGATATGTGACACATTCGCTCTCAAGTCATAGTCTTTAGTGGAACATGAGTTACAAACTTAAATCAATTCACTTCTTCTCATAAAAAACACAAAACAAAACATCAAACCTTTTTATCCTTCGGGATTTGTTTCAAACTTAATTTTCAGAAAAAAGTGTGTTAAGTCTCAGTTCTACCGCAAACAGGCATCGTCCCTAACTGCTGGAACGAATATTTAACCCTACTCATTAAAAAACTTGAACCAATCTGTGGTCGTGTTAGCCCGAACTACGTTTGCTCTGATTTCTCATACCAGATGAGGATACGTAGGCACAAGATGGTGATGTCTTGGCGAGCAACCTTCCCCACTTTCACCCGCAGTTTCCCGAACTACGTTGAATCTAACTTTCCCACTGCACGAGGGAATACGTAGGCATAGAACGACGATGCTATCGAGTCTCTTTTATTTTCTTTTGTCCTTGTGAGCCAGCCTTTTGATAGATTAATACCCTTTTAGATAGACAACAAACACGGATCCCGTTGAGTATAACAGACGTGAGGGGTGCTCATACCTTCCCCTTGCGTAACCGACTCCCGAACCCAAGATTTGGTTGCGATGACCTTGTCTTTTCCCTTTTTGTAGGTTTTCTCTGATCGTTTCCTTTCCCTCTCTTTGGGATAAATAATGAACGGTGGCGACTCTTCTGTCTTTGCTGGCCCCTTTCCGCAATAGCGACAGGGTAATTGAGCATGGAGAAGTCCAAGTGCTAAAGGTTTCGACAGATTATAATGTTGCTGATATGATCACCAAGATGTTGCCCAGTTGCAAGTTTTCCCGCTGTATGCAGTTGATAAAGCTGCACGAAGAAAGCTAGTTTGTTTATTGATTGTAGATGTCATACCCTAAAATTTACCCTTAGATTAGTGATCATTTTGCATTCCATTTTATCCCGTATTTCATTTTTACTAACCACTAACAAGTTTGCTCAGTGGTTCGTTTTGCAGGTGTTCAAAATTTAGAAAATGCCCGTGTGCCCTTTGAATCGGTGGATGCAGATGTATCACCGATTAATGTTCCTTTTGGCGATTACAGATCCAACTCATTATCAGAGCATCCCTAAGCAACTAGGGTTTTTCTATCTCCCGAGTTACACTACTTTTGGTTTGAGAATGGTTTGAAATTCTACGACAATATTGAAGTTAGATGTTTCTCGATACAATCCATCCTTGTGTGAGAATCGAATTTGACCGGATTTTGGAATGTTATTTGATTTATAACTGTATTGTTTGGAGGTCGTTAAAGTGGGGGCAGATTGAGATCTGAATCAGTGCGAAATTTACTGCCAAGGAAATTATCTTAATTGAGTTTAAAGCCATATTCACTGATTTCTATTACCGATCACGAGTTAATTTAGAATTTGCATTGGATGTCAGTTAGTTCCTAATATTTGCAAGCTGTTAAGTTTCAACTCTGAATGGCGAAGTGTCGACCTTATTCAGAAAGAGATACAGATTGAATTGAGTCGGAAAATTAAAGTTCATTTTATTAAAAAGAATGACTTTATTTATTTTTCAATTATCAGTACATTATTCAGATTACATCAAGAAGGATTTACATTTTTGAAGACTACAAAATTACAAGTCTTAAAGTCCCAAATTTTTTCTTAAACTTCTAATCCCGATCTCCGATTCTTCATTATCCCCGAACTTCCAGAACCTGCAAAAAGTGTTGAAAAATTGGTTAGAAAATAATTTAATCAGAAAAGTTTTTATTTCTATTTTCATACCCTTAGGAAATTCTCATCACTGGGCAATTCCGAGAGGGCAACAAAGAAGTTTCATCGCCAGCTCATGTTTTCCGTTCCTGACCTCCGGTAAATCCAGTAATTTCTGTTCATTTTTTTCCGAGAGAGAGAGAGAGAAAGCAAAAAGTGTTTCCACGAAAAAATGATTCTTTCATTCAGCCAAACAGTGTCTTAGGAAATCCAGCCAACCAATCTAGATTTCATGGATTTTGAAAAAACGAAATAAAGATCCATATACAAATCCTTAAATCAAATCTAGATCAGAAATCAAATCCAAATCCAGAATCACCATCAATAATCCAATAGTTCTGAAAATGGTAAACAAATTCCATCAATATTCATAATTCGAAATTTGGAAATAGTCTCAGCATCAATGACAAATCCGAACAGAATATCCAACACCATCAATAATTAGAAGGCCAATATGGAAAGAGCCAAAACATGTTTCAGACAACATCAAAATGAAAAGGAAAATCTTAAACACGTTTCAACCTTCCAAAACATGTCCAAACAGGTTTTCTGAAATAGGAATGTAATGTTAAATATAGAATATGAATCTGCATCTTCTGTGTATAAAACCGGCATAACAGAAGGAGGGGGGAATCACATTCGAAATCATCACCAAACAGCCGAAAAACGTAATCACAAAAAGCCACCGAAAATCATCCCAAAAATCCGAAATAATCACCATGGAGAGTCTCGACGAAAACACGGGAATCAATTGAAGATTCCAACGGATCCGGAAACTCTCGGGCTTAGAATATATCATCATTGCCCTAAAATCCATCAAAAATCTAAGAACACAAACCTTGAATCGCAACCAGAAACCACCATTAACGACCAACATTCAAGCCGTTGAAACCCTCAAGCGTTCAAAACCATAGACTGGCGAATGCGTGACTTAGAGACGAGGGAGGAAACCTCGACTTCATCATCATCAAACTCATCAACAACCTTCAGCAAACAACAATAAACCGGCTTAGTTAAAAACATCATCACCGGAAAACATCAAGATCCAACTGTAAGGGTTCTCTCATAACATTTTTTCTCTTGTTTTTTCAGCAAATTAGTGTAGAAGAAGAGAATAATCGGGCAACGAGAAGAAGAAGAAGGTTCATCGTAGAAACAAGAAGAATGAAGACGGAGGACTTTCGCAAGAGAGAAGAGAATATTAGAAGGGACGAGGGCACCGTTTGTGCGCTGAGGGGGATTAGGGTTATGCAAAAACCCTTTCCCCATCCCTTTTAGCTTGGGGAGGACTGACCCGGGTTGGGTCTGGGGCTTCATCACCCAGCCCAACCCGTTAGCTTTATTTTTGTTTTAGTGCTTGTCTTATTTTGATTTTAGTTTATAATTACAATTAATTAATAAAACTAACACTAACACTATACTAACATTAACCAATAACAAAAATCTGAAAATAATTTTTATTAAACATTTAAAACGAATTTTAATTAAAAATAAAAAATAATAATATTTAGATTTATCACTTAATTTCTTTAAAAAATTATAATTAGAATTGTTAATTTAAATGTTGAGTCAATTTTATCTCATTATATTAGAAAAGCCAAAAATGTTAATTTTAATTCAAATTTTCCTTATAATTTAAAAAAATAAAAAATGTTTAGTAATTTCTCTTTTATCCTTAATAATAATTAAAATACACAAAAATAAAGTTTCATTTAAAACTTAAAATAGTTAGTAATCTAATTGCTTTAGTTTATTTAAATTAATTTTTAGAGTTTTTTTACTAAAAGAAATAACCTTTTTTTAATTTCTAACCCCTTTATTTAATTTAAAAATTCTAATTCCCCTTTATCACATAATATCTCACAAATCATAAAAATAATTAGATTCCAACACTTGCCCCTTTTTTTCATTTAAATTAATTAATCTAATATCAAAAAATTCTCCAAATAAATAAAACATTTAATTTCTAAGTTCATAATTAAAAACAATCCTATTCTTTCTACTTAGTTCTTCGCACCTAATCACATCTAATTACCATTCAAAACTAATTTCAACCTCTAGCGATGCTTACAGTACTTCCTCACATCTCTATATTTATTATCCATTATCATCATCTGTATGTTAATTTACATTTTAATTATTCCGCTTTATTTTATCGCTTAATCCCCGAAGGAAAGGTTACACTATTTGACCGTCGTGTCAATACCTTCACCCTCGCCCATCCTAACCTTAAGACTTTGAGTCGTTGTACTCATACTTAGGCGTCCTGCCGTGGACATACACCCTTCATCCTAGCCTTAGGATTAGGAGTCGCCGCACGCTAATGAAGGTTCCCGCCATGGAATACCTACTTACCCCCTTTTCAATTCAACTACAATGTAGAATTAGGAGTCGTCGTACTCCAATGTAAGCGCTTCCCTGTGAACGTTTACTTCCCCCTCTAGAACCTTGACCACAGTCAAGAAGTTCCTCTTCCTCCCTCTGTGAGGGGAACTACGATTACTCTGATTCCATCCCCTACCTTGGATACGTAGACACAAGATGTGAATCTTGGCGAGTAAACTTAGGACTAACCCCTTAGGTCATTCTCTTTACCTTTAACCCTTAGCATAACCTTTAAGCAGATAATCATTAGCAATAACACATTTTAAACAAGAGGTTCCTATAGAGTACTACAAAAGTTTAGGTTGCTAATACCTTTCCTAAGCTTAACCAACCCCGAACCTTAGATCTTTCCCCGCATTGTAATTACGATGCAAAATAGGTTTTTCCTTTCTTTAACCTTTCCTTCAGATAAATCAAACACCGGTTGTGAATCAAGATTGTGATTCAAATTAATCAATAATTTGATATCCTATTCTCACCGCAACAGAAAATGGCGACTTCAATGGGGAACTTTCTTATCTTTTGAGGGTTATCCCTATCTTGTTTTATTATTGTTATTTGCTTTATTATCTGTTGTATATATGTTATACCTTGCTTGGGGTTATATCATTGTTGTGAGATAAGTCCTACACCCGGACATGAGTGCAAATTATTATAGGAAGGTGATATATTCGACGAGGCTTATAGGGAGTTGAATCCCGACCAAGCTGACTTGAGAATCACCGCTCAGTTGAGGCCTTTTTTAAAAGTAGTACTGTTGAACGAGTTAATTGTGAAAAAATTCACTATTTTCGACTGGAGTCTGTGATACTAAGGACCGTAGTTACCTAAACACAACTTTGGCCTTATTAGGACGTAGTGCGATGACTATGAAGTAGTATTCCCAAAATAGTTTCTACGCGATACTACATTTAAAATAGGTTCTCTTGAGAATATTATTAACCACCGAGTAGTCGGGAAATTGATAATATTCGAAAGACGGACTAATGACTTTGGGCACCTCTTTAGAACCTTGTTCTACAGGTACAATTAACCCATAGTACTTACCTTTCGGGATGGGTAGACCTTGGCTCCGCTCATGTTCCTCTAACCTAGGACCTTTTGTGTGCTTGTGTACTTGTGCATTGCATCCCGCATCACATCATCCCTGGTTTCAAGGAATCCAACTATCCTTTGCAAATTCAAAATCTTGAATTCGAAGTCTAAAACCTTTTTCAACTTTTCCTAGAAAATAGTTGCAACTGACCGTTGGAATCCTTGAAATCATAGCATTACATTGCATCCTATTTTTGAATTTGCATTTTCCTTCCGGTTTCTCATCCTCGGTTCTCTCGCTTCTAGTTCTGTCACCATGAGTCCTCCGCATCAGTACAACACCAGAGCCCGAGCTCGGAAAAAGATGGCGGAATAGAATCAAGAGCTTGATCGTGTCAGTAATGAACTAGAAGACCTTCGGGGAAGTGTTAGGCAGATAATGGAGATGCTTTAGGCCATTAATGCAAATATAGATGCTCAGCCCACTGTTGTTTCTGAGATCACCAGTAACATTGTGGGTCCTCAACAAGTTGTCGCTGTTGCGAATGTACCTCCTCATGGTCTTCCACCTGGTTTTGTACCAACTCCTTCTGTGGCTCCTATTGCTCAACCAGTTCAACAAGTTGTTCCTCCAAAGTTCAAAGCTCCGAACTTCGACCATTATGAAGGAGCTACATGCCCAAAGAGCCACTTGATCACGTACTACTGTAAAATGGCTGCTCATCAACCTTGGCAACATCAGCAAAATTATGTTCTTGTTCAGTATGCTCAACAACCCTATGTAGCTGTTGTCACACCTGCCTTCAATCCACAAGTTCCTGCATACCAGTCTGTGCAACCGGCTCCTGTCTATCAATTTCCGGTCTATCAACAACCTCCTGGTTATCATCCAGCACAAGCTCCTGCCAACTATCAATGAGCACCCAATGCTCCTGCTTATCAACTGAAGAATCAGACACCTCGTCAGAATGTTCCCAACAGGAGATAGTACAAGCCGATTCCTCCTATTCCAATGACTTATACCGAGTTGTACCCTTCATTAGTGCAACAAGGTCTGATTACTACTAGAGCTTTGGGTCCACCTCCCAATCTGCTACCTGCCAATTACAACGCCGCCGCTCATTGTTTATTTCATAAGGGTGCGCCTGACCATGATTTAGAAAGCTGCTACGCTCTCAAGCACATTGTCAGGGAGTTCATGGAAAAGAATATCATGTCCTTTGATGATCCTCATCCGAATGTCAAGAACAACCCTTTACCAAATCATAGGGCTGTTAATGCTTCTCAGATCAGGACTTCTCCCAGGGTTTTCCATTTGCCAAGATCAAATTCTGCAAAGCCTATTTTTAACATATCTAAACCAGTTACTTCTATAGTGAATCAGCCGAAACCAGTAATTACTCAGAAGCCTAGTCCATCTCACTTCAATGATGCTCAAGCTGTACCTTGGAAATATGATGGGACCATGATTGACAAAGAATCTGGGAAGATGATTCCGAAGGGAGAATTGAAGACTGTCGAGGAAACTGTGACCAATATAGTCGGGGCAAGCAAGATGACTCATTCCAATGAGGCTCCACCAGAAGAAACCACTACTATTGTGTCGGACTTGAATACATAGACCTAATAGGCGTGTTAGACAGTTCATTTTGTTTATCTATATGTATTTTGTTTCTTTGATTATAAAAGCATAATTAGCATGTACGAATTTGTTTGTTTTGAATAATTAATGCAATGCATATGTTTGTCTTAAATAAATCCATTCGTATTCACTCACAAAATTATTTTTCATAATTTGTAATGCCAACTTTACCTGATCTCTTGCTTTGATAGAGAATTGGGAGGAGGATGATGAATCAAAACGCAAGATCTCTTGTCATATGCTTTCGAATGAAACCCTGTTGATGATGTAAGGAATTGTTTCAAATCCCAAACACTGGAGATATAAGGAAGATAATCCCTCTTAAACCCCTTTGAGCCTTGAAGTAGGAGTTTTTTATTTTCTGCACACAAAAAAACCCTTAATTTTTAACCCGGGGCAGGGTAGTTTTCCAGTTAAACTGATCGAGCGCTCAGACTCTTAAAAGGGAGGAGAAACCATTCGAGAATCCATTTTATCTATCCTTAACATATTAAGAGGCTAGAAGTCGAAAAAAATGATTATCCCTCAACCACCTAAGGAGTGAGGCAGTCACAAGCCTTTCAAAAGAGTCACACGACTTGTTCAGAAATAATAATAATAATAAATGAAAAAGAAAGAGCCCACTAAGTCAAAACCTATGAAGGAGACTTAGGCAAAACTGGGGCATCCTACTGGATTCCCGAAGTCAAACTCAAAAGATTCTGTCCAGGTAAAATTTAGGGAATAAAAGCATGAAAAACAAAAACAAAGGATTACAATGAAGAGTCCTAATAAAGAACAAGTCGTGTGATCAAACACCCTAAAGAAAATAGGTGAGTGACTGCCATGTCTAAAGCCTTGATGAGTTCTCGACCATATGAAATCCTATTGAGATATGAGTGCTCGCATCCAGCTAATTGAATATAGGATTGGAGAACATCACGAAGAAGGGGTGGGTATGAATAAACTTTGAGCCTTTATCTTTTGTTTCTTAAACCGTGAACCAAGCCACCATACAACCTTCAAAAGACCTAATTGAAGTAGGATTTTTATTTTGAAAGCATACTCGACGACATAACGTTTCCTGACTCCTACAAGCTATGCTCAATTTGATGTTGGCTTTAAATTAAATTCATATCCTAACTAGTGATTCGGTCACAAGTTATGGGGATATCTTTTTCAAAACAAAAAAAAACTTCAAGACAAGTATGTATGTTGCATTAACCATTTCAGAATTAGCATTTCATGCGTGTTGATTTTGCCTGATATCTTAGAAAATTTACATATAGACATCAACAATGAAACTTGAAGATTCTGCTGAACAGGGGCAGGTGGTTTCCAAATTTCTTACTGATGCAAGCCTGACGTTCTTAAGAGCTATTACTTGAAGACTCAGTCATGATGCAGTCGATCCGAGCCAGTCACGTCGAGATCCGACAAATCTCTCCAAGAGTTTGAAAATAGTGGGACAATTGGACTCCATGTTCTCTGTAAAATCCTCTTGAGATGACTCTTTCTTACAAAGCACGTACTCTGGGACATTATGTTGTTCAAAATAGCGACTATTACGCTCTTCATGCCCCGATGAATTTTACTTCAGGCGGTCATGGTTCCCCAGTAAGCCTCACGTTGCAGAAGCACTTTAGCCCATTGCCTCAGCGCAAGTCCCTAGCGAGACTATAAGCTGACAACACTTTGAACTGATCCGGTATCTCCAGTGACTTTCAAGACCGCAGAGAATCTCCCCAGTATCTTCCAAGTGGTATATGTTATCTGAGGACCAACTCCCTAGTGGAACCATCTTTTCCTCACTGAAACTGCCATACTTTCCTCGGGAAATTTTCCCCAGGAGATTGCCACATTCTCCCCAAGAAGTCGAGATACTTTCCCCAAGGAAGCTGATGTACTTTCCCCAGAAAGTTGATGTACTATTCTCAGGAGGTTGCTACACTCTCTCCATGAAGCTTCCCAGCTCCACATCTTCCCCATTGAAGCAGATATATATTTTATCCCCGGAAGTCTCCAATCCTGAGATGACTCTCCTAGTGAATAGGTCTTCTTTGATCAGAATTCAGATTCATGATGGCAATCCCTCTAGTGACGTCATGGTACCTTATCCCCAAGTGGAATTTTGTTCTCCCAAGAGAATTTGGAACTTTGAAGCAAGATTTGGTTCCGCCATCAACTTTCCTATCTCCGGATAGATGTACTTTTGCAGAGGTTGTCGGGTGTCCCCGTCGAGATGTTTATTTCATCTCCTATTTTCTCCTCCGCTCGTCTGTTTTGTCAGCATAAGCATAAGCATGAGCATTTTGGCATAAGCATTGCATTTTCATTTTGGCATAAGCGTTAGCATCTGCATGTGTGCTATCCCTTGTGGTCTTTTGTCGTTACTTTGGTTGTGGTTACCGCCAAGTAATTGGGTTTGTCCTTTCTCTCCAAATAGAGTCGTCAACCTTAGGCATAAAATACCTACTATTTTCCAGTTTCCCCACAGAGTTCAACCTTTGTGGATGACGGTTATTTCAATTATCTTTTTCGTGCCTAGGATAAGATAATCCCCATTTGAGTTCATTCCCTGAATGGAGTATTGTTTGACAGTTTCTTTCTAGCTCGATTCTAGACTGAACTTCGGTCTCCGTCGGTCCCGAACCTTCCTGGACGTGCATTTATTTTGAACTATCTATCAAGAAGAGCCTTCTACAATGCCTTTGTTGATAAGCGAAAGTTCTCATCCTGAGAAGCCTACCATTGCGACTTTGCAGATAAGCGACAGTTCTCGCCTGAGAAGCTTATCACTACACTTTACATCGGTATGCAATAGTTCTCGCCTGAAAAGCTTATCACTACATCTTACAAACAACGGTATGCGACAGTTCTTGCCTGAGAAGCTTATCACTACATCTTACAAACAGCGGTATGCGATATTTCTCTCCTGAGAAGCTTATCACTACAAACAATGGTATGCAACAGTTCTCACCTGAGAAGCTTATTACTACAAACATCGGTATGCGATAGTTCTCGCCTGAGAAGCTTATCATTACACCTTTACAACACTAACAAGTGACGGTTATTCCCCGAGAAGCTTATCATTATATTAGACAAGCGACAGTTCTCGCCTAAGAAGCTTTCCATTACATTTTACAACACCAGTATGCGACAATTCTCGCATGAGAAGCTTCTCACTACATTTTACAACATTGGTATGCGACAGTTCTCGCCCGAGAAGCTTATCATTATATCAGACAAGCAACAGTTCTCGCCCGAGAAGCTTATCATTATATCAGACAAGCGACAGTTCTCTCTCGAGAAGCTTATCATTATATTAGACAAGTGACAATTCTCGCCCGAGAAGCTTATCATTATATCAGACAAGCGACAGTTCTCGCCCGAGAAGCTTATCATCTTTTTCCTCAACAAGTAACAGTTCTCATCCGAGAAGCTTATCATTGCCACCCTTGCAAATAAGCGGCATTTCTCGCCTGAGAAGCTTATCCTATCTTCATTAAGACTAGTAGTAAGAGGCCATCTCCATCGAGAAGTTGGTTTCCAGTGCCCTTTCATCTTGAAGCGTGGGGAGGTTTATTTTACCCTTTAGTAAAAGAAGAAACTGAGACCCGTTCATGGCATACAAACCTTGAAGTATGGGGGAGGTTTATTTTACCCTTTACTAAAAGAAGAAACTGATACCTATTCAGGGAACACCGGACCTTGAAGCGTGGGAAAGTTTGTTTACCCTTTCTAAATGAACCATTTAGTCAAAGAAGAATCTGAATCGTGTTTTGATCGTAGAAGCGTATTTTCACCAGATGAGCGACAATCCCTTCAGAGGAGCTTATTATTTCATCTGTATCCCTGGATAAGCGACAGTCTCTTTATTTGAGAGCTTATCCATTTTGGCATGTAAGTCCCTTCCAACGATAAGTGGTCGTTCTCTCCCGAGAAACTTATTAGGTCAGTTCCCCCTTGAAGTCCATTTATTTTGGCATACAACAGGTTTTTACCCTGTATATTTTCTAATGAGTCCTGAAGATCCTGTTTCCAGAAGCTCGGATGTTATTCATGCTCAATGCTCCATTATTCTGTCTACTTGATCCTACCCTAGAGTGTCAACCGGTCATCCTTGAACTTGTTGAGCAGTTACTCTTGGATATTTCCCCAGTGCAGGCCATCTCGCCGGTGCCATCTCCATTGAGGAGCTCTTCTTACCTTTCTTTCTAAAGTGACAACGGGTCATGCTTGAACCTGTTGGTCCATCACTTTAGATTTCCCCGGTTTTGTGCTATTTCCCCAGTGCGTTGTCTTCCCTAGTGTGTGGGTCGTTGTGTCAGTCCCCTGTGTCGTCGTTTCTTCTGCGTCCTTGCATTTATCGTTTTTCATCATATGCATCACTTTAGATTCATAGCATTGCCAACATTGTCGTTTTGTCCATAACATTGCATATCACTGCATCTAAGGGCAAAATTTGCAGTTATCTGTATTTAAATCCCTTTCACCATGATTTCTCGAGCCTTCGTCGCTCAAACTGTCCAATGAAGTTATTTAAATAGGGGCAACTGTCATACCCCAACTTTTACCCTTAGATTAGTGATCATTTTGCATTCCATTTTATCCCGTATTTCATTTTTACTAACCACTAACAGGTTTGCTCAGTGGTTCGTTTTGCAGGTGTTCAAAATTTAGAAAATGCCCGTGTGCCCTTTGAATCGGTGGATGCAGATGTATCACCAGTTAATGTTCCTTTTGGAGATTACAGATCCAACTCATTATCAGAGCATCCCCAAGCAACTAGGGTTTTTCTATCTCCCGAGTTACACTACTTTTGGTTTGAGAATGGTTTGAAATTCTACGACAATATTGAAGTTAGATGTTTCTCGATACAGTCCATCCTTGTGTGAGAATCGAATTTGGCCGGATTTTGGAATGTTATTTGATTTATAACTGTATTGTTTGGAAGTCGTTAAAGTGGGGGCGGATTGAGATCTGAATCGGTGCGAAATTTACTGCCAAGGAAATTATCTTAATTGAGTTTAAAGCCATATTCACTGATTTCTATTACCGATCACGAGTTAATTTAGAATTTGCGTTGGATGTCAGTTAGTTCCTAATATTCGCAAGCTGTTAAGTTTCAAATTCGAATGGCGAAGTGTCGACCTTATTCGGAAAGATATACTGATTGAATTGAGTCGAAAAATTAAAGTTCATTTATTAAAAAGAATGACTTTATTTAATTTTCAATTATTAGTACATTATTCAGATTACATCAAGAAGGATTTACATTTTTGAAGACTACAAAATTACAAGTCTTAAAGTCCCAAATTTTTTCCTAAACTTCTAATCCCGATCTCCGATTCTTCATTATCCCCGAACTTCTAGAACCTGTAAAAAGTGTTGAAAAATTGGTTAGAAAATAATTTAATCGGAAGAGTTTTTATTTCTATTTTCGGACCCTCAGGAAATTCTCATCACTGGGCAATTCCGAGAGGGCAACAAAGAAGTTTCGTCGCCAGCTCATGTTTTCCGTTCCCGACCTCCGGTAAATCCGATAATTTCTGTTCATTTCTCTCTCTCTCTCTCTCTCTCTCTCTCTCTCTCTCTCTCTCTCTCTCTCTCTCTCTCTCTCTCTCTCTCTCTCTCTCTCTCTCTCTCTCTCTCTCTCTCTCTCGAGAGAGAGAGAGAGAGAGAGAGCAAAAAGTGTTTCCACGGAAAAATGATTCTTTCATTCAGCCAAACAGTGCCTTATGAAATCCAGCCAACCAATATGGATTTCATGAATTTTGAAAAAACGAAATAAAGATACATATCCAAATCCTTAAATCAAATCTGGATTAGAAATCAAATCCAAATCCGGAATCACCATCAATAATCCAACAGTTCTGAAAATGGTAAACAAATTCCATCAACATTCATAATCCGAAATTTGGAAATAGTCTCAGCATCAATGACAAATCCAAATAGAATATCCACCACCATCAATAATTACAATGCCAAGATGGAAAGAACCGAAACATGTTTCAGACAACATCAAAATGAAAAGGAAAATCTTAAACATGTTTCAACTTGCCAAAACATGTCCAAACAGGTTTTCCGAAATAGGAATGTAACGTTAAATGCAGAATATGAATCTACAGCTTCTGTGTATAAAATCGGTATAACAGAAGAAGGAGGGGGGGGGGATCACATTCGAAATCATCTCCAAACAGCTGAAAAACGTAATCACAAAAAACCACCGAAAATCATCCCAAAAATCTGAAATAATCACCATGGAGAGTCTCGACGAAAAATCGGGAATCAATTGAAGATTCCAACGAATCCAGAAACTGTCGGGCTCAGAATATATCATCATTGCCCCAAAATCCATCAAAAATCTAAGAACACAAACCCATAATTGCAACCAGAAACCACCATTAACGACCAACATTCAAGTCGTTGAAACCCTCAAGCGTTCAAAGCCATAAACCGGCACACGCGTGACTCAGAGACGAGGGAGGAAACCTCAGCTTCATCATCGTCACCATCACGAACCCATCAACAACCTTCAGCAAACAATAATAAACCGGCTCAGTTAAAAACATCATCGCCGGAAAACATCAAGATCCAACCGTAATGGTTCTCTCATAACATTTTTTTCTCTTGTTTTTGCAGCAAATCAGTGTAGAAGAAGAGAATAATTGGGCAACGAGAAGAAGAAGATGGTTCATCATAGAAACAAGAAGAAGGAAGACGGAGGACTTTCGCAAGAGAGAAGAGAAGATCAGAAGGGACGAGGGCGCCGTTTGTACGCTGTGGGGGACTAGGGTTATGCAAAAACCCTTTCCCCATCCCTTTTAGCTTGGGGCAGACTGACCCGGGTTGGGTCTGGGGCTTCATCACCCAGCCCAACCCGTTAGCTTTATTTTTGTTTTACTGTTTGTCTTATTTTGATTTTAGTTTGTAATTACAATTAATTAATAAAACTAACACTAACACTATACTAACATTAACCAAAAACAAAAATCTGAAAATAATTTTTATTAAACATTTAAAACGAATTTTAATTAAAAATAAAAAATAATAATATTTAGATTTATCACTTAATTTCTTTAAAAAATATAATTAGAATTGTTAATTTAAATATTGAGTCAATTTTATCTCATTATATTAGAAAAGCCAAAAATGTTAATTTTAATTCAAATTTTGCTTATAATTTAAAAAAATAAAAAATGTTTAGTAATTTCTCTTTTATCCTTAATAATAATTAAAATACACAAAATTAAAGTTTCATTTAAAATTTAAAATAGTTAGTAATCTAATTGCTTTAGTTTATTTAAATTAATTTTTAATTAGAGTTTTTTTTACTAAAAGAAATAACCTTTTTTAATTTCTAAACCCTTTATTTAATTTAAAAATTCTAATTCCCCTTTATCACAGAATATCTCACAAATCATAAAAGTAATTAGATTCCAACACTTGCCTTTTTTTTCATTTAAATTAATTAATCTAATTTCACAAAACTCTCCAAATAAATTAAACCTTTAATTTCTAAGTTCATAATTAAAAACAATCCTAGTCTTTCTACTTAGTTCTTCGCACCTAATCACATTTAATTATCATTCAAAACTAATTTCAACCTCTAGTCATGCTTATAGTACTTCCTCACATCTCTATATTCATTATCCATTATCATCATCTATATGTCAATTTACATTTTAATTATTCCGCTTTATTTTATCGCTTAATCCCCTCCGAAGGAAAGGTTATACTATTTGACTGCCGTGTCAATACCTTCACCCTCGCTCATCCTAACCTTAAGACTTTGAGTCGCCGTACTCATACTTAGGCGTCCCGCCGTGGACATCCACCCCTTCATCCTAGCCTTAGGATTAGGAGTCGCCGCACTCCAATGAAGGTTCCCGCTGTGGAATACCTACTTACTCCCTTTTCAATTCAACTACAACGTAGAATTAGGAGTCGTCATACTCCAACGTAAGTACTTCCCTATGAACATTCACTTCCCCCCTGGAACCTTGACCACAGTCAAGAAGTTCCTCTTCCTCCCTCTGTGAGGGGAACTACGATTACTCTGATTTCATCCCCTACCTTGGATACGTAACCACAAGGTGTGAATCTTGGCGAGTAAACTTAGGACTAACCCCTTAGGTCCTTCTCTTTACCTTTAACTCTTAGCATTACCTTTAAGCAGATAATCATTAGCAATAGCATATTTTAAACAAGAGGTTCATGTAGAGTACTACAGAAGTTTAGGATGCTAATACCTCCCCGCATTGTGTTTATGATGCAAAATAGGTTTTTCCTTTCTTTAACCTTTCCTTTGGATAAATCAAAGACCGGTTGTGAATCAATATTGTGATTCAAATTAATCAATAATTTGATATCCTATTCTAACCGTAATAGTAGAGTTAGATCCAAGGTGGAGATTTGTGAGATATTGGATCGAACTCTAGTATAGTTGAAGGGTAGCTTCTGGTTCGACAGGAATTAAGCATGAGGTCAAAGTCTGTTCGCATGCTACTGTCGGAGTAATGCGTGTTGTAGTCGAAGTTTATTCTAGCATGTATTAGTCAATATTGCTAGGTTTGTTAGTATGTTGAATTGTGCCTTGCTTGTAAGCCCAATTGTTTAAGTTAACTTGTAACCTAAGTTAGCTTGTAATGGGTAATTATTATAAAAAAAATCCCATTAGATTAATATGTTAGGTTTTATTGTAAATAGCATACTAGTCTCTCATCTTAGGTGTGGTGTGGCAAAACCTAATTGGTTTTGAGAGGGTTATTTGTTATTCTTAAGTACTTGTAATCTGTTTTATAGAGAAATTAAAGAATAACAGTTATAACCAATCCTTGTTGGTCTCCTTGTTTTTTCCTTAATCCTAACCCTTGCGTGTTTCTTGATCATAAAGAAATCAATTATATTTTGTTTTAAGGCATCCTAATTCACACAATTTTCTTGTGGTGAGCAGTTATGACCTTTTTCTATGTGTTGTGCCTTTCTGTATAAATTTTTATGTAACTACTTTTCTTATCTCAATCTCTCGTATGTGAAATGAGTATTCTTTGATGTAATGTAATATAATGAAGAAAAAAAGAGGATATGATTAAAAAAACATAGGAGGACTGGTCGCTACTGCGAAAATCGGCGCCGGCTGACAGAAGAGTCGCCACCGTGCGTTATTTATCCCAACGGAGGGAAAGGAAACGCTCGAAGTAAACCTCGCAAAAAACGGGGAAAGGTATGGTCATCGCAACCAAAACCTGGGTTCGGGAGTCGGTTACGCAAGGGGAAGGTATTAGCACCCCTCACGTCCGTCGTACTCGACGGGATCCACGCTTGCTTGGGTTGTCTAAAGGATGCAAAACAATCTATCTACGGCTGTTAAATCTAAACGGAAAGGAATTGACTCGATAGAGCGTCGCACTCTATGCCTACGTATTCTCAAGAGAGAAAGTCAGAGTCAACGTAGTTCGGGACTACGGGGAAATTGGCTCGCCAAGACCTCGCGTCTTGTGCCTACGTACTTCCACACTGCATAGAAGATCAGAGCTTTACGTAGTTCAGGCCAACTACGGCTAAACAGGGTATTCTCACACATCAGTGAGAAGTCAAACTGGTTTTACAGGTACGGGAACCTATGGGCAATACTACGGTCTGGTCTCAAATGCACTCGGGCAAGAGAGAAAAATGTAAGAACAGAGTATGCCTAAGAGGGGGGGGGGGGGGGGTGAATTAGGACTTTTGAAATTTTTCCGGTTTTTATATGGTTCTTGGAAATATACTGGATGGTGTTCTTGGTAATGGAAAGCAGTAAATCAACAGAAAGAAAGAAAGACACAGGATTTATAGTGGTTCCCCTCACAATCCGAGAGTACTCCACTCCCCTTTCAACATGAAAGAGAATTTTCACTATTGTTTAAAACAGTACAACCTATCACACCATCAACCGGTGAGGCCTACTATCAAACAATAAAATTCACAAGTGTTCAAGAACAATCCTCTTGTAAACACTCACCCTTGTGTCCAACAATCCTGGATCACAAGTCACAAAATAAAATAATTGTAATGAATTTGGATTGAGTATAACTGTCAAAGTGATCTTCTCCAATGAATCAAAATTCACTCTTTGTAATTTTTCAATACAAGTGTTCAATGAATATGAAATTTTCAATGCAAGTATGAACACTTTTGAAAATGAATTTGATTCCAAGACAAATTTAAAAAATCAGTATTGGAGGTTGAAAGGTTTTGAGTTATGTTCTATTGGTTGTTTTTCAAAAATGAAAAACTCAGAATTTATATGAGTAAAATAACCTTTCACAAAAGGTATGATTTTAAAAGATTCAAACCATGAAAAGGTATGTTTTTTTAAAATAATTTTTGAACTCAAAACAAAGCAATTTTTCACTGCACGTTCAGTGTTAATCGGTTAACCCATATGGTTAATCGGTTAACACTGGTACGTTAGCCCAGAAAATTCAAAATTCAAATTGGTTAACCGGTTAACCCATATGGTTAATCGGTTAACACTGCTAATTTTCAGAAAAATGCTTTTTAAAATTAATGTTATACCATTTTTAAGGTTTCAAAAACATGCTTATGTATTATGCATAAATGATTGATGTTTTTGAACACTTGCATATCAAATTATAAAGGTGGATTTGATATACCAGTAATGCAGGCAAGTCTGGAAGAATCAGTTCCATATGTAGCTTGACTTGAAAGATAGCTTGATGACTTTATCTTGATGACTTTGAACGGCTTGTCTTTTTGCAATCAAGAGATGACTTTGAGTAGCATTGACATCATCAAAACTTGAGACTGAAGCATGCTTCTACATTCTCCCCCTTTTTGATGATGGCAATCAAAAAATGTTGTGCGATATCTCTTGGTTCTTGATCTGGTTCTCCCCCTATGTCTAGCAACTCCCCCTATCTTAACAGAGGAAAAAAAATCTGCACACAGAGAGATATTAACAGAACCAAGCTCTTCTCCCCCTTTGACATCAGCAAAAAGGAAGAGCTTTCAAAGAAATCACAAGATAGCAGTATATAGTAATAAGCACATGTAAAGCCAAGTAAACACAAAACACAAACAGTAGTACATATAAGATGCAGCAAATGGAAATTGTACTTGTTACAATAAAACATAGTTCAAATGAAAGCATAAAAACTTATAACTAGAAAGCAAAGCAATAAAAACAACAGCAGCAGCATATTCTCTAAACATCCTCATCCGCCATATCCTCCTCCTCTTCTTCCTCTTCATTTTCTTCATCAGATACAACAGGGTTATCAGGGTTGGTATGGTGAGAAGAAAGGACAAGGTTCCGGAGGGAAGCAATGGCCCGGGAGGTTTCTCTATGCTGAGTCATGATAGTTTGGTAAAGGAACTCGTTGGTGATGCCTCCTGCAGGTACGGGAAAGGCCTGGTTAGCATTGGCTCCTTCTTCTGAGTACTTGTAAGTACCGTCATTATCCTTAAAAATTCCAGTATTATTGACAATTGTAATCTCGTTGATCTCATTGGTGGTTGATTTCATCTTGATGGTTGGTTCACGGTTAAGATCCAAAGTAGTCAATTCCAAAATTCTTGATATCAGCCGTGCATAAGGAAGACGGGTCGACAGAGATAGTTGTTGTTGAAGGTGATACATGATGGTCAGAATCCAATTGACACGAATCTTGTTCTTGATGGCGAAAAGAAGTTGCATTTCCAAATCATTAATTTGTGCATGATTCGAATCCTTGGGAATCAGCACATAGCAGATTATGTAGTGAAGCATCCGATCAGAGACGGTAAGATTCTTTGCATAGCACAACAGACGAGCAGTACATTGGTTGGCGATAATCATCTCCTTTGGAAATCTGCAGATCTGATAATAGAACTCCATCTTGTCGTAGTTGGACCACGGCCCTTCCACGTGGTTAACTCCCTTTCTCAGAAAATACCCAGATGATGGTATGTTCAGCATTGCAGCAACATCAGACAGATTTTCTTCAACAACACAGTCTCTAACAATTGTTTTCATAATATGCTCATCATTTGCATTTAGAAACACAGACAGTTTATGCAAAAAGGATTTGACAAGATCCGGGTAGCAGTTTCCAGAATCAGACACAAATTTATCGATCCTCTGATATTTGAGCAAAGCCGGAAAATCAAAAGATGATGCAGGAAAAGCCTTAAGATTCACATACTTTACCGGAAGGATAGACCGAACTCGGACTTTGAAATCCATTCTGCGCTTCTTGGTTGTTTCCATAGGAATATCTTCATCAGATGCAGAGTGATGTTCTGGAAGTTTTCCCTTGCCGCGGTTTGATGTTGAAGCCATGGATGGAGGTTTGAGAGAACTGGGGTTGTGGGTTCTGAGGAAGTTAGGGTTTGAGAAGATGTGGGGAGTTTTTCCAACTTTTAAGAGTGGGAGAGAGAAGTTAGGATTTAAGAGGGAATGTGGATTTTGGATATGGATGTGGATATTTAAGAGAATATGGACCACACAAAATAATATAAAGAAAAATATAAAATTTTCAAAAATTTAATTAATTTTCGTTTCGATTTTTTGAAAAATTAACAGTGTTAATCGGTTAACCATATAGGTTAATCGGTTAACACATTAAAAAATTTAATCAGAAGTGAAAATTCAACAGTGTTAATCGGTTAACCCATATGGTTAATCGATTAACATGCTCGAATTTTTGAAAAATACATAAAAACAGAATGCATACACATGAAAACATATCACGATTAATGCATACATATAATAGAGACAAGGATCAGATGTCACCTTCATCAAGAATCCCAAGTTCTCTCCGAATTTTGTAGAATGATTCTTTTGCCAAAGGCTTGGTGAAGATGTCGGCGAGTTGGTTGTGTGTGTCGACGAAAGTAACATCAACATCTCTGTTTAATACGTGATCTCGAAGGAAATGATGCCGGATATCGATGTGCTTTGTTCTGGAATGCATAACCGGATTCTTTGTGATATTTATGGCACTAGTATTGTCACATCATAGAGGAATGCAACCGAGGTCAACACCATAATCCAGAAGTTGTTGTTTCAGCCATAAAATCTGTGCACAGCAACTTCCTGCGGCGATGTATTCTGCTTCGGCGGTGCTGAGTGCTACACAAGCTTGCTTCTTGCAGGCCCATGATACTAGAGCATTTCCAAGAATATGACATGTACCACTTGTACTTTTTCTATCGGTTTTGCATCCTGCATAGTCAGCGTCAGAATAACCAACTAAAGAACAAATACTACCTTTAGGATACCATAATCCGACGTTGGTCGTTCCTTTGAGATACTTGATAATTCTCTTCACAGCCGTGAGATGCGATTCCTTCGGATTTGCTTGGAAGCGCGCACACAAACAAACACTAAACATGATGTCAGGACGGCTTGCCGTCAAATATAGTAATGAACCAATCATACCTCGATATTTAGTAATATCAACTGGAGTACCAGATTCATCTTGATCAACATACGTTCCGGTTCCCATAGGAGTAGACATCATCTTGCAACTATCCATATCGAATTTCTTTATTAATTCCTTACAGTACTTGGATTGGTTGAGGAAGATTCCATCCTTGGTTTGCTTGATTTGTAGTCCAAGAAAATAATTTAACTTTCCCATCATGGACATCTCGAATTCTTCTCGCATCATGAGTGAGAATTTTTCGCACAGTTCTTTGTTTGTTGATCCAAATATGATGTCGTCGACGTAGACTTGTACTAACAAGGTGTTACCCTTGATCTTTTTTATAAACAGCGTCTTGTCAACCTTTCCTTTTGTAAATCCTTTCTCACATAAGAAGTTGCTAAGGCGATCATACCATGCTCGTGGTGTTTGTTTTAAACCGTAGAGAGCCTTCTTCAGTTTGAAAACATGTGAGGGATTTTTGAAGTCTTCAAAACCCGGAGGTTGTTTGACGTAGACTTCCTCATTAATGTACCCATTCAGGAAAGCGCTTTTGACATCCATCTGGAATAACTGAAAATTCATAGAACATGCGTAAGCAAGTAGTAATCTAATTGCTTCTAACCTTGCTACCGGAGCGAATGTTTCATCAAAATCAATTCCTTCCTCCTGGTTGTAGCCTTGTGCGACCAATCTTGCCTTGTTACGAACTATAATCCCATTCTCGTCAAGTTTGTTCTTGAACACCCATCTGGTTCCTATAATATGCTTATTGTCCGGTCTTGGTACAAGGGTCCAAACTTGATTTCTTTCAAATTGATTAAGTTCTTCTTGCATTGCTATAATCCATTGATCGTCGCCTAAAGCTTCATCGATCTTTGATGGTTCAATTTGAGATACAAACGCCATGTTGAGACAAGCATCCTTTAAATAAGTCGAGTTGCAACGCCTTGACTAATATCACCAATAACTTTATCAATTGGGTGATCTCTGTGTGTTCTCCATTCTTTCGGAAGATCTTGATTTTCTTGAGTAACATCTTCTTGTAAAGTTGTTTGATCTTTTGAAACAATTTCTTCATTTTGTGAAGTATCTACAAAATCATCATCATCATCCAAAACAATATTATCCTCTTTCGAGGGGTTAGTCTCATCAAACGAAACATGAATGGACTCTTCAATGGTAAGAGTTCTTTTATTAAAAATTCTAAAAGCTTTACTATAAAGAGAGTAACCAAGAAAGATACCTTCGTCGGACTTCTCATCAAACATACCGAGATTGTCCTTATTGTTGTTGAGAACGAAGCATTTGTAGCCAAATATGTGGAAGAATGATATATTCGGTTTCCTTCCCTTGAACAACTCATACGGAGTCTTTTTGAGTAGCGGTCGAATATTCACGCGGTTGCTTACAAAGCATGCCGTGCTTACTGCTTCTGCCCAAAAATATTTTGGAAGATTTGTGTCGCTGAGCATTGTTCTAGCAAGTTCAACTAGTGAACGATTCTTCCGTTCTACGACGCCATTTTGTTGAGGAGTTCTTGGTGCCGAAAAGTTATGAGAAATTCCATGTTCTTCGCAAAATTCTTCAAAGTCTGAATTTTGAAATTCTCCACCGTGGTCGCTTCTTATGGAGGCTATAGTGAGTGACTTCTCGTTTTGAATTTGTTTTGCATACTTTTTGAATGCTTTAAACGCATCATTTTTCTGCACTAAAAACATTGTCCAGGTATATCGAGAAAAGTCATCACCAATAACTAAAGCATAAATACTACCTCCAAAGCTCTTCGTTCTTGATGGACCAAAAAGATCCATGTGCAACAATTGAAGTGGTCTTGATGAAGAAACCACTTGCTTGGATTTGAAAGTTGTCTTGGTCTGTTTTCCCTTTTGACATGCATCGCATAATTTATCCTTGATGAATTTTATCTTCGGAAGCCCAACAACCAGATCATGCTTGATTAATTTGTTTAAATGCTCCATGTGAATGTGAGCAAATCTCTTATGCCAAAGCCATGCCTCTTTGTTGTTTGCCATAAGACACTTTACCTTCAAGGAAGAGTCATCAAAAGAGATCATAAAAATATTATTATATCTTTTACCTTTTAGCAGAATCTCATGAGTGACTTCGTGTTCGATCAAGCATTCCTCTTTTGTGAAGTTGATTTTGAACCCTTTGTCACACAATTGACTGATGCTAAGCAGGTTATGCTTAAGGCCTTCAACAAAAAGAACGTCTTCGATGATTGTACATGGAGGTGCACCAATGGTTCCAACTCCAAGATTTTTTCCTTTATTATCATCACCGTAAGTGACGTATCCTTTGGCCTTTAATGATAGACTTGAAAATTTGTTTATATCTCCCGTCATATGCTTCGAGCAGCCACTATCAAGATACCATTGATTTGTGGTTGTCTTCAAGCATACCTACAAAACAAAATTAGGTAGTGTTAGGTACCCAAGTTGCTTTGGGTCCTTGATAGTTAGTACCTTTTTCCACCCACACATAATGCCCCTTTGCAACACCAATATTACGTACATAGCAGGCATTAGGTGTGTGCCCTTTAATACCACAATAAAAACATGTTGGTTGAAAATGACTTCTATATCTAGGAATATAATTCTTTTTCTTATTAATTCTTTTCTTGTTATGATTTTGATGCTGAGTCTTAGAAGTGCTTGTCTCTTTCTTCACAATTTGTTCACTTGCTCTTACAAAAATGGTCTTATTAGTGCTTGGTTTTGAAAATTTAGAATATCCCAATCCACTTTTATCATTAGGATACCTTTGATGTTTAAGAATTTCTTCCAAGCCAATTTGACCTTTTTCGTATCTTTCTAAAACTCTTTTAAGTTGAACAATTTGAAAAGACAAAGACTCACAATTCTTACATACAAGACTTTGTTCTTCATCCATCACTTTTTGTTTTTCATCTTCAATATTTTTCAAGAAATCAGAATTTTGTTTTTCTAAAAGTAAAATTCTTTTCTTTTGTGATGAGATGTCTTTATACAAAGTCTTTCACTCTTTTAGAAGTTCATCTATAACTTCTTGTGCATCATTATCATAGACAGAAAAATTACTACTAACCTCATTTTCGTCATCGGAATGGTGAGAGGCCATTAAGGCAATATTTGCACATTCATCGCTATCTGATTCCGATGATGAACTCACTTCGTTGTCGTCCCATGCGACATAAGCCTTCTTTGTTTTTTAATCCTTCTTGCCCTTGAATTTTCCTTTATTTGCGAGTTTTGGGCAGTCTGGCTTTATGTGACCTTGTTTTCCACATTCATAACATGTAATTTCTTGGTTTGATGTGGATGCCTCCTTTTTCTTGAAATGTCTATTCTTTTTAGAAAAAGAAGAAGTTTTATTATTATTAAAAAACTTACCGAGCTTCTTCACTAGAAGCATGAAATTTTCGTCTTCGGAAGATTCGTCAATTTTGTCATCCTTTGTGTCAGTCTTCAAGGCAATTCCTTTGGACTTCTTGTCTTGACTTTCATGTTTCTCAAGCCTTCCAAGTTCCAGTTCATGCTCTTGAAGTTTCCCGAATAATGAAGCGGATGTCATCGTTGAAAGACTTTTCTTTTCCGAAATGGCAGTCACTTTTGGTTGCCATTCTCTTGTCAAGGATCTTAGGACTTTTAAGTTGAGATCATCGTTGGTGAAGGTCTTCCCAAGAGCAATCAGGTGATTTGTTAGATGAACGAACCTTTTTTGCAAGGCAACAATAGATTCACCGGGCTGCATACGGAACATCTCATATTCTTGACTTAACGTGTTAAGTCTTGATCTTTTTACTTCTGCTGTTCCTTCATGCGTTTCTACCAAGGTATCCCAAATCTGTTTTGCCGATTTACACTGTGATATGCGAAAGAATTCATCCATACTGAGAGCGCTTTGAAGTATGTTGATTGCTTTCTTCTCATTCAAGATTCTCTTCTTGTCATCTTCATCATATGAGGATTTGATCTTTGGGGTTCCAACACCATTTACCACACTTGTAGGAACATGTGGACCAGTTTCAACGGTTTCCCATATACCATCTCCTTGAGCCTCAAGATGTGCCTTCATACGGATTTTCCAAAAATCAAAGTATTCTCCAGAAAAGAGTGGTGGTTTGTTACTACTTCCACCATCTTTGAAAACCGGGTTGGTACTTGCGGAAGCCATACTGAATCGTTAGGAACAGGTTACCTTAACCTGCTCTGATGCCAATTGTAAGAATAGAGTATGCCTAAGAGGGGGGGGGGGGTGAATTAGGACTTTTGAAATTTTTCCGGTTTTTATATGGTTCTTGGAAATATACTGGATGGTGTTCTTGGTTATGGAAAGCAGTAAATCAACAGAAAGAAAGACACAGGATTTATAGTGGTTCCCCTCACAATCTGAGAGTACTCCACTCCCCTTTCAACATGAAAGAGAATTTTCACTATTGTTTAAAACAGTACAACCTATCACACCATCAACCGGTGAGGCCTACTATCAAACAATAAAATTCACAAGTGTACAAGAACAATCCTCTTGTAAACACTCACCCTTGTGTCCAACAATCCTGGATCACAAGTCACAAAATAAAATAATTGTAATGAATTTGGATTGAGTATAACTGTCAAAGTGATCTTCTCCAATGAATCAAAATTCACTCTTTGTAATTTTTCAATACAAGTGTTCAATGAATATGAAATTTTCAATGCAAGTATGAACACTTTTGAAAATGAATTTGATTCCAAGACAAATTTAAAAAATCAGTATTGGAGGTTGAAAGGTTTTGAGTTATGTTCTATTGGTTGTTTTTCAAAAATGAAAAACTCAGAATTTATATGAGTAAAATAACCTTTCACAAAAGGTATGATTTTAAAAGATTCAAACCATGAAAAGGTATGTTTTTTTAAAATAATTTTTGAACTCAAAACAAAGCAATTTTTCACTGCACGTTCAGTGTTAATCGGTTAACCCATATGGTTAATCGGTTAACACTGGTACGTTAGCCCAGAAAATTCAAAATTCAAATTGGTTAACCGGTTAACCCATATGGTTAATCGGTTAACACTGCTAATTTTCAGAAAAATGCTTTTTAAAATTAATGTTATACCATTTTTAAGGTTTCAAAAACATGCTTATGTATTATGCATAAATGATTGATGTTTTTGAACACTTGTATATCAAATTATAAAGGTGGATTTGATATACCAGTAATGCAGGCAAGTCTGGAAGAATCAGTTCCATATGTAGCTTGACTTGAAAGATAGCTTGATAACTTTATCTTGATGACTTTGAACGGCTTGTCTTTTTGCAATCAAGAGATGACTTTGAGTAGCATTGACATCATCAAAACTTGAGACTGAAGCATGCTTTTACAAAAAAAGGGTAATAATAAGTCGTCAGCGGGAAAGTCTCGATCACACAGCAGCGAGAGAACAAAGGGTTAATTGTTAGTGTGCTCGCTAGGATATCGCATCCTATGCCTACATATTCTCGTCTGGTACGAGAAATCAGAGCAGCTGTAGTTCGGCTACTTCGGGACCACAACTCAAATCTCGTTTTATTAACATTCTGAAAAATGATTACAATGATTGGATACTGAAAATAAACCCCTAGGAAATACTATCATATCCTATCCTGAAAAATCGAACGGAAAATAGTCCCCTAACAAGTGGACTTCTAAGCTACCTCTAAAAAGGTAAAATAAACTCTATGAAAAAAATACACTCTAAAAAATATTACAGCTATACTAATATTTTTTCTCTTTTTTTTCAAATATTTTCTCCTCTATTTTCAAGTATTTTCTATATTTTTTCCACTATCTTTTTTTCTTTTTTTTTTCATGTATTTTTCCTTCCTCAAATATTCTTTTCTGTTAATATTTTTCAATATTTTCTTTTTCTTTTTCTTATATTTCTTTTTCTCAACATTTTTCTTTTTTCACATATTTTTTCCTTCAATATTTCTTTCTCTTTTTTATATTTTCTTTTGCTATTTTTTCTTTCAATATTATTTTCATATTTTTTTCTACAAACTAAACAAAATGAAATAATAAAAAAATAAAGAAAAGAGAACTGGGGGGGGGGGGGGGGGACATAGCCCAGCTGGGGGTTTTCCAAGCAGAAAAATACATTGGGACTGGGCCCAACCCATGGTTCAGCAAAAAAAAGACAAAAGCTGAAACGGAGGGGGAGGATACTGAAAACGCAGGGTGTTAGCCTGCAAAAATCACATGGGCTCAGGCCCAGAATCTATCCACACAGAGGGGGGGGGGGGGCTAAAAGAAATTGGAGGTGTACGGGCTGGGATCCGTTGGGCCTGAAGCTCCTGAGCCCACCCAATCCACTCTTCAGAAAAAACCCTAGAGTCTCATCCTCCTCTCGTTTCACTGTTCACCTTCTCTTGCTCCTCTCGACTTTCGCCTCCCTCTCAAGCTCTTCGTTTCCTTCTCTGCAACCCTAGAACAACCTCAATCCCCAAATGATCTACCACAAAACTCATCTAGCCTTAATCCTCAAACAAATAAAAGACATTGTTAAAAAAACAGATGGAGGCGAAGATCTGGAAATTTATCATGGATTCTCGTTCGCGTTTGAAGGAGATCTTGACGGATTATTGAAGCTCGTTGACGAAGAATCACGACGAAGACGGAGATGCGTGCATCGCTCACGTCAGATGAAGAACGTAAGGCCAAATCTGGAGATCTGGACACATATTCTTGATCTGGGTTTGAATGAAGTTGCTCGTTGAGGATTCTAAGGATGAACGAGAAAGAAGCAACTCTTTGAAGTGGTTCCTGAGGTTTATTGAATGTTTCTGAAAAAAATTGCTTGACGAAGGTTGTTGGAGGGTGCTTCGATGACGGATGTATGTGGATCTGGATGGAGATCTTGAACGTGCTTGCTGATGATGAAGAACGAGGGATGAACGCGGCTGAAGATCTAGGGAGATCTTGATGAATGAGAGTTGAGGATTCTTTGGCAGTTCTGGAGATTTGTTGTTCTTCTGGAGAATCGTTGATGAGTCGTTGAATATTCATCTGGAAAATGATGAACACTTGAAGATTCGATGAATATTCATCACTCCTGATGAATTTCTGGGGATCTCTTGCATAAAGACTGATGAACTCGCGATGGTCATTGAAGAAATTTCTGGAGATGATGATTGTGGTTGAGAGTTGATGAACAGTGGTTTCTGGAAACGGTTGAAGAAGGTTGATCGGGGGTTGATGAATTTGGACGATGATCGGTGATGGATGATGAAGGGAGGATCAGAGGTAGATCGGAGAAAGGTGGAAGTTGATCGGAGAAATTGAAGAAGATGAAGTTTCTGGTAGAAGAATGAAGATTGGTGATTTCTGGGTTTTTTGAGCTTTCCGGTGAAATTCACGGTGGCCGGAAGTGGTTTAGGGTTGCCGGCGATGGACTGGTACGGTGGTTGCATGGCCGCCGGCCATGCAACCGGTAGGGGCTTAGGTGGTGACGCGTGGCACCGGTAGTGGGATGAGTTGCTGCATGCGCGATACGTGGCAGAGAGAGGGACGTTCTGGGAGTGATGTGGCGTGCGTGAGAATGTGATATGTGGCTAGCCTCCTCGATTACACGTGGCTGCTGATTCTTATAATGCAATGGATTCTCTGGATCTTTCTGGATTATTCTGGACTCTACTGAATGAACAAAAAACCATATACTGGGCCCTACGAACTGGGCCTTTCTCTGATGTGTGAGTAATAAGGCCCACCGGAAAAAAAAAGGGTGACAATTACCCAAAAAACTGCAATGAAAATGGATTAATGGAAAAAAAGGGAATAAACCTGGATTAAACAAAGTTAATGAAAATGATTAAAACTAATTAACCAACTAACTAATGATTAGACCTAATTAACTCTAAATCTCAATTAATCCTAAAAAGAGAATTATCCTAAAATCCAATTAATTTCTAATTAAAAAACTCTAATAAACCCACTAATCTAAAAACTCTCATAAATCCACTAATCTACAAAAATTCTAATAATTCTCTATTAAAACTCTAATACACCTATATTAAATTCTATAAAAGAAAATCTATTAAAAGAAAACTCTATTTATTCTATTAAGAAAATAGTAAAAAAGTCTATTTAAATTCTATAATATTCTAAAATTGATTAAAACTATTAAAACTATTTAAAGAAACTATTAATATCCTAAAATGATTAAAATCTACCTAATATATTCTAAAAAGAATTACAATTATTAAAAATATTAAAAACCTATTAATATCCTAAAAATATTCTATATTATCCTAAAATGATTAAAAATCTATTAAAACCCTAATAATGCATAATAAAATCCAGAAAAATCACAATAATTCCCGAAGGAACAAAAATAGCACCGAACGACAAATAACACCGCGCGAGCGCACCAAAATAGCCGGTAAAAATAAACGGGCACCGAAATATCCCTACAAACAACAGCACGAGCTGAAAACACCGGGAAGAGCACGACTGCTCAAAAAATACGATTCTACTTATCTACTGATTAAAAACACCTGAGACGCGAGACGAGAGCTGTGACCCCGATAAAATCAAAACAAATGAAAAATGCATTGTATGCGATATGCGGATGCGAATGCAGTCATGCGTCGAAACATTGAGCCAGATATGGGACCCGGTTGGTCAAATTTTAGGATGCAACAGCTGCCCCTATTCAAGCGGCTTCGACCTGAATGGGTGAAGAGCGCTCAGCCTTCAAACATTCACAGGTAGATGACAGTTGAATACCAATGAAACCCTGAAATTTGCCAACCGCGGGAATATACTGCAACACTGCTTGAGGAATAAAAATCCAGCACCGAACCCAGCCATCACAGCAACAAACTGATCAATCATCTGATAAAGAGCTCCTGATTTTTAATGCCAGTTACCTGTGGGATACCAAATTTAACAAACCCGATGGTTGCAACAAAACACCTGATCCTCTCACATCGTCTACTGATTGACAGGAAGAGAAGTATACTCACATCGTCTAATGATAGACGGGACGACACCCAAAATCCATGAAGGAAAGAAAAATCGATACTCACATCGTCTAAGGGTAGACGGAAAGACACCCACAATCCACGAAGGAAAGAAAAATCGATACTCACATTGTCTAAGGGTAGACGGAAAGACACCCATAATCCACGAAGGAAAAAAATTCAATACTCACATCGTCTAAGGGTAGACGGGAAGACACCCATAATCCATACTCACATCGTCTAAGGATAGACGGAAAGACACCCAAAATCTCGAAGGAAAAAAAAACTTCAATACTCACATCGTCTAAGGGTAGACGGGAAGACACCCTTGCACTTCAACATCATCCCTCAAATCTCAGAATCCTTTTGTCTACGGGAATTGATGAAAAGAACAATATCCTTAAAGGGGCCACATCATCAGTAAGGACTGGCGGGAAGAAAACCACCTTCAAAGAGCCATGTTGTCAATAAGGATCGACAATCAGGAAAATCGGACATTCTTCAAAGAGCCTCGACGCCAATAAGAATTGACGGTCCGAAAATCCCTCTTGAAATGTCATCTCATCCAATAAACAGAAAGAAACCCACCATCCGAAAGATCGCTTTGAAAACCCCTCAACATCTAATGATAGCTGTAGAAGACTCGCTGGGGAAACACACCATCTGTATGATCTGACGATACGAAACCCGCTGAAAAATCACCTGAAACTTCACATCGTCTACTGATAGACGAGAGGAAAGCTATATTCGAACTCAAGACGTCTACTGCTAGACGGAGAAACCCACTTATTGGAGGAACACATCGTCAAAATGAATTGACGGGAAGAAAAAGTTTGTCGATACCAGATGACTGATTGATCAAAGCATAACTGTTGTATGATCTAAAATACTAATAAACCGCTGAATTGTCTGAACACTGCTGCTGGATGAAAGCCCCTGCATTGATCACAGAGTAGTTCACGCCTGCCATATGAGGTTGATAGAAACCCTGGCTCATGCTTCGTATGCATGTGCGTATGTTTGAATCTTTCTATGACGTAATGCTCCATTCAGGATGGAAATGCTACGCATTTTGAAAATGAAATGCAAGTATGATGCAAATATGATGATGCATGCAATATGCTAATGCCGGCTCGGGCAGCTGGATAAAGTCGGGTACAGAAAACCACTTCAGCAAAATAAATGCTGAAGGCGAAGCCAACTCCGCTGGGGATAACCCGAATATCACAGAATCATTCCAGCGAAATAAATGCTGGAAGAGTGAACTCAACTCCGCTGGGGAATTTGGGGAACTTAACCGAGCACCTCGTTGAAGTAACACCCTACTGGGGAATATAACTCTGTTGGGGACTCAACGTCCCCTGGCTGCTAAGGACTGCGATAGTTCTTATGCATGTGGGATCCAACGTCCCCTAAGAGAGAGTCAATCCTAGCGCTTGTTTGCTTGTCTATTGGGGTTTATTTATTGATAGTATCTGTTGCTGTTGGGGTGTTACGGGTGTTCTATGATTGAGTGATAAGCCGGACCTGGGCTTGAGTGCACCTTAGACTTAGAGTAGAAATTAGTGGGCGCGCACATGCTTTGCATGTCCTAGTGTCCCGCGAAATCTACACTCAGACGAGGTTCTTCTGGTTGGCCTCTTGTCCCACCCTTTGGGTGGCTCGGGTTGCTGGTTAGTTGGATTGTCGACTCTGGGAACCGATCATTTGGAAGTTAGCTAAGTGAGGCCTCTTCAAGACTTGATGATGCCACTCCTTCTGGGAATCGTATCGTCAGTTTTGAAAGTCTGTGACGCTGACGACCGCATAGGATGCCGTACCTTGTCAGATATAGGTCCATACCTGTGAGTGGGGTTTTTTTTTTGCAGGAAACTTGACTTCCAACCTACCCGTTATTTTGGTCTTCTCTTCAGAGCGAGCGTACTCCGTCAGCAGTGCAACAGTATTTAGAGATTGTGTGGGGGCTGTGATCCCGTGTTTGTTGCATTGCATTGCATTTGCATAGGAATCTTCGCATCATATTGCATAGCATTTCTCCAGCTAGCCAGAGTTCTGATCCAGCCTTTGTTTCCTGAAGGTGAGTACTCGGAGTGTAGATTGAGCAACTGTTGATTGTCAGAAGACGACCAAGGGGTTGGAGCAGACTTGAGCAGATTTCAGAATCAAGCAAGGTAGTCAGTTACAGGTAATTGGCAGCAATGTCTGAAGGCAATTTCCAGTCTCCTAACACCTTGACAGGGTTTGCTATGACGTCCAACCATCGGTATGATTCTATGGAAGGCTTCCCGCAAGCGAACAACCTGACTGCAGACCAAGTTGTACAGCCCACTGTTGAGAACCGAGATCGACATGAGCAGCTTGTTGCCCGAAATGAACGTCCTCCTCCTGCTATCAATCAAGGTGCTGTTTTCCTTGAGAGGAATCCACGCAAATATATTCCAGTTGCCAGGACTGTAAACTCAAGAGCTCTTGAAAGTGCTAGGAGGTTCCGAGTATTGGAAGAAAGAGTTAAAGCTTTAGAGGTCAAAGACGCTGTTAACCTGGATGCTGCAGACATGTGTTTGGTCCCTGACCTGGTGTTGCCTTATCAGTTCAAAGTGCCTCCCTTTGAAAAGTACACGGGAGATAGCTGTCTGAAGCTGCATTTGATGATGTTCTGTCGTAGAATGACTGCGTTTGTACGAAATGACCAATTGATGATCCATTGCTTTCAGTATAGTCTGACTGGGGAATCCTTGAGGTGGTATGTGCAATTAGAGAGTAATCAGATTCGATCATGGGTGGATTTAGCCAGAGCTTTCATGAAGCAGTACGATTACAACCTGGATATGGCTCCCAGTCTCGTACATATGCAAGAATTATCTCGGGCAGAGAATGAATCATTCAGAGGGTATGTGCAAAGATGGAAAGAATTGGCTGCTAGTGTTCAACCACCGCTTCAGGAAAGAGAAATGGTTGACATCTTCTTGGGTACTCTGAAAGGCCACTATTATGACAAATTGTTTGGTTGCACAAGCTTCGTGGGCCTGATGAGAATGGGTGAACTTGTTGAGAGAGGACTCAAGAGTGGAAAGCTTCGAGATGTCCCTTATATCCCAGTTGATAAGAATGAGTCAGTTGTCAGTTCTCAAGAAGAGTGGGAAGAAGGAAATGACGTCGTCTCAGAATCTCTAGCATCTCAGGATCGGTTTTCAGACACCTCAAGTCAACGGTCATCCTGTCGTCGATCGCGTCAGCACGCCCAGCGAAGACCAAGGAAACCTGAAAGGCAGTTTACTCAGCTACCGGTGTCGTACAGTCAGTTGTTGCCAGATCTGGTCAGAAGTGGATTGATAGTGCCGAAAGAGACTAATCCAGTGATTCCACCGTATCCTCCAGGTTTTGATGCCAGCGCCCGCTGTGAGTACCATGCTGGGGTACAGGGGCATTCAACGAATGATTGTAAGGTGCTTAGAAGTCAGGTTCAGGATCTGTTAGACTCTAACCGGATTTTCATCACGCCCCAGGGTTTTGTTCAGATTAACGATTCTCCGTCATCCAATTGTGTGGGTTCGTCAGTTAATGTCATGGAAGACTCCACGGGAAGTGTGTGTTCTGAAGAATGTCGAACGGAGAGTTCAGTTGAGTATGGGAGAAGTTTCTAGAGGTTTCTGTGCCGAGTGTCGCATCTATTTTCTCTGCTGACCCGTTTAGCTTTTGTGCATTAGTGTTGACTGACCACCACCAGGATTGTTGGCTGGGGTCATTGTATTCGTACTCATTTGTGCTTACGTGCTGCTTTTGTTGGTTACACATGTGTGGGAGATGTTCGTCTGTGTGCTCATAGCTTGAGTTTCTCTTTGTCTTGTCATGAATATGTGTTTGCTTTCTGCTTTGCATTATCATATAACAGGTACATCAGAACTGTGGGTCTTATTTCCTCATCATCCAGTTTGTTGCAGGAATTCCTTCAGAGATATGGAACAGAATCAGGTTGAATTGATTGAAGTCCGAAGCCAGCTGGGGCAGATGATAAGAGACATGCAAGAAATGCGTCTGGAGCAGAAGATTCTCAAAGAGGAAAACAGCCAGCTGAAGACCCAAATGAGCTTGATCATGGAAGTAGTCAAGAATGTGCTTAGGAAAGAGGATGATCAGCTATTTGAAGCCGCAGTGAAAAAGCTCGTGCCACCTGTGGAACCTGAGCAACAGCAACAGAAGATGCACCCGGCTCAACGGAGGATTCAGGAGGGGAAGCCAAAGAGGATATTTGAGGCGCCGCCTACAACATATGCTGAGCTCTTGCAGACTTTATTAAGGTTTAATCTGGTTGAGAAGAGAACGTTGGGTTCACCCACAGGAGCGCTTCCTCATGGGTACGACGCCAGTAAGCAATGTGAATTTCATTCTGGGGCACTCGGACACGACATCGAGGGTTGTCATGCTTTTAAGCACAATGTTCAAGACCTGATTGACTCAAAAGATATTGAATTCACGCCGAGCGGCGTAGCTGTACGTATTGCTCCTATCCCAGTCAATGCTAAGATGGTGGATGTTTCTAAAGCTGCAGTAGGTCAGAAACGTATCCTAGATTCCATGGTGTCAGAATCTCCATGCCCACAACTGTTGCCTATTCCTGGGGCAGATCTGAGAAAGAAAATGGCTAAGCATAAGGAGTGCCTTAATCAGTGCGGTGAAAGTCAAGAAACCGATGTTGTATTGGCTACGAAGGTTGCTCAATAGTCAACCCGATACCAGCGACAACAACAATGATCTCAACAGTGGCAGAGGCCACAGCATCCCAATCAGCAAAAAGCTCAAAATCAGAGGCCGTTGAGGGTATTTAGTGTGCCTCCGATGCCATATGCCGAACTTCTGCAGGTGTTGCTACGATTGTAGTTGGTTGAGAAGAGGAAGTTAGCTCCGCTGACAGGTACGCCTCCAGCAGGGTATAATATCATTGAGCGCTGTGATTTCCATTCAGGAGCACAGGGGCACAACATTGAAGATTGTCTGGCCTTCAAGCATAAAGTGCAGGACCTACTTGATAGTGCAGCAATCAACTTCGGGCAGGAAGGTCCCAAAATCGTCTGAATGAGGAGGAGGGGCTCTATGATTTGGTAGGGTTGTTGAAAGCAGATTAGGACAACAACAGGTTGCCTCTAATAACTGACAGTGAAGATAGCTGGTTCAGCAGCAGAGCAGATGTGAAAGCCCGGCTCTCGGAAGCTGGCATTTCTTTCTTTGTTTTATCTTGTCATTTCTTTACGTTTGTAGTTTCTTTCCTGTTTGAATTTGCAATCTTGTTTGTAAAACTTGTTGTTTTCATTCAATTGATGATAATGAAATAAATATGCATGTTTTGATTGAATCCATTCGTGTTCACTGATTGTTTTTACAGATGTCCAACGCCTGGTTAAGAGGAATCTGGGGAGGATGACGAAAATGAACGACATGCAACTTCCGATATTGTATGCTTTTGAGACAAAACCTGCTGATGATGTACAGGCATTGTTTCAAATCCCTAAACACCGGAGATATAAGGAAGATAATCCCTTGTCAACCCCTTTGAGCCTAGAAGTAGGAGTTCTTTCTGAAAACGAAAAACCCTCCATCTTTAACCTGGGGCAGGGTAGGTGTTAGCTAATTTGACCAAGCGTTCAAATTGCAAAAGGAGTGTCCGTTTGAGGATCAATCACACCTCTAGAGGTCGTGCCTAAAAAACCACAATGGTTAAATCTAGAGTGAGACAGTCACATTATTCCCCAATGAGTCAGACAACCAGTGTCACACGACTTGTTCGAAAAAAGAAAGCAAAGAGAAATCAAAAGCCCGCTAAGTCAAAACTTCAAAAACAAATGACTTAGGCAAAAAGGAGGGCATCCCGCTGGACTTAAAAGAATCAAAAGAAACTCAAAAGGAGTCAGTCCAGGCAAAAGTTAGGGATAAGAAAAAAGATGAAAGGAGGACAAAAAGAAAAATCCTCAAATGAAATACGAGTCGTGTGACCTCAAGTGTCAAAGACGAAGAGTGAGTGGCTGTCACTCCCAACAATCATGGTTTCTCGAACTATCACTCCTATCTTTCAGCCTCTGGCAGGTGAGCGCTAAGGTCGAATTAGCTGAACATAGGATCGGAGAACATCAAGGAGAATGGGTGGGTTAAAATAAACTTTGAGCCTTTATCCTTTCCTTCAAAACCGTGAACCTGACCACATTATAACCATCAAAAGGCCTAATTGAAGCAGGTTGTTTCGAAAGCATATTTCGGTAAAGGTCGCGTCGATTCTGACTCCTGGAAGGGTTCCTCTTACCATGTTGGTACTGATGTTGATAAATGTTTTGTGCATTATATGCTATAAACTGTTTTTCCCTTTTCCCAGTGAACAGATTGGATGTCAAAACTATCATATGTGTTGCATTACTACGTCTTTTACGCAGAACAACTTGTTTTACTTGCGAGTAAGCGCTTGACAGCAGGAAAGTTTCCTACGGTGGAAAGGTATGGTCAGGATAGAATGCAGAGCGCCCAAATGTTCCGAGAGCAGGGGCAAGCTATTATCGTGACCCCCAGTCAGGTCAGCCTTTCGAAGTCAGTTATCCCGGGGCAATCAGGTTGAGATTCGGTGAATATCTTGTAGTCAGGGGCACTACTCTGAATCAGCTAATCAGGGGCAAAGTCATTGCAGTCAGGGGCAGGCCATCTTAAGAGCGCAGAAGTTCTTTATTCGAGAAGCATTTGATGTAAAGTATCTTTCCGAAGGTTAGAATGCTGGGGCATTTCATATCAGACCATCAGGGCTCAGATTTTCAGATTTCCTTTCGAGGACTATCCCCACAGAGGTCCCGCAGGTTGGGGCATATCAGAGGCGAAAGGTTTGTTCTTCCCCGTATCATCAGAGTTAGTCAGAGCTATTCAAGCAGATTCAGCCAATTTTCAAGTGCGAGGCGAATGTCGGGAAGTCGTGTTACTATCTCGTGACTCTTCAATCAGAAAACTGTGTGTTTAGACAGAATGTTTTCCAGCGTCAGTTGTACCGGACCCATCGCAGATAGCCTAAAGGACCAGATCCATGTTGGCAATCACTGTGAGGCCCATCCGTGTTGGCGCATCAGTTTCCAAATCCAATCTTCGTCAGTACGCAGGAAGACTCCAGCTACTTTTCTCCAGCAAAGCCCAATTCTTCATTGGCACGGGTAAGCTATCCCCAGGGAAGTCCAATCATACTTGGCACATCCGCTATTTTCCAGCAGAGTTATATTCCCCAGCAGGGTGTTACTCCAACGAGGTGCTCGGTTAAGTTCCCCAAATTCCCCAGCGGAGTTGAGTTCACTCTTCCAGCATTTATTTTGCTGAGATAATTCTGTGACTTCGGGTCATCCCCAGCAGAGTCGCCAGCTGGTCGCTACTGCGAAAATCGGCGCCGGCTGACAGAAGAGTCGCCACCGTGCGTTATTTATCCCAACAGAGGGAAAAGAAACGCTCGAAGTAAACCTCGCAAAAAACGGGGAAAGGTATGGTCATTGCAACCAAAACCTGGGTTCGGGAGTCGGTTACGCAAGGGGAAGGTATTAGCACCCCTCACGTCCGTCGTACTCGACGGGATCCACGCTTGCTTGGGTTGTCTAAAGGATGCAAAACAATCTATCTACGGCTGTTAAATCTAAACGGAAAGGAATTGACTCGATAGAGCGTCGCACTCTATGCCTACGTATTCTCAAGAGAGAAAGTCAGAGTCAACGTAGTTCGGGACTACGGGGAAATTGGCTCGCCAAGACCTCGCGTCTTGTGCCTACGTACTTCCACACTGCATGGAAGATCAGAGCTTTACGTAGTTCAGGCCAACTACGGCTAAACAGGGTATTCTCACACATCAGTGAGAAGTCAAACTGGTTTTACAGGTACGGGAACCTATGGGCAATACTACGGTCTGGTCTCAAATGCACTCGGGCAAGAGAGAAAAAAGGGTAATAATCAGTCGTCAGTGGGAAAGTCTCGATCGCACAGCAGCGAGAGAACAAAGGGTTAATTGTTAGTGTGCTCGCTAGGATATCGCATCCTATGCCTACATATTCTCGTCTGGTACGAGAAATCAGAGCAGCTGTAGTTCGGCTACTTCGGGACCACAACTCAAATCTCGTTTTATTAACATTCTGAAAAATGATTACAATGATTGGATACTGAAAATAAACCCCTAGGAAATACTATCCTATCCTATCCTGAAAAATCGAACGGAAAATAGTCCCCTAACAAGTGGACTTCTAAGCTACCTCTAAAAAGGTAAAATAAACTCTATGAAAAAAATACACTCTAAAAAATATTACAGCTATACTAATATTTTTTCTCTTTTTTTTCAAATGTTTTCTCCTCTATTTTCAAGTATTTTCTATATTTTTTCCACTATCTTTTTTTCTTTTTTTTTTCATGTATTTTTCCTTCCTCAAATATTCTTTTCTGTTAATATTTTTCAATATTTTCTTTTTCTTTTTCTTATATTTCTTTTTCTCAACATTTTTATTTTTTCACATATTTTTTCCTTCAATATTTCTTTCTCTTTTTTATATTTTCTTTTGCTATTTTTTCTTTCAATATTATTTTCATATTTTTTTCTACAAACTAAACAAAATGAAATAATAAAAAAATAAAGAAAAGAGAACTGGGGGGGGGGGGGACATAGCCCAGCTGGGGGTTTTCCAAGCAGAAAAATACATTGGGACTGGGCCCAGCCCATGGTTCAGCAAAAAAAAGACAAAAGCTGAAACGGAGGGGGAGGATACTGAAAACGCAGGGTGTTAGCCTGCAAAAATCACATGGGCTCAGGCCCAGAATCTATCCATACAGAGGGGGGGCTAAAAGAAATTGGAGGTGTACGGGATGGGATCCGTTGGGCCTGAAGCTCCTGAGCCCACCCAATCCACTCTTCAGAAAAAACCCTAGAGTCTCATCCTCCTCTCGTTTCACTGTTCACCTTCTCTTGCTCCTCTCGACTTTCGCCTCCCTCTCAAGCTCTTCGTTTCCTTCTCTGCAACCCTAGAACAACCTCAATCCCCAAATGATCTACCATAAAACTCATCTAGCCTTAATCCTCAAACAAATAAAAGACATTGTTAAAAAAACAGATGGAGGCGAAGATCTGGAAATTTATCATGGATTCTCGTTCGCGTTTGAAGGAGATCTTGACGGATTGTTGAAGCTCGCTGACAAAGAATCACGACGAAGACGGAGATGCATGCATCGCTCACGTCAGATGAAGAACGTAAGGCCAAATCTGGAGATCTGGACACATATTCTTGATCTGGGTTTGAATGAAGTTGCTCGTTGAGGATTCTGAGGATGAACGAGAAAGAAGCAACTCTTTGAAGTGGTTCCTGAGGTTTATTGAATGTTTCTGAAAAAATTGCTTGACGAAGGTTGTTGGAGGGTGCTTCGATGACGGATGTATGTGGATCTGGATGGAGATCTTGAACGTGCTTGCTGATGATGAAGAACGAGGGATGAACGCGGCTGAAGATCTGGGGAGATCTTGATGAATGAGAGTTGAGGATTCTTTGGCAGTTCTGGAGATTTGTTGTTCTTCTGGAGAATCGTTGATGAGTCGTTGAATATTCATCTGGAAAATGATGAACACTTGAAGATTTGATGAATATTCATCACTCCTGATGAATTTCTGGGGATCTCTTGCATAAAGACTGATGAACTCGCGATGGTCATTGAAGAAATTTCTGGAGATGATGATTGTGGTTGAGAGTTGATGAACGGTGGTTTCTGGAAACGGTTGAAGAAGGTTGATCGGGGGTTGATGAATTTGGACGATGATCGGTGATGGATGATGAAGGGAGGATCAGAGGTAGATCGGAGAAAGGTGGAAGTTGATCGGAGAAATTGAAGAAGATGAAGTTTCTGGTAGAAGAATGAAGATTGGTGATTTCTGGGTTTTTTGAGCTTTCCGGTGAAATTCACGGTGGCCGGAAGTGGTTTAGGGTTGCCGGCGATGGACTGGTACGGTGGTTGCATGGCCGCCGGCCATGCAACCGGTGGGGGCTTAGGTGGTGACGCGTGGCACCGGTAGTGGGATGAGTTGCTGCATGCGCGATACGTGGCAGAGAGAGGGACGTTCTGGGAGTGATGTGGCGTGCGTGAGAATGTGATATGTGGCTAGCCTCCTCGATTACACGTGGCTGCTGATTCTTATAATGCAATGGATTCTCTGGATCTTTCTGGATTATTCTGGACTCTACTGAATGAACAAAAAACCATATACTGGGCCCTACGAACTGGGCCTTTCTCTGATGTGTGAGTAATAAGGCCCACCGAAAAAAAAAGGGTGACAATTACCCAAAAAACTGCAATGAAAATGGATTAATGGGAAAAAAAAGGGAATAAACCTGGATTAAACAAAGTTAATGAAAATGATTAAAACTAATTAACCAACTAACTAATGATTAGACCTAATTAACTTTAAATCTCAATTAATCCTAAAAAGAGAATTATCCTAAAATCCAATTAATTTCTAATTAAAAAACTCTAATAAACCCACTAATCTAAAAACTCTCATAAATCCACTAATCTACAAAAATTCTAATAATTCTCTATTAAAACTCTAATACACCTATATTAAATTCTATAAAAGAAAATCTATTAAAAGAAAACTCTATTTATTCTATTAAGAAAATAGTAAAAAAGTCTATTTAAATTCTATAATATTCTAAAATTGATTAAAACTATTAAAACTATTTAAAGAAACTATTAATATCCTAAAATGATTAAAATCTACCTAATATATTCTAAAAAGAATTACAATTATTAAAAATATTAAAAACCTATTAATATCCTAAAAATATTCTATATTATCCTAAAATGATTAAAAATCTATTAAAACCCTAATAATGCATAATAAAATCCAGAAAAATCACAATAATTCCCGAAGGAACAAAAATAGCACCGAACGACAAATAACACCGCGCGAGCGCACCAAAATAGCCGGTAAAAATAAACGGGCACCGAAATATCCCTACAAACAACAGCACAAGCTGAAAACACCGGGAAGAGCACGACTGCTCAAAAAATACGATTCTACTTATCTACTGATTAAAAACACCTGAGACGCGAGACGAGAGCTGTGACCCCGATAAAATCAAAACAAATGAAAAATGCATTGTATGCGATATGCGGATGCGAATGCAGTCATGCGTCGAAACATTGAGCCAGATATGGGACCCGGTTGGTCAAATTTTAGGGTGCAACAAGGAAAACCATGGAGATCTAGTTTGGAGAAGCACCAATCATTATTAGGTTTACCTTTGGTTCTCTCATTGGTTTGAGAGAACAATTACGATAGGAGTCATAACTGTTTCATCTTATTTATGTATGTTGATGCATATGAGTATATGTTGGTGCATGTGAGAGATGGTTTATATGATAAATAAGTCGGTGAAATCAAACTAATTACAAATTCCCTCAAAATAAATATTAACTTTATAATTTTCAAATTTTAACACTCATCAAGACTAGTATCGAATAATGTAGTTTTCTCCTAACACGAGGTGCATGTTCTATATTACTAAGGTGCGATGGGGTAAATATAATAATCAAATTCAAAAATATTGAGTCAAACCTAACTAAACTAATTATAATAAGATTATATATGTTTAAAAGCAAAAGTTGAGAACAATACATATGATAGATTAGATTAATGAGTTATTCACCCAATTGATAGTATTTGAGAATTGTATTAGATACAATTGAAAGGATTTCTTACTTAAATAACCAAGTTGTGTGTAATCATCCTAATGATAACTTAAAACAAAGTGAAATATGGATTCTGATCCAATAGAAAATCTTATAACATGATTTTATGAATCAAATGGTGAAAGTCATTTGGTTTGAATAAAATAGTGGGAGCATATTTAATTAAAATTCCATTTGAATATGTTTGTAATGACAACAAACACCTCTAACAATATTTTTCGATCAATCCTTGACAAGAAAAAATTTTCTGGGACAAATTTTATTGATTGATACTGAAACTTAAAGATTTTCCTTAAACATGATAAAAAGTTGTATACCTTAGAGACACCGCTTCTCGATGAGGAGTCTCCTAGTTCTGCTCATAAGACTTAAAGAGATTATGGGGGATTTTAAGTTTTGATTTATAAAACAAGAGAAAAGGTGATTATCAATTAAGCTAAAACGGCTAATCCTACTGATTCAGATTCCGACTTATCATCGGCTATTATAACACCAATTCCTAAGAGACTTCAATCCTATTCGATTATGATATTAATCAGACAAGCGCTTATGAAAGTCATACGAATTATGTTCCTATTACCGAATTAAGCAAACGGTTAAGAATATGACGAGTTAACGAATTAAGCAAACGATAACACACAATTAAATTTAGGAACATGCATACAATCGAATTTAATCAATTCTATCCTATGAACACAATCGAATTAAGCAAACGATTGCAATCAAATTAAGCAAATAATTCATAGAAAATAATTGAATAGAAATCAAATTAAATTGGTATTATAATAACCTCAAAGTGATGGAATCCGTAAGCAGCAGGATTTGCCTTGGGAATTAGTTTTCCATGAAAATCGTACAAAACACAATGAAATTCGTAAAAAGAAGGTTAAGTGACAGTAGTACGGCTGCTAGGTATAAGAAAGCATAAACACTTCTGGTTTTAACCCAAGTGGGTCGAAAAACATAAAAAAACCCGGCCCAAATCTAAATATTTCAAACGACAGATTTCGAGTCCTGACTTCTGTCACATCGCTGCGAAGAGGGCCGGCGGAAGACAAAAGAGTCGCCATCGTTCGTTATTTATCCCAAGGAGAGGGAAAGGAAACGATCAGAGAAAACCTAACGAAAAGGGAAAAGACTGGTCATCGCAATCAAATCTTGGGTTCGGTAGTCGGTTACGCAAGGGGAAGGTATTAGCACCCCTTACATCCGTCGTACTCGATGGGATCCACACTTGTTGTCTAGTCTATGGGTGAAAAACAAACTATCTACGGCTGCTAAAGCTAAAACGGAAAGAACTGACTCGATAGAGCATCGCCGCTCTATGCCTACGTATTCCCTCGTGCAATTGGAAAGTCAGAGTCAACATAGTTCGGGAAACTACGGGGGGGGGGGGGGGGGGGGGGGATTGCTCGCCAAGACATCGCGTCTTGTGCCTACGTATTCTCGTATGGTACGAGAAATCAGAGCAAAACATAGTTCTGGCTGGGTAAACAGGGTATTCTCGATCATACGAGGGTGAGAGAACAGGTAGACGATACTAGCGTACACATTCTAGCAGTTAGGTATATTGCTGCTCGACCATTGGAGACTTAGGCGTTACCTGTTTACGGTAGAACGGACGTAGTATGTCATTGGTTTAAAGGTACGAGTTACCTAAGGGGGAAAAAGGAAAAGTGTTCGCTAGGATTATCATAATCCTATGCATGCGTACTCTCAACAAATATGAGAGATCAGAGAAACTGTAGTTCGGCTAACTACAGAAAAAGGTCTCGGAGGCGAGGGAAAAAGGGGGTCTCAATTGCACGGGGGAAAGAGAGGGGATCTCAATCGCCAGGATACGAGAGAAAGGAGGCTCGGTCGCACGGGGGCGAGAGAAAAGAGTTTTCGATCGCACGGGGGCGAGAGAAAAGAGGAACTAGGCCAAGACATGCCTAAACAGGAAGGAACTCGGGACACACATGCTAGAACCTAAGGCGTAGGAGCGAATGTGTCGCATATTTCCCAAAGGGTATACACTAAACACTCTAGACGAATGAGAGGAGGCCCCCCACTCGTCATTTCCCACATACCTATTGCTTAGAACTCACAACGCTCGGCGGTTGATTAAAAGACTTAAGTTAGAAAGATGTTACCGAACGGAGTGGTTCCGTTGACCCTTGACATTATGCGCAAGCTCCATTCCAATCTTCTCCTCTTTTGATCCTTGATGATGCTTCAGATCGGGACCAATGTGACACTAAACCATCATAGCTTGACTTATAAGGGAAGTCAAACTTTAAGAGGTTGCATATTAATTTCCGTGCTATGGACAAGATAGAGAAACGATATTGAGGATCGTTCTCCAATTGAATTGTGCCGCACAGACCAAAAACAGTGGGATCTCGTCTTACAAGACTTCATTGATCACCAAACGTCAAAATAAAATTGAAAGATGAAGAGAAATGAGGAGAGAAAAAGAGGTGGTCTCGGATCCAACATTATTCATCAATAATTTGATTGGTAATGAATTACGGAAATGTCGTCATCGACCTAAAACAGATGAAATGACATAAAGTCGAAAATGAGAAAGAGGAGAGAAAGTCGGTCTCAGATCCATCGTTTCTCATCAATAATTTGACAGAAAAATAATGGAGGTCTCGTCATCGACCAAAGAGATAGAAGTGAAATAAAGTCGAAAATGAGAAAGGAGAGAAAAAATCGGTCTCTGATCCTTCATTTCTCATCAATAATTTGACGGAGAATCGAAGGAAATCTCTTCATCGACCAAAAAGGCAAAAATGTCCAATAACAAAAGAGAAATGTAATAACCTCTAAAATAAAAAGCTTAACTCTAATATGAAATTTAAAAGAAAATAGAAATTGAAACTCTAAAAATATATAAGATTTCTAAAAGAAAAGTTAATAAAAATTTCTATAAGAAATATATAAAAAAACTAGAATAAAATAAATTCTAAAGAAAAGGTTAGAAATAATAATATATATAACTTAGAAAAATAAATAAATATATAAAAAAACTAGAAATCTAATATAATAATAGTTCTTAAAAAAGGTTCACATAACATATATTACAATTATTAAAAACTAATTTGTGAAAGAAAAATAATTTACATTTTTTAAAAAGGGAAAGTATGAAACAGGGGGTGTAACAGCAGCCAGGCAGGGCGTGCGGAGCTAAAAAACAGTTGGGCTTGGGCCAACAAATCTCCAACAACAACAAAAAAACAACCAGCAGAAAGGGGGGGGGGTATGCAATGTGACAGGGGTACAATCCAAGATGCTACACAGTGGGCCTTGAGCCCGTAATCACAACAGAGCAGTCAAACAGAGGGGGCGCATAATGGATATGAGGGTAAGATTCGAAAATTAAATAAACAGGCCGAAGCCCACTAACCCACTTGAGGAACCCACAGAAGTCTCATTGTCTCTTTCATTTCACCTTGGCCAACCCTAGTTGCGCTGTTTGCGTCCACAACTCCATCTCTCTCTGTATTAACCTTACTCTGCTCAAAATACACAGCAAAAAAAAACAAGGCCAAACGTTCCGGAATCAATCTTGTTCATTCACAGCTCATCATCAACTCTAGTTGTCCATCCCTTTCGATCTCTCCCTGCTTCGAAATCCCTCTCTCCATTCTTTGGCTACAACCTGCATGTTGAACATCTCAGATCAGAGGTTGCACTGGTTTGCGATTTGAAGCAGATCGGAGAAGTTTGGAGCGTGTTCACGGATGATGGAAGGAGTTGATATTTGACGTTGGATTTACGGTGAGTATGACAAGAGTTGTTTAGGTGGTTTGGATTTATATGGTTGTGAGAAAGATTTGGAGATATGAGGATTATCAGAGATGAGTTCAGATGAAGTTGATTTGAGTTTCAGATCTAGGTTTGGTGTTTGGATCTGATGATGGTAAAGTTAATGGTGATGAAGCTCGAAGATGATTATGGTTACGGTTGAGTTTGGATTTGGACTTAGATCTGAGGAGATGATGAAGATCTGGAAGATCTTCATGAAGCAGATGAAGGTTCGCATGAATGTTTGAACGTTTCTGGGAAAAAAATGTATGGAGCTATAAAGATCTTGAATGTTCGTATGAGTTTTTGAAGATGGATCTGGAAAAACATTGTTGAAGTGATGAACACGGATGAATTTCTGGGAAAGTGTATGAAGGCTTGAATTTCTGGAAAAATTATGGATGAGGTTTGATGAACACGATGAAGATCGTGATGAACACGTATGAAGATATGAAGAAATCTGGAAAATGTTGTATGAACATGATGAACATGATGAGTTTTCCGGTGCGTTGGGTGGTGGCATTTGATTTCTCCGGCAAGTGTTAGTTAGGGTTTGTTGGGGTGAGCGGCTGGTACTGTAGCTAGGGCTCTTGGGGTTAGGGTTGGGCGACTGACCTAGGAACTAGGGTTAGGGATGTCCTTCTGAAGGGGACAATGAATAATGACTTTTATAGTGAAAACTTGACACGTGGCAGGCTGTAATTATGGTTTAATGACTTAGAAAACATGCTGATTAACAAAACTAATAATGATGACTCAAGAAAGCTAACTAATGATTAATTAAATAAAGTTGACTCTAATAAACAAACAAAAAAAAACCTAATTAATCTCTAAACACTTGATTAATTTAAACTAAATAAAAATCTAATTATTAATAATAAATTCAAATTAAACCTAAATTAATTAAGAAAAGAAGTATGATTTCTAAAAACTATTAAAAATTATTCCAAATTTTAAATAAAGCCAAATAATAATCTATTTTAAGAAAATCTATAAATATTAAAATCTATTTAAAAAAACTAATTTCTATCCTAAAATTAAAAAGACTTATTTCTAATAAGAAAATTTAATCTAAAATTCTAAAAAAAACTATTAAAATCTAAATAATTAAATATAAAACAAACAAAGCCACAAAAATGCAAAATGCCATGGAAAAATGGGTGGGGACCGAAATGCGCCGATATCATTAACATGGATTGAATTATCAAGAGGAGAGCGACTTTTCCGCTCGATTTCAACATTGAACTTCTCGTTTGAATTAATTTGAATCGCCTGAAATGCGAGCCAAGCGACTAAAATCCTGATAAATTCAATCCGGCTGATAACACGGGCAAAATGCGACCTAAATGATATGCAGATGAAAACGAAGCAAAAGCCAGTCAAAGTCGGAAAATCGGTTGGCAAATTTTAGGGTACAACAACTTCAACGAATTATTTGGACCTGCTACACTCTGAATCACCCTCTGCCTCAAACATAAAAGTTGTAGCTCTCTATCTTTTCTTTCCAACGCCTATTATAATGCGCAAATTCGATTATCGCAGCTCCAATTATGATTCAAAAAGTGGATATGTATCAAATAATCACTAAAGCTGAAAATAAGCTGCGAAAATTAAATAAAGGTAAATACAAATTTAAATATGAAAACACATTAAAATAGTAAAATACTCAAATAAACTGTAGAAATGCCTAAGTATAACAATGGAAGAATGTGTATGAAGATGTACTGATCAAATTCTCCCACACTTAAACTTTTGCACTCCGAGCAAAATATTATCCAGACTCATGAAAAACAAAAGCATTTAGATACTCATTCTAGGCTGTAAACTCTTCTTCGGTCAAGATTGTATCGATAGGTACTAATTTTGCATACTAAGGATATCATAAGAACACAAATCTGCAATTGTGCAGTCATAAAGCTCCCTCCTATACAAACCAATCTGAATCATGTTATTATACTTAAGCCTAATTTACTCATCCTCCTTTTTGCTCTCTTTCATTCTAATGCAATCACATTAAGCCCGTTATCTATTCAAACACATGGTGAATAAGCTTGTTAGTGACTACGATCTATATCTTTTCAACAATTCAAAATTAACCATTTTTTCCTTTTTTTTGAAGGTTTCTCAACCGTTAGCCTAAGTGATCGGGTGAGGCTCACCTAACTTAAAAGGCAGATTCCTACTTAGACTTCTTATTAAGCACAAGGTCATTCACTTATTTGCATCAGCTTAATTACTTAGTGTGTGATTTCTAGATGGTGTTAACTGCTAGATAAACTACTTAAGAGCTATTAAAGGATGAGAACTCAAGGCTATGTCATAACAAGTATTTGAATCGGTTTCCATATTCGAGAGACTTAAGGTGTTAAAACGGTACCGATCTTATGAATTTTTTCCAAGTCTCCACAATCTAACCTAAAATTAATCTATAGCCTAAAAATTTCAAAAGATGCATTGTGTTTCTAAGTAAAAAAAAAATATTTTTTATTTAAGAGCAAAACTAAAACAAAACAAAGGAAATAAAAAAAAATGGTTCCCTCCCCTCACACTTAAAATATACACTGTCCTCAATGAAAGAACATAAATATAAAATAAGAGTGAGAGAAAGGAAAGAACCCATCCAAGTAGTCAAGGTGGATAGGTGATCACATAAGCAGCCTTTCCTAAAGAGAGATTTTCTGCAGGTAGTTGATTTAATTCTTGAACTTGTGTTAGAAAGTATTTTGTGGTAGTATTTTATCGTATCCACAGGGATTGATGAGAATAAAAATGCTTGTCGTTCAACGGTTCAATGATTTAAGAAAGGGGGTTTTTAGAATGGTTTCAATTTTCGTAACAAAAGTTTGCAAGAAATAAAGCGGAATAAAAGTCGGCCTAAGTTTGATAAAAGCATGTCAAGATTAGGGTTCGCTAGTCTGTCCTAAATGTATCTAATCAATCAAATATGTGAACAAAGTTTTAACCAACATAACCGCGTATCCTCGCAAAAACGTTCATCTCTAAAGCAATTTCGTGAATGCTATTGTTTCGACCGTTAAATGATCTCTCTAAATAACACTCGAAACAATAGTCATTAAGATCGATACAAAGCGGATATCAACTTTCAAATCTATGTCTAGCATTTGTATGGTTGATAGATGAAGAAATTAGGTCAATACTTGGGAAGTTCATGTCTAAAGCAATCCAAACCATAAATGTACAAAGAGTAGCAAATAACTTCATCTATATTGATCACAACATTTGCTCACATACAAAAGATCAAGAAGAATACATAAAATCTGAACTAATTACTCCTAACCTTGACAAGAGAGGTATTTAGCCACTCATTTCCATGATAGCTTGAGCAACAAGTTTCAGAAGAAGGTTGATCAACATCAGAGTCGAATAGTCGAGATTGGATGGGAATCCACCTTCTTTTGGTGAAATATTTCTAAGAGATGATGAGAAATGAAGGAATGGGTTTTTAGGTCAGAAAAATCCTCTCAAAAGCAGTTACAAGAAATTAGATATTTTTACAAAAAGTAGCTCATGCTACTTATAGAAGGGTCTGCTGAGCTATCATGTTCGCTAGGCAAACAAATGGTTCGCCTATCAAACACCAAAAATGCCACCTGAAGTGCCTGTGTCCTGTGAACTCTCCCCAGACAAGTTTCCAAAAGTCCGTTGTGCGAACAATCCTTCGCCTAGCGAGTTTGTGGCCCTTTCCTTGTTGTTTTAAGTCTGGGGGTGTTCGCTGGCTACTCGTTATCTCTTTGCCTAGCGAGTTCTTCGCTGCCTCCTTCGCCTAGAAAGTTTATGGCCCTTTCCTTACTGTTTTGGATTCCTGGCCTTCGCTACATAGTTTGCCTAGCAAACTATGTGAAGTTTTGGTGGCAGCTTTGCTAGCAAGTTCGCCTAGAGAATTTGCTGTTGTTTGCATGCTGTCTTGGTTTCTTTACCATCTTTCTTTGTATCTTAATTTCCACTCTTTCATGCCTAATTCCTGCACAATAACACACAAATCAAAGATACCAAGACACTTTCACATAATGTTGCAAATCAGCCAAAGCAAGAGTGATTTTTAACACTTTCTTAACAAAAAGGAGTGAAAGACGCCCACATTTGATAGCTCAAATAAGCAAAGTTGGACATCTAACAACTCTCCCCAACTAGATTTTTTCTTGCCCTCAAGCAAAGTATGCCTCTTGATGAAACAGGAGAATTTGCTCAAGAAAAAGATTTCTCCAAAATCGGATTAAATGGCTCAAACGCAAGGAGTGCAACCAGACACGAGTTTCCAATGGTTAGAATAAGACAACATACAAGAACTAAAGTCTTAAAGCAATGCAAAATATATATCAATCAACAACAATGTTATCCTGAATGAATCACCCTATCTCTCCTATTCGAATAAGGATTGAAGAAATTACGCGTTTGCAACCGCGGGGACAATTTTACTCTCTAACAAACAATGCCAAAATCAATTCAATTCATACAATATCTAACAATTATAAATAAAAATATGGAAGCAAAAAGATCACTAAGGTCTTTTTCAGTTGTCGCTTGGTCGGGTTTACAAACAAGGGACATATCTAAGGCCATTGAAACGAAATCGCCAATGCAAAAAAGACATTCACTGTACAAGTTATTCACACATCCCACTTCATTCCACTTGTTCTCATTTGAAACCTTCCCAACTCTCATTTCACAACTTATTTTTGTTTTTCACTATTTTTCTTCCAAGCAAGCATTCTTTTTCTCTTCTTTTTTTTACATTCATATTCACATAACAAATATTCTTTTTTCAATGCTTGCTTGGTTTTTCAAGAGTTGTGGCAACCTACCAAATTTCATTTCCGTTCTCCCCAAATTATATTTTACTCAACCCTCAAGTGAATGCTCTTAACTTTTTAAGGCAAAAAGAACAATTAACAAAAAATTCAGGGGTTCAAGAAACAAAAAAAGCTTTTGGAATCTCGCACAATTTCAAGTCGAGATTCATAATGTTTAGGCTTAAGGGGTTTATGAATACTCTCTGCTCACGGGTAAGTTGCATTTGGAACTGGTTGTGCTCGATAAGAAACAAGCGCCTTGATCATTTTTAATTGCTTCCATAAATTCACAATAATAAAAGACAAAGCATGAATCAAATGAATCAACACAATTTATTAGAATCCATCATTTAGTGTGCAATGGAGGTTTCCTCACAATCTGTGGTTCTAAGTCCTAGGTGAACCATTCATTCAACAATGTTGCCAAAAGAACAATATTCAATTACAACAAGATTAAAGTTCTAATGCATTCTAAAATTCTAACCAAAGGTAACATGTACCTTAGATTTACTCGCTTGTTTATTATTATCATTACCATCCAAACTCAGATGCACCTTCATTGGATACTTCTTTCCAGAGAGAAACCAATCTAGAAGTTTAGAAAGCTCAACAACCAGAAAATATTACCAATCACTTAAAAAAATAAATTGTTTTAAACATAAAAACTTAACATTACTTCAACAAAATAAAATGTGTCTGGGGAAAACACCCCAAAATAGTACCCAAATCAAATATCTGAATAACAAAACAAAATATCTAAAATAACAAAACAATAAAATCAAAAGATCATAAAATCAGTCCTCTTCGGACTCGGTCTCTTCCAGGCTCTCGGAACCAGAATCAGAACCATCATCAGCATCATCCTTATCATCATCAGCATCCACCTCAGCGCCACCATCACCAGGACCAGAGGCACCCGCCCCCTCTCCAAAAACAGGCATGACCTCAGGCCAGCTCGCGTGCTGCATGAACTGCTCACGTGCCATCATAGTGCGCTCCACAGAAGGGTCACGACATTGCAGTTGGCGTACCTGCATAGAATCATGAATATCGATCATGGTGCGTCGAGTCGCCGCCATCCAATCCCAGTTGTAGTTACAAATATCCTGCTGGAATGGATCAAAACCCTGTGAAAAAGTAACACTAGGACCATCTGTAGCCCCGGTATCTGCAGCAACTGTACTTGCTCTGAAGTTCTTAGGTCGGCAATACTTGTCCACGTATCAGTCATCGATCGCGGCCAGAATAGTCACTTAGCTACGGGAAGGTAATCACACCCTCGCCTGAACATATAAGGCCATAATGAGACAGGAGAAAGCAAGGGGGAAATTAACTCGCGCCCCCGCTTTCAGGCCACTCTCCACTACGTACTTCATCTCATCAGTAATGATCCTAGCCACGTCGATCTACACATTAGTTAGAATGGAGTGGACCAAGTGTGCCACTGGGATCGGCACTGTTGACGTGTGGGATTTCGGTTTGATGTTTGTCAGAATCAGCATCAATACCAACTGAGGAAGAGGTTTCATGTCCTCTCAATGATACCTCCTTGGAACTCCAGACGGGTTCAGCTCTACCGTTTTTCCCTTCATCAATATAGCCTCGGAAATGACATCAGTGTTCCTATGAAGTCTTAAATCACGGTGGTACTCATCGATTTCATCCTCACCCAAGTTGAGAGGTCCTCCAAGCACCTTATTGATGGCATCCCTGTCAAAACTCACTGGTCGTCCTGCCACCTGTGTGGTCCAAGAAAAAGGCTCATCATCATTCAAAAGTGCGTTAGCATAAAACTCCCGCACAACCTCGACGTTGTAACTATCAGTAGGAGTCACCAATATGTCCCACTTTTTGCTATGGATGAGCCCGACAAAAGTTATATGCTCTCCCTCTGGATGAATAAGAAACCTCTTTTCAGGTAGAATTTTGCGCTTCTCCAAAGCCACATAGCGAGCAGCTTGTTTTGGACCCACAAATCTTTCGGTGTCGTACTGTATCGGTTGAAGAAGAGAGGTGCTTCCAACTTTTCTCTTTTTAGACACAATAGACCTGGACGCCATCTACAAACACAACACAGAAGAGAAACAAAACCATCCGCAAAATAGATTAGTAATTAGAACAGAAAAACAAAATTCTGTCACGTTCGCTGCAAACTTCGCTTAACAAGGACCTAGCGAATATTCACTACAGGTTCGCCTAACGAAGGTGCTAGTGAAGGCTACAGGTTTTTGAATTCTCCCACTATTTTCAATCAAAATCCAGACAATCCAAATTCTTTCTATCCTAATTTATGAACCACAATATTTGTCATGTTAAGAACAATTCTTCACCAACATGCAACCCTAAATTTTTCAGATATGCTACTCACCCATACCAACCCAAATGGCCTGTTCTCATGCACTAAAGCATTCTAAACACAGAAAAAAAGAATAGAACAAAGACATACCTGATTGAAGAGAGTGATTGGGTTGTTTGAGGCGGTGAGAAGAGAGCTAGGGTTTGCAAGGAGGCACAAATGCTAAGTGAGTGAGAGTGAAGTGTGGTGAGCGTGAGAGTGTAGTGGAGACCCTAAAAAAAACTTTAGACTAACAAGAAAATGTTTTCGGGCCCAATTAGGTGTCCCACTGAAACAAAATAACACAGCTTGTTTCGCTCTGTTCGCCTAGCGAACGTCCTAGCGAACATGTTCACTACTGTCTTCGCCTAGCGAAGGTGCTAACGAACATGACAGGTTTTGGTTTTTAAATATAGCAATGCACAACACATTTCAGCCAAGGTCCACCACATCAAGCACACTATTTACACAACAAAAAGCAATAAATACTTACAATGTTGGGGTGCCTCCCAACAAGCGCTTTGTTTAACGTCGTTGGATCTCGACGGTCTGTTGCGATCACGGATCGCAGAAAGGCATAGATGTGGTGTCCCGCTCGAAATCACCACCTAGATAAATCTTCAACCGCTGGCTGTTGGCAGTCCACTTCTCGTTGGTTTTGATGTCTTCAATAATAATTGCCCCGTAACTCAAAATGTTACGAATCTGAAAGGGACCCAACCACTTAGACTTTAACTTTCCGAGAAACAATCTCAACCTCGAATTGAATAACAACACCAATTATCCTACCTCAAATCTCTTGGTCACAATTTCTTTATCATGAAACCCCTTCACTCGGACCTTGTAGGTTTTGTTTAAATCATAAGCTTGAAGGCGAATTTCATCCAACTCATGAAGTTGGATTTTTTTTTCGCCACTCAAGTTATGATCAAAATTTAGCAACTTCAATGTCCAAAAGGCTTTATGCTCCAATTCAACCAGAAGGTGACAATTTTTTCCATAGACCATTTTAAACGATGTGAGACCAATCAGAGCTTTGAAAGCGGTCCGATAGGCCCACAAGGCATCGTCAAGATTGCTTGACCAATCCTTCCGTGAGGTAGACATGGTTTTTTCCAAATTTTTTTAATCTCTCAGTTTGATACCTCCGCTTGTCCGTTAGCTTGTGGATGGTATGGTGTTGCAACTTTGTGCCGCACAACATACTGCTCCAAGGCTTTGGCTAACTGAGTGTTACAAAAGTGTGAACCACCGTCACTTATTAACACTCTCGGAGTACCGAAGCGAGAACATATATTCTTTTTCAAAAATTTTATTACGGTTTTCTCGTCCGCCTTGGCACTCGCTATGGCTTCCACCCATTTGGAGACGTAGTCCACCGTAACAAGAATGTATTCATTTCCAAACGACGGTGGAAATGGACCAACAAAATCAATGCCTCAACAATCGAAAACCTCGACTTCTATCATGCTTTGCAGTGGCATTTCATTTTGTTGCGTTATTCCACCGATCCTCTGACATTTGTCACAACCTTTTGTATACGCATACACATCTTTGAACAAGGACGGCCAATAAAATCCCGATTGGAGGACTTTAGTGACCGTTCTTATATTGTTAAAATGACCTCCATATGGAGAGTTGTGACAATTCCATACGATATCTTTGGCTTCCTCCTCAGAAACACATCTCCGCAAAATGTTATCGACACCAAGTTTGAAAAGATGTGGCTCATCCCACACAAAGTACTTGGGCGTATAACAAAATTTTTTTTCTCTGGTGACTAGTTAGACCTCCCGACATCAATCTGGTGGCTTTGTGGTTAGCCATATCGGTGAACCAAGGTCTAACCTTCACCATATACAATTTTTCATCAGGGAACTCTTCCCTCGCCTCTTTCTCATGTTTTGTGACTTTATCATTCACAATTCGGGACAAGTGATCTGCTACCAAATTCTTGGACCCTATTTTATCACGAATTCCAAGATCAAATTCTTGAAGTAAAAGAATCCAACGAATTAACCGTTGTTTGGAATCCGATTTGGTAAGCAGATACTTGATTGCTGCATGATCGGTGTACACCACAACTTTAGATCCAATCAAATAAGACCTAAATTTTTCTAATGCATACACTATAGCAAGTAATTCCTTTTCAGTTGTTGCATAAATAATTTGAGCCTCGTTAAGAACCTTGCTTGCATAATGTATCACATGGAAAATTTTGGTCTTTCTTTGTCCTAACACTGCACCAACCACATAATTGCTTGCGTCACACATAAGTTCAAAATCATTTTTCCAGTTTGGTGCGACGATTATGGGTGCAGTTATTAGGCTTTGTTTCAAAGAATCAAAAGTTTTCATACAAGATTCATCAAAAAGAAAAGACTTATCTTTATTGAGCAGGTTGCTCAATGGTTTTGCTATCTTCGCGAAGTCTTTGATGAATCTCCGGTAGAATCTTGCATGACCCAGAAAACTTCGGATTCCCTTCACATTCAGAGGTGGCGGCAACTTGTCAATCACTTCCACCTTAGCCTTGTCAACTTCAAGTCCCTTTGAAGAAACTTTGTGCCCGAGCACAATGCCTTCCGTAACCATGAAGTTGCATTTCTCCCAATTAAGCACCAGATTAGTATCCACACACCTCTCCAAGACAACGTCAAGATTTTTCAAACTAAGTTCAAATGACGGTCCAAAAACTGAGAAATCATCCATAAACACCTCGATCGTCTTCTCAATCAAGTTCAATAATATAGCTTGCATACACCTTTGAAAAGTCTTCGGTGCATTACACAAACCAAACAACACCCTTTTATAAGCAAAGATTCTGAAAGGACAAGTGAAAGTCGTTTTTTCATGATCCTCCGGGTTGACAATTGTAGATGTTTTTTATTGGCTGCATTTTGTGGCAAAACATTGATGTATGTGTGAATGTCATGACTGATGTTATGACATACATGTGGAGAGTATTGCAGGGTAAGTTTATTTAGCTAGAGCAAAGTGAATTGGATGTCATGCTGGATGTTATAACATCAAGCAGTTGACATTAGGGCGCGTGTTTTAGGTTCTGGTATATTGCATGACGAAGCTCTGGCTATACTTCAAGAAACATTTTAGGGATCCTAGTTATCTCAGGCGAAATTCTAGGCAATGCTGAGGATAACATGAAATGTCCCTTACCTAATTGGGAGTGCGCAGCTTTATGAAAAGAGGTTTAACTTGGTTAAACCTAATTTCTGCACTTAGGCCGAAGATCTTTCTGCTGCTTATAAATAACAAAGTAGCAATCCTAATTGAAGGCAATTTTTGACAGAGAGTTTACAGAGTGTTTTGTGAGTTGTTTGTGAGTGAAGAATTCAGTCTGTGTACTGTGATCTTCACATGTGTGTTTGTGTATTAGGATTACTTGTGAGCCAAGCAATTATCTGTTGCATGATTGCTTTGGACTAGTGTGTTTTTGTGATGTATGTTAATTGTGTCACTCTAAGCTTTTAAGCACGAGTGTTGTGTCTCTTAATTGAAGCTGTGAAGCAAGATCAAGAATTTTGAAGTGTGTCTTCATTTTAATCTGTAACTTTAAGTGATTGATATCACTGCTGTGATTGAGGGGGATTGAGTTGGTACTCAGGTCTAGTGTTAGGCTGAAGTTGCATTGGGTAGGTCTTAAGTGAAGAGTGCAAACTGGTAGTTTGACTCTGAATTAACACTGCTTATAGTGAATTTCCTCCCTGGCTTGGTAGCCCCCATATGTAGGTGTGATTTGAACTAAACTGGGTCAACAATTCTCTGTGTTTTTTTACTACTTTCAGATCCTGTTCTCTATTAAGTTTAATAGTATGTTCAGTAGTGGATGTCATAACATTCACTGTAACACCCACTATCTGTTACTAGAATTTCAATTGGCATCAGAGCAGGCACCCTGCCTGTTATTTTTCTGGTTGAGATCTAGGGAAGATAAATTCTTGTACTATGGAGAAGGATATAGGATTCACAAATAGACCACCAATTTTGGATGGCTCTAACTATGACTACTGGAAACCTTGTATGATAGCTTTCTTGAGGTCTCTGGATAGCAAGGCTTGGAGAGCAGCTAACTCAGGATGGGAACATCCTGTGAAAATAGATAAAGATGGAGCAACTGTGCTAATACCTTAAGAAGAGTGGAGAAAAGAGCAAGAAGCCTTGGCTCTTAGGAGTTCTAAGGCCCTGAATGCTTTATTCAATGGGATAGATAAGAACATCTTCAGACTTGTGCATCATTGTGAACTGGCCAAAGAGGTTTGGGATACTCTCAAAACAACTCATGAAGGTACCTCTAAGGTCAAGATGTCAAGATTACATATGCTGACCACTAAGTTTGAAAATCTGAGAATGAAGGAGGATGAGACTATTCATGAATTCTACATGAATGTTTTGGAGATTGCCAATACTTCAGGAGCTTTAGGAGAAAAAATGTCTGAAGAAAAGCTTGTGAGGAAGATACTCAGATCATTGCCCAAAAGATTTGCCATGAAGGTCACTGCTATTGAAGAAGTTCAAGACATAAGCAACATGAAGGTGGATGAAATCATTGATTCTCTTCAAACATTTGAGATGGGAATGTGTGATCATGCTGAGAAGAAGAACAAAAGCATAGCTTTTATATCCAATGTTGTAGAGGACTCAGATGAAGACAATGATGGAAGTGAGGAGAATCTGTCAGAAGCTATAGCTATGCTTGGTAGACAATTTAACAAGTTGATCAAAAGAATAGATCAGAAGACTAGACCCAATGTCAAGAACACTCCCTATGACATCAGCAGAAGAGGTAAATATGGAGATAAGCCTAACCAAGGCAAAGGAATTCAGTGCCATGAATGTGAAGGATATGGTCATATTAGAGTTGAATGTCCCACTTACCTCAAGAAGCAAAAGAAAGGTCTAACTGCCACCTGGTCTGATGGAGATTCTGAGAGTGGATCAGAAAAATAATCTGCAAAACTTGCCACTACACTAACTAGTGTATGTGTATCTGATGATGATTCTAGTGGAGATGAGTTATCTTTTGATGAACTTGTAGCCTCATATATACAATTTTGTATCAGAAGTGCATAAGTGTGCCAACAAGGGGAGAAGAAAAAGACAATCATAAAGGAGTTGGAGGATGAGAAGAAGGAACATCTTGCAACAATAGAATCACTCAACAGTGAAGTCAATTTGTTAAATTCCAAAATTGATTAGATGTCAAAGTCCATCAGGATGTTAAACAATGGGACTGACACTTTAGAAGAAATTCTACAAGTTGGTCAGAAAGCTAGAGACATGTCTGGAATAGGCTTTGTTGGTGAATAGAGACCCATCTTGGGTTGCAAGAAGTCAAAGACTGAAGATTATGAGTCAAACCAGATGTCACGTCTGATGTAACAACATCAAGGGAACACAAACATGAACCAGATCAAGAGGAAGTTTCAAAGATGGAGGTGTTACTACTGTGGAAGATTTGGACAGATTAAACCTTTATGCTTCAGGTTACATGGATTTCCCAGCCATCCTTATCAAGGCAAACCCAACCAGGGTGCCCATGTCAAGAAACAGCATCAAGTTAGACCCAAAAAGGATGCCCCTGTCAAGAAACAACAATGGGTCGCCAAGGAGGTTGCTCTAGTAGCTCATACCCCTCTAAGGATGCCAACCAAAGAAGACTGGTATTTTGACAGTGGTTGTTCTAGACATATGACTGGAATAGGGAACCTTTTGGTGAACATCAAACCCCATTCCCGAAGTCATGTAACCTTTGGTGATGGAGCTAGAAAAGAAATCAAAGGTATTGGAAAACTAGACTGTCCCGGTGCTCCAAAACTGGATAATGTTATGTTGGTTAAAGGACTAACTGTAATCTTATTAGTATCAGTCAGCTCTGTGACCTAGGACTTTGTGTAAAATTCACTAAGGGTGAATGTGTTGTCACCAATGAAGAAGATGAGGAAGTCATGAGGGGATCTAGAGCTCAGAATAATTGTTACTTATGGGATCCTAAAAGTAACTTCAAATTTGTCCCATGACCAAAGAAGAAAAGAAGGATCAATTGTGGATTAAAAAGGGTGGACATCTTCAAGGGATGAAAAAAACCATATCCAAGGAAGCAGTAAGGGGAACTCCAAAGGTAATCCCAGATGAAAGAAAAGGTTGTGGTAAATATCAGGTTGGCAGACAAGCCAAGATAGCACATTCTAAGAATGGACATCATAGAAATCTAGATCTGTTATACTGGAAGTTGATGGAGTCCATGAAAGATGACCAGCATATAGGGAGCAATGTCACTCAGGATGTCATGACATTGTATTGTTACAATCTTAGTGCCATAAATATGAATCCAATTCAGCCTAATAGAGCCATGTATAGTGATAACAAACATCACTCTAGAAAAGATCGAGTGAAGCTTGAGAACTATGACCTACCAAGTGCTGACATTTTTACAAGAGATCTTGAGACTACTCAAATTGAAAATTCAAGAAGCAAGGTAGGAATGTGTCTTAATGAGGAGTTATAGCAATTAATGGTAATAGGGAATTGTAATTTGAAAATTAATCATTTGCTGATTGGTCAAAATATTGAGTTCCCTCCTCTTTTGCAATCATACCTTACTATTCCTCAGACCATCCTTCGCTCTCTGTGTACTCACCACCCTGTGACCTACCTTCAATCTCCACAAGTTCTCTCTTCACTTAGAACCATCACTATGTCTTCTAAGCGTGATACTGCTAATGCTCACCACATGAGCATCTCTCTGGATGATGTCCTTGATATCGCTCCTCTCAACATGGTTTCTGGAAATGTTGTGAAACCCCAAATTCTGCTCCTCCACATGCAAAACAAGCTTCTAAAGGTAAAACCCCTGAATCTTCTAGTGACAACATCAATAGAATGGAAGGCTCTACCTACGTGGATAGGTCTATCAGGTAGCTGGTCACCAAGATCCTCTATGAAGGTCGCAATGTGCATGGGATCACCACCCCTCTGTCTCGGGTTGATCCATCCCCAATCCCTAGTGAGAAAACTGAAGATAATACTGAGTTTCCCTCTATTGATACTAACCCTAACACGGAGAACCTGGAGAAGCTTGCCAGCTCTATGGTGCATGAGAAAGGTAATGATGTTGGCAAAAATGATGATGAGCCAAGAATACTGATAATGATGATGACATGAATGATGTTCCCAACAATGGTATAGATGTGCCATCAGATGATGAGCTCATCAAGAATGTTGCTCATGGAATTGCCAAGAGACTTGTGACTAGGAAAGGAAAAGCTGTGGTTGAAGAATCCCCTCTCAAAAGTCAAAAGAAGAGAACTCCTGTTGGCCCCCACAAGACATGGAGCAAGGTGACTGGTGCATCCAAGAAAAGAAAAGTTACCGGTAAAAACTCTCAGTCTGATGAGGATGTTGTGAAATATGTTCCTGACATATCCCATGTAAAGAAATCCTCTACTAAGAAATCTTCTAAACCTGTGCCAACTGCCTCTCTGAACAACATCTCTTTTCATACTATTAACAGTCTGACCAAATGGAGATATGTCTATCAAAGGAGAATTGCTCTTGAAAGAGAATTGGGAAAGGATGCCTTGGAAATCAAGGAGGTAATGGACCTAATCAACAAGGCTGGATTGCTCAAGACAGTCACTGGGTTCTCCAAATGCTATGAAGGACTGGTGAAGGAGTTCATCGTAAACATACCTGATTCGATCATCAATAGGACCAGCAAAGAATACATGAAGGTGTTTGTCAGAGGGAATTGTGTAAAGTTCTCTCCTGCTGTGATCAACAGATGTTTGGGACGTGCAAATAGTGGTGAGGAAGAATTGTCTGCTTCAGACAACCAGGTTTGCAAGATCATCACTGCAAATCAAGTCAAGACATGGCCATCAAAAGGGAAGCTATCTGCAGGATGACTCAATGTAAAATATGTCATTCTGCACAGAATTGGAGCTGCAAATTGGGTGCCTACCAACCATACATCCACTATTACTGTCGAGCTTGGCAAGTTCATTCATGTTGTAGGTACCAAAGTCAATTTTGATTTTGGCCGATACATTTTTGATCAGATTATTAAGCATTATACTTCTAGTGCTATCAAGCTGCCCATTGCTTTTCCCTCTCTTATTTATGAGATTATCTTAAATCAATACCCTGGGATTTTGTACTCTAGTGATGCTGCTAGCAAGAGAGAGAATGCATTGTATCTTCACTTCAAACTCTTTGCTGGGAGACATGCCCCAGATATTGCTTTGACTTCTGATGAGAAGGCCAATATCTCTAAAGAAATGATCATTGCTGAATTAAAAGAAACTTGTAGGGAATTGGGGGAAACTATCAATACTGCCACTGCAAGAAAGATCAAGCTAGAGTCTTTCATTCAAAGTCTTGAAAGAGATGCATCTAATATTGATAGTGAGGCTGTGTCAGGGGAAGAATCTAAAAATAAAGATGAAGATGTCTCAACTAATATTGAGGAGGTTGGATCCAGTTCTGCTGAGGAGGAAGAGTAATTAGTCTGCTTTGGTGGGTTGCTGTTTGGGCTAATGGTCTGCTGGTGGTTTGGCTAGGTTTTCCTTTTGGTTAGACTTTTTGCTTTTTATGTTTGCGTTGACAGCATGGGATATTTGTTGTGCTCTTCATGAGCTTTGTGTTGTAATAACCCTTTAACTTTGTGTTTCCAACCTTATTTGATCTATACTATCTGTTTAGTTATGATCTAAATTTGTGGCTAAAAGGGGGAGAAGTAGTAGTAGAATCAGCAGGTTGTGCATGTTTGCACTAATTAGCACTTAGCAGGTTTACCGATGTGCATATATGGTGATACAATGCTGCTGTGCTGAGTATTTTATAGATTTACATGGTTGCAGGTGTATATGTGTGATCAGGATGATGATCCTGTGTGTGTATGGTTGTTACTGTTAGGTGTGTGTGAGTTGGTGCTTGTGCTTGGAAGTATGTGTGACTGCAGGTTGTGTAGGTTGTGTAGGTTGTGTTTGGCTGATGTTATGTGCATCAGTTGAGGGGGAGCAACACAGGATGGTGTGACATATGTAGTTTGGACTAGCAGGTGATTTTTTTTGGCTATGGAATAGGTGTGATGCAGGATGTCAACCTGGATGTCTTGACATCCATAATCTAGAGCAGTCTGGATTAGTGTGTGTGAACAGGTTGATCCTGAGTGGCTGGAAGCTGATATTGTTTGTGTGTGTAGATGACTCTGATATGGTACTACAACATGTGTGTGTTGATTGGTAGTTTTAGCTAGTAGCTTTCCTGCATGATTAGATATATGGTATGAACTTTCTGCTGGTTGTGATCTCTGATAGGTTGACAAAGTGTTTTAGCCAAAAATTTGCCAAAGGGGGAATTTGTAAATGTTTTTTATTGGCTGCATTTTATGGAAAACGTTGATGTATGTGTGAATGTCATGACTGATGTTATGACATACATGTCGAGAGTACTGCAGGGTAAGTTTAGTTAGCTAGAGCAAAGTGAATTGGATGTCATGCTGGATGTTATGACATCAAGTAGTTGACATCATGGCGCATGTTTTAGGTTCTGGTATATTGCATGAGGAAGCTCAGGCTATACTTCAGGAAACATTTTAGGGATCCTAGTTATCTCAGGCGAAATGCTAGGCAATGTTGAGGATAACATGAGAGGTCCCTGACCTAATTGGGAGTGCAAAACTTTATGAAAAGAGGTTTAACTTGGCTAAACCTAAGTTTTGCACTTAGGCCCAAGATCTTTCTGCTACTTATAAATAAAAAAGTAGCAATCCTAATTGAAGCCAGTTTTTGACAGAGTGTTTTGTGAGTTGTTTGTGAGTGAAGAATTTAGTCTGTGTACTATGATCTTCACATGTGTGTTTGTGTATTAGGATTACTTGTGAGACAAGCAATTATCTGTTGCATGATTGCTTTGGACTAGTGTGTTTCTGTGTTGTATGTTAATTGTGTCACTCTAAGCTTTTAAGCACGAGTGTTGTGTCTCTTGATTGAAGCTGTGAAGCAAGATCAAGACTTGTTTGAAGTGTGTATTCATTTTAATCTATAACTTTAATTGGTTGATATCACTGTTGTGATTGAGGGGGAGTGAGTTGGTACTCAGGTCTAGTGTTAGGCTGAAGTTGCATTGGGTAGGTCTTAAGTGAAGAGTGCAAACTGGTAGTTTGACTCTGAATTAACACTGCTTATAGTGAATTTCCTCACTGGCTTGGTAGCCCCCATATGTAGGTGTGATTTGAACTAAACTGGGTCAACAATTCTCTGTGTTTTTTTACTACTTTCAGTTCCTGTTCTCTATTAAGTTTAATAGTCTGTTCAGTAGTGGATGTCATAACATCCACTGTAACATCCGTTGTCTGTTACTAGAATTTCAACAATGATTTGATTATACCCGGAGTATCCATCCAAAAAGCAATAATATTCTTGATCGGAAAGTCTCTCGAGCATTTGATCCATGAAAGCAAGAGGAAAGTGATCTTTTCTTGTAGCTTGATTGAGCATACGGTAGTCGATACACATTCTCCATCCCGTTACAGTTTTTGCTGGAATAAAATCATTCTTCTCATTGCGGAAAACTATCATTTCACCTTTCTTGGCACCACTTGAATTGGACTAACCCACAGACTATCAGAAATAGGATAAATCATGTCGGCATCCAACATTTTGACAACTTCTTTCCTCACCACTTCTTTCATAGTAGGATTCAATCTTCTTTGTGGTTGAGCTACCAGCTTGAAATCTTCCTCCATGAATATTCGATGCATACAATAGGAAGGACTTATACCTTTCAAGTCGGAAAGAGTCCAACCCATTGCCTCTTGATTTTTCTTCAACACAACAATTAATTTCCTTTCTTCATCCATGTTTAACTCCAAACTTATGATCACCGGCTTGTTCTTCTCTTCATCAAGGAAAACATACTTAAGATGAGATGGTAACAACTTTAACTCAAGCTTGCCTTCCTCATTGTTCTCTTTTTTCAAATTTTCCACCCTTTCTTTCAAAGGTGGGATTTCCTCTAGTTCTTCAAGTACCCACAAACACTTTTCAATTTCCCGTTCTTCTTCATTGACTTTTGAAAGAGCATTGGTAAGAACTTGTTGTAATGGTGTGGGAACTTGCAATAACTCTTTGACTTCTTTAATTGCCACTTCCGTTGCATCAATTCTAAAACAATCAATTTTGTCCTTAGAAAGCTTCAGGCTTCAAAAAGATTGAAGCAAATCTCCTCATCAAGAACTCTAACTTTCATTAGACCATCATCCATATTAATCGCCATGCGCGCGGTCTTCATAAAAGGTCGACCAAGAATCAAGGGAGAGTCTTCATCTTCTTCCATATCAATTACCACAAAGTCAATTAGGAGCAAAAATTTATCAACCTTCACCAACACATCTTCGACTACACCATGAGGGCGAGTGGTAGATTTGTCGGCAAGTTGCAACGTCATTTGAGTAGATTTCAACTCCATGTATCCCAACCGCTTTACAATAGATAAAGGTATCAAATTGATACTAGATCCCAAATTAATCAACCCCTTTCCAACGTAAGTATTTCCAATTGTAATGGGCAAAGTGACTTGTCCCGGATCACTTTATTTCCTCGAGAGACTACGTTGAATGATTGTGCTACAACTAGCATCCACCATGATCTTTTCTTGATCCGTATACCGCTTCTTCTTTGTGAGAATGTCCTTCATGAATTTATCATACTTTGGCATTTTCTCCAATGCTTCGGAAAATGGAATATTAATTTGCAATTGTTTGAATATGTCCATAAACTGAGTATAGTGTCTAGCATTGTCTTTCCTTGTTGAAGCATGCGGATAAGGAAAATTTTGAATCGGTATAGTGTTCACTTGATCTTTTCCATTTTCTCGACTTTTTCACTCTTTCTCCTTTCTTACTTCTCTCTCCTTCCTCACTTTTTTTCACTTTCTCATTTTCAACTAAATCTCCCTAAACATTTTTTTCTACGTCTTTCTCAACATTTTCAATTTCTTTTTTAACTACAACTTCCTCCGCCACTATCTCCTCACCTACGCCCATGTTAATTTCTCTACCACTTCTTATGAGAATCGCCTTTCAATGCTCCTTAGGATTTGGAGTAGCTGTAGCCGTGAAAGGCCCTTTTTGTTGATCGACCAATTGTTTTGATAATTGGCCCACTTATGTCTCCAAATTCTTAATAGCCGCATCAATGTTCTTTTAATTTGACATTGACATTTGCATGAATTGAGTAAGAGCTTCCTCCATCTTTGACGGTGCACTTTGAGTTTGTGGAGGTTGAGTGTAATTTTGATATTATTGACGATTTGAAGTTCTGGCTTCTTGCGGCCTCCAAGGGTGTTGGTACCCTTGATTAGGTCTTTGATAACCTTGATTTACTTGTTGATAAGGTGGTCTTTATTGGTATCCTTGATTTTGATTTCCGGCATAATTGGCTTCTTCCAAAATGGGAGGACAATATCCGTAGGATGGTCACCTTTACACAATTCGCAACTCGCCACTTGAACTTGAGTAGGAACTTCTTGCATCTCTTTGATTTATTGTGGAAGCTTCGACATTTGTTGGGCCAAAAGCTCCACTTGTTGCGTAAGAAGTTTGTTTTGAGCAAGAATAGCATCATTCGTACCTAACTCGAGCACGCCTGGTTTTCGTTGAGCTACTCCACGGTTATGATTCCCTTGGTGATCATTAAGTGTCATCTTATCAATAATTGCAATTGCATCTTCGACACTTTTTGACATCAAAGAACCCCCCTCTGTAGCATCCAATAAGGTCTTGTGAACCGAAAGGAGACCATTGTGGAAAATATGAACTTGAGTGAGTTCGTCAAAACCATGTCCTTTGCATTTTCTCAACATAGACTTGAATCTCTCCCAAGCTTCGTTGAGGGATTCACTTGCTCCTTGTGAAAACACAGCTATCGCAGTTTTTGCTTCCATAAAATGGTTATGTGGAAAGAACCGTTCAAGAAAATTCTCTCTCAAAAGATTCCAATCCGTCATGATTGTTGTAGATTGATCAAGATACCACTCCTTCGATTTCCCAATCAAGGAATAAGGAAATAACCTTCTGAACAATGACTCTTCGTCAGCTTTGGTTGCTCCCGTTGCACCCGCAATCTCATAGAATTTTGTAAGATGTGTGAACGGATCCTCATGATCTAATCCCGTGAAAGGATTTTGATAGATAAGTGCAAGGATTCTCGTCTTCATCTCGGCTTGTCATCCATTTTGAAGATTACGCACGAACTGAGCGGTGTTTCTTGGACTGTTCGTACATGGAACGGAAACTAGAGGTGGGGGTAGTGGTGGTGGTGCCATAATTGGTGAATTAGGTGGAGTGGATGAAGAAGATTCTTCGTGCTCTTGTCTTTCAATAGCTTGTTGTCGTCTTCTCCTTGTGCGACTATTGGTATGCCGAGCGATTCTCTCAATCTCAGGATCGAAAAGAACGTTTTCTGGCCAAACCTGTCCACGCATAAACGAATTCTACACACAAATTAAACAAATTAAAAAGCACAAAGAATTACAAAGATAAGAGATTCACAATACAAAAATCTTAAAATCACTAAACTATTGCAATGCTTACAATATTCTACTAACAATCCCTGGCAACGGCGCCAATTTGTTAGAAAGTATTTTGTGGTAGTGTTTTATCGTATCCACAAGGATTGATGAGAATAAAGATGCTTTCTGTTCAACGGTTCAATTATTTAAGAAAGGGGTTTTTTAGAATGGTTTCAATTTTCATAACAAAAGTTTGCAAGAAATAAAGCGGAATAAAAGTCGGTCTAAGTTTGATAAAAGCATGTCAAGATTAGGGTTCGCTAGTCCGTCCTAAACGTATCTAATTGATCAAATATGTGAACTTGCTGTTGTTTGTATGTTGTCTTGGTTTCTTTGCCATCTTTCTTTGTGTCTTAATTTCCATTCTTTCATGCCTAATTCCTGCACAATAACACACAAATCAAAGGTACCAAGACACTTTCACATAATGTTGCCAACCAACCAAAACAAGAGTGATTTTTAACACTTTCTTGACAAAAAGGAGTGAAAGATGCCCACATTTGATAGCTCAAATAAGCAAAGTTGGGCATCTAACAGCTTGTTGTATGGCATTCACTATAGTGGCAAGCTATCCAATCTGTGTCTGTAAAGCCTGAAGACTGCAATCTGTTTGTTGCTGAAACTGAAGATCATTTATAGTCATTTTCTTGACAAGGTCCTCTAGTGAAGGTTTAAAAGGTTTAAAGCATACAATTTGGAATTCCTTCATATGCTTATTTGGATCCTCACCTGCAAATCCATTAAACCTTGACAACAAGTGTATTAAAACAAATTCCAATTAGAAAGATACAGTAACAAAAGGATATTCAATACATAAAGCATTATAATTATATAAGGAGCAACAAGCTCTCTTAATATTTTTTGTTCATTCATGTTATCAAAAGGGAGAAAAATAGTTAACAAAGAATGAGAAAGCACAAAACCAATTCAACAATTCAACAAATGCAGAAATACCAACAACGCCCCTATTGAGAAAATGAGTGGAAAAATAGGAAAGCGGTTAAAATAAAATCTAAAAAGTATAAACATATGACTAAAAATCAAATCAAATCAGATTAAATCTTTACAAAAAATTTCGGATTTTTTTGAAAATATAAAAATAGAAATTAAATCAAATAAAAATCGAAAAATAAGGAATTTACGATTTCCAGGGTCAAAATCTTTTAGAATTTCATTCTAAAGGTGTATTGTTTGTCGATTTTTTTTCGGATTTTCTGGAAAAAAACTCGGATCAAATCGAAACAGTAACTTCCAACTTACCAGATAGGCTGAAACGCTTACCCCTATTCTGCAACCCTGAAAATTAACACACAAAAACAAAAAACAAAAAACAAAAAAAACAAAAAAACTCTAACAAAACTTCTAAAATTGGCTAAAATTAACAAGAATCCCCAGCAACGGCGCCAATTTGATCCGCTGTCGCGCACGGATCAAAAACGAGTATTTTTGAAAACAGTAGTAACGCTAACGACAACTCGAGTATCATTCTCACAAGGACTCTTGTATTATTTCAACCAACTAAAGAAAAGGTTTATGGGGGATTTTAAGTTTTGATTTATAAAATAAGAGAAAAAGTGATTAAAATAAGTGATTATCAATTAAGCTAAAACGGTTAATCCTACTGATTCAGATTCCGACTTATCATCGGCTATTATAACACCAATTCCTAAGCGGCTTCAATCCTATTCAATTATGATATTAATCAGACAAGCGCTTATCAAAATCATACGAATCATGTTCCTGTTACCGAATTAAGCAAACGGTTAAGAATATGACGAGTTAACGAATTAAGCAAACGATAACACACAATTAAAATTAGGAACATGCGTACAATCGAATTTAATCAATTCTATCCTATGAACACAATCTAATTAAGCAAACGACTGTAATCAAATTAAGCAAATGATTCATAGAAAAGAATTGAACAGAAATCGAATTAAATTGGTATTATAATAACCTTAAAATGATGGAACCCGTAAGCAGCATGATTTGCCTTGGGAATTAGTTTTCTATGAAAATCGTACAAAACACAATGAAATTCGTAAAAATAAGGTTAAGTGATAGTAGTACGACTGCTAGGTATAAGAAAACATCAACACTTCTGGTTTTAACCCAACTGGGTCGAAAAACATAAAATAACCCGGCCCAAAACTAAATATTTCAAACGGCAGATTTCGAGTCCTGACTTCAACGAATTATTTGGACCTGCTACACTCCGAATCACCCTCTGCCTCGAACATAAAAATTGTAGCTCTCTGTCTTAGCTTTCCAACGCCTATTATAACGCACAAATTCGATTCTTGCAGCTCTAGTAATGATTCAAACAGTGGACAGATATCAAATAATCGCTAAAGCTGAAAATAAGCTGTGAAAAAAATAAAGGTAAAAACAAACTTAAATATGAAAACTCATTAAAATTGTAAAAATACTCAAATAAACTGTAGAAATGCCTAAGTATAACAATGGAAGAATGTGTATGAATATGTACTGATCAAAGCATGTTGATGATGCTAATGAAACTCTTGTCTCACGCTAGCTACCATAAATTCTGATTTGCAAAAGCAACATGAGAACATGACAGTCTTTGATATGATCGAACATCTAAAAATAATCGATCAAGAGCAGGCTAGACACGAGTGGTTTGAAGTTTCCAAAGCCTTTTTCAAGGCAAGATAGTTGAGGGAGCCTTTGTAGGTCCCCATGTACTCAAGATGATTAGGTATATTGAGAACTTTGAGGGGTTGAGTTTTCTCCTCGGAAAGGAGCTTACGACTGATTTGATCCTGCAATCCTTTTCGGAGAGATTCAGTCATTTTGTCCTTAATTTCAATATGAATGATATGGATAAAAGTCTGTCAGAGCTGTTAGGCATGTTGAGAACTACTGAGTAGAATAAGAAGTCAAAAGGGAAGGCCACTCTGATGATCAATAATGGAAAGAAGTAGAATAAAAGGACCATAAATAAAAATGGTAAAGGGAAATTCAGGGAAGTTTCCAGACCCAAACCTATTTCTAATGCTTTGAAGCCTAGCGAAGATATAACAAAGGAGGAAACTTTCTTCTATTGCGGTAAGACCAGGCACATGAAGAGAAACTTCCTAAAGTACACCGAAGATAAGAAAAATGAAGTGGAGACTTCAACTTTAGGTATTTTTGTTATATAAATAAAATTTTATACTTCTTCATCATGGGTATTAGATACTGGATATGTTTCTCGTATTTGTACTAATGTGCAAGGGCTAAAAAGGAGCAGAGATTTGACATACGAAGAAGTTAATCTACAAGTTGACAATGGAGTAATGGTTGCTGCTTTATCCATAAGAACTTATGCATTGACTTTACCTAGTGGTTTAATAATTTAGTTAGAGAACTGCTATTATGTACTTGCAATTAGCAAGAATATTATTATTTGTTTCGTGTTTGGACAAGTTTGATTTTTCATTCATAATAAAGAAAAAATATTGTTATATTCATTTGAATGATGTATTCTATGCTAATGCACAAATGAACAATAGATTATATGTCCTTGATCTTGAAATGTCAATTTATAACCTTAATACTAAAAGAATGAAACTTAACGAGTTTAATGCAACTTACCTTTGGCGTTGTCGCTTAGGCCACATAAATGAGAAACACATTTCCAAAATCTAAAAAGATGGACCCTTGGACTCTTTTGATTATGAATCATATGAGACATGGACATCTTGTTTAATTGGAAAGATGACAAAGTCTCATTCAAAGAAAAAGGTGAAAAGTCTAATGATCTTTTGGCCCTCGTACATACTGATGTATGCGGACCATTGAACATGTAACACCCCAGCTTTAGTAAATAATTTTATTTTAATTTAATTATACCTTTTGTGTATTTATTTGATTATTGTGTGTGGGTGGATAAATGAATGTGGATGAGAGAGAGGGTGGATGACCTTGTAGTAGGGTGTGGAGAGTAATTAGAGAAAGATAGAATAAATTAGAATTATTTTATTAATTAAAATAATGTTTTGATTTTATTATTTAAATAAAATAAAAAGATAAAGAGAAAATAGAAGTTGTAGAGATATTGAAGACAAGGTGGGGATTAGAGAGAAAAATAAGGGTAAAGTAGGAATAGTCTAATGTGGAGAATTGGTTTTTAGTGTAAAAAGAGAATTAGAAGGAAGGAGTTAAGGAATACATAGAATTTTCGGGAGAAAAGAGGAAAAGGAGGCTAGGATAAGAGAAAGAGAAAGAAAAGGCATAGGAAGAGCATCCATTTATAGAGCTTAGAAGAATTTTGTTTGAAAAATCTAAGGTAAGGGGAGAGAATAACTTTCAATAGGGCTTATGCATGAGGGGTAAGGTTGAGGAGTCCTCAACCTCTAATAGGACATTGAGATGTTTATGAAATTTTGACTTTCTATGATATTATGATGTTGATTGGTTGAATTGATGTGTACTTTTGTGTAAAATTAAGTATATGATTACTGTTTTGAAATTGTTAATATTTCCACCACTGTTGAAAGTTTGAAGTTTTGGGGTAAAATATGAAAGTATGAAAATATATGATTTTATTGATGTTAATCGCTGATAAATTGTGAATTTGTGGTGTTAATTATTGGATAATTGTTGTATGTCAAATTCTGAGACCGATGCTTTTTACGGAATCGAAATCGGAGATCCGAAAAGACTTATATGATGAAAGACATAGAAAAATAAATTCTGGATAATTACCTGCAGATTCTGGGACATAGTGACGAACTAGAAATGGGTGATAACGCGAAATCATATATATATATATATATATATATATATATATATATATATATATATATATATATATATATATATATATATATATATATATATATATATATATATATATATATATATATATATATATATATATATATATATATATATATATATATATATATATATATATATATATATATATATATATATATATATATATATATATATATATATATATATATATATATATATATATATATATATATATATATATATATATATATATATATATATATATATATATATATATATATATATATATATATATATATATATATATATATATATATATATATATATATATATATATATATATATATATATAATGATGTACTTTTCTACTAATCGGCGACCGTTTTCACTCCAATTTCGGATCTATTTGCCCAGTATTAGTCCATGCTCAAATGGAGCAAGATAAAGAAAAGAAGCATTTACAGGTGAAAACCAGGTGAAAATCAGGCCAAAAAGCAGCAAAAACGAGTTCTGCTGATATGACGACCGTCATGCGTGTGACGACCGTCACAGGTCCATGACGACTGTCATGGAGTTAAAATGCAGTTTTTCTGCACGTGCTGTCAAGTGATGAAAGTGCCAAAGAGGAGTGGACCACTAACTCCTATATTTTCTAATATCATTCCCACTTCCCGAAGAAATAAACCGTTGAAAATCCCATCTATAAAAGGAGGTAGCTAGTACCAGAAAAAAGGGGCCGCATTGAAGAGACGAAGTGCTGCCAATTTACTTTCAGAGCAATTATTCAGTTTCCCATTTTCTTATCGTTATTTTGTTTCCTTTTTCTTTCCTTCCTTGCAATTGTTGTTTTACTTTCCCATTTCTATTCTGTACGAGTAATTGGCATAAAGACTAAATCCTGCCGCCATTTTGGAGGATTTCCCAAAAGCCAAATCGAATTATTTGCAGGTTTCTATTCTAATCGTTAATTGAATTGCTATAATGCATATTATTATTTTCTGCCATTATTTACGTGCTGTTAATTTATATCCATGTCTGGCTAAATCTTAAGTAATCGGTATGTAATAAATAATTTGATGGGATTCGATAATTAACCGGTGTATATCTACCTTTTCAAAACTTATTTATGGCTTTAGTTTTTAAATCAATTTTTCTAAATAAACCTTCGTCGCAACAGCGAGAAATTATTTACAGTAGTTTTGCCACGACAGTGGGAAATTCATAAAGGTACGAACCAACAAGCGACAGCTGAGGCTAAGACCAGATAGTAAAACCTAGGCATTCATTTTAAAAACAGCGACAGCGCTTTAAAAGGAATTGGAACTTAATAGTTTTCAAAAAGTAACTTTAACCCCGAACGGGATAGCGACATCATACATTCCGCCTTAGAGTTGCGACTAGCGTCAACAACCATCGTGAGACAAAGGTCTTTAAACCATCATTTTCTTCTTAAACTATTTTTGAAAACCTAAAGACACCGGTGACCTATAGAATCCCTGAAGAAGTAACATATTACATACCGATTCAAGCATTTATACCTTAATTAAAAGCTTTAGTTCCCTTTAGTTTACACACTTATTTCGTTATTATTCCCCTAAAACATTACCAACCTAGCTAAACATAGTAACACCCGATAATACTAGTTTGATTACGAGTCCCTGTGGGATCGATATCTATTATTACTACGCGATAGACTGTGCACTTGCAGTTAATTGAGTTAGACATAGAAAGTCGCGATCAAGTTTTTGGCGCCGTTGCCGGGGACCCGTTTAGTCAATAGTGTAATCTTTTGTTACACAGTATAGACTAGGTTAACAATTCTCTCTCCCTCTACTCGTTCTTCGATTGTATGTCAAGTACTTGCTCACAAGGCGACATCTTACAACCTACAATCGCCGAACTAGAGCGCTTCTTACATCTAAGAAGGCGCATCATCGAATATCAACGAAGACACAATATTCCTGATCTTCTAGCTCATCCTCCTGTTGAAGAAGCAAAGATGGCTGACGGACCTCAGAACAAACCGTTGAAGGACTACGCTACACCCTCTCAGATGGAACCTCGAAGTAGCATTGTTGCCCCAGCTATCAATCGAACCGATTTCGAACTAAAACCGTCATTGCTGTCAGCTGTACAACAAAATCAATTCTCAGGAAATGCAACTGAGGATCCAAACGAACACTTAACGAAGTTTGTGCAATACGCAGACACAGTGAAGGCAAATGGAGTAACTCCAGACGCAATAAGACTTCGTCTTTTTCCTTTCTCTCTTAGAGATAGAGCTTGGACATGGTTACAATCCTTACCATCCAACTCCGTTACGACGTGGGAACAGTTGAAGAACGTTTTCTTAGCGAGATACTTTCTGCCAAGCAAAACTGCTATGCTTAGAGCTCAAATCAATGGATTTCGACAAAAAGATACTGAATCTCTCTACGAAGCGTGGGAAAGGTTCAAAGATATGATGAGAGCATGTCCTCACCACGGTTTAGAAGACTGGGTGACGATACATACTTTCTACAATGGGCTTCTGTATAACACCCGATTAACGGTAGACGCCGCCGCGGGCGGTGCACTTATGGATAAGCCATACGATGAAGCCTATCAACTAATCGAAAACATGTCTCAGAACCACTGCCAATGGGGAGGCGAACGAACTCCAGCAGAGAAACCCGCAGCGAAAGGTGGGATGTACGAGATCAGCAGCCTTGAAAAGTTCAACGCTAAAGTAGATGCTCTAGCACAGAAAATCGACAGTCTGACCGTTAACCCAACTGCAACCGTAGCTGCTGTAACTCCAAACTACGAGTTATGCGGAATCGCCACTCATAATGCGCCCGAGTGCCCATTACTGGCCGGAATCCCACCAAATTAAGTAAATTACGCTCAAGGAAATCCTTACGCAAATACTTACAACCCAGGATGGAGGAACCACCCAAATTTTTCCTACAAGAACGATAATGCCTTGCAAGCACCCGCTGCTCCGCCAGGATATCAGAAACCAGCCGCTGCTGCCCAGACTGCCCCTAGGAAATCAAACCTTGAATTGATGATGGAAAAATTCATAGCTACTCAAGCTCAAACAAACAAAGAATTCATGAATCAAAACATACATACTAGCGAGCAGATTAAACAGCTGACCGGAAAAGTAGACGCTTTAGCCACCCACAATAAGATGCTCGAAACGCAGATATCACAAGTGGCTCAACAACAAGCCTCTGTAGCTGCCCCAGCTGGAACATTTCCAGGCCAGCCCGAACCTAATCCTAAAGGTCACGCAAACGCTGTTATATTAAGAAATGGAAAAGAATTGGAAGGCCCAACAGATCCTAGGAATGAAGATTTAGTAATGCATCAGAAATCTGATAAACCAACCGAAAAGGAGTCTGAAACAGAAAAGAAGGAATGTGAAGAGCAAAAGGCCGCCAAAGATGAAAACTCATATGTGCCTCCAGCGCCATATAAACCACCTATCCCTTATCCTCAAAGATTAATAAACTCCAAAACTTCAGGACAATTTAAGAAATTTGTTGAACTTCTGAAACAACTAAACATCACTATCCCGTTCAAAGAAGCGATAACTCAAATGTCGTCATACGCTAAGTTTCTTAAAGAAATTTTGTCTAATAAAAGGAAAATAGAGGATAACGAGACAGTGACACTTACTGCCGAATGTAGCGCAATCATTCAAAACAACATGCCTCCTAAACTAAAAGACCCAGGTAGTTTCTCCATACCTTGCGTCATAGGAAAGTTCGTTATAGACAAAGCTCTATGCGATCTAGGAGCCAGTATAAGCATCATGCCTTTATCTATATGCAAAAAGCTGAATATGGGAGAACTAAGACCGACTAAAATGTCTGTGCAATTGGCTGACCGATCAGTCAAATATCCCGTCGGTGTACTGGAAAACATTCCAGTACGCATAGGCCAATTATATATCCCAACCGACTTCATAATCATGGACATCAAAGAGGACTCTGTTACCCCAATTATCCTAGAAAGACCGTTCCTAGCTACAGCCGGAGCTATCATAGACGTAAAGAAAGGAAGGCTAACATTCAAAGTAGGAGAAGAAAAGATAGAGTTCATCCTTACCAAGTTCTTGAAGGCACCAGTTATAGATGACACATGCTATATAGTAGATGTCATTGACGAATGCATACGAGAATTAGAGAAGGAAGAAATTACATATTCTGAAATCATGAAAATCCAGATCCCTGCTATTCATGAAGACGACAACTGGCGTGCACCATACAAAGATGATAGTCTGAGCGAGATCTTAGCACTCACTCCAAATCACATGCCAGGTCCGAAAAACCCAGCTCTAGAACTTAAAGAGCTACTTAAAACCCTCAGGTACGAATTCCTAGATACAAAATTCAAAAGACCAGCAATAGTCAACGCTAATTTAGAACAATCAGAAACTGAGCAACTATTAGAAGTCCTAAGGAAATACCCAACTGCGTTAGGCTATAATATAAGTGATCTAAAAGGCATAAGTCCTTCCATCTGTATGCACCGTATCATGCTAGAGGAAGAATGCAAAATTTCAAGAGAACATCAGAGAAGGATAAACCTGATCCTAAGCACTATAGTCAAAGACGAGGTGAAAAAGTTACTAGACGCAGGAATCATATACCCGATCTCCGACAGCCAATGGGTCAGCCCAGTACACGTAGTACCCAAGAAAGGAGGCGTTACTGTAGTGAAGAATGCGAAAGGTGAATCGATAACCCAAAGAGTTGTGACTGGAAACAGGATGTGTATCGATTACAGAAAACTGAACAAGGCAACTCGGAAAGATCACTTCCCTTTACCTTTCATAGACCAAATGTTGGAAAGACTAGCGAAACATTTGTACTTCTGCTATCTAGATGGTTACTCGAGATTCTTTCAAATTCCTATTCACCCCGATGACCAGGAAAAGACAACATTCACCTGTCCCTACGGTACTTTTGCTTATCGCCGAATGTCATTCGGACTGTGCAATGCTCCAGCAACCTTTCAGAGATGCATGATGGCAATCTTTGCAGATTACATAGACGACATCATGGAAGTGTTCATGGATGACTTCTCTGTATGCGGAAAAAGTTTTGAAAGTTGTCTGTCGAATTTAGAGATGGTACTCAAAAGATGCACTAAAGTGAACCTTGTCCTTAATTGGGAAAAATGCCATTTCATGGTCCGACAAGGCATCGTTTTAGGACACGTCATATCTGAAAAAGGGATTGAAGTTGACAAAGCTAAAATAGAGATCATAAAGGATCTCCAACCTCCGAAAACCGTACGAGAAATACGAAGCTTCTTAGGACACGCTGGATTCTACCGAAGATTCATAAAGGATTTCTCGAAAATCACAAAACCTCTTATAGGTTTGTTAATGAAAGATGTCGAGTCCATCTTCGACAAAGAATGCTTAGAAGCATTCGAAACTCTAAAGTCAGCACTTATCACCGTACCAATCATGCAACCCCCAGATTGGCGACTACCATTCGAAATCATGTCTGATGCGAGTGATTACGCTGTAGGCGCAGTTCTAGGACAAAGGAAAGACAAGAAGCTTCACGCTATCTACTACGCCAGTAAAACATTAGACCCTGCCCAAATGAACTACGCCACAACGGAAAAGGAACTTCTAGCAGTCGTGTTTGCTTTTGACAAATTTCGCTCCTACTTGGTAGGAGACAAAATAATCATATACATAGATCACGCTGCCATTAGGTACCTAATAAGCAAAAAGGACGCCAAACCCAGATTATTGAGATGGATCCTATTATTACAAGAGTTCGACTTAGAAATTAAAGATAAGAAAGGGACCGAGAACGTAGTTGCAGATCACTTATCCCGTATAGAGGGCATTAAACAAGAACCAGTGCCTATCAATGACGATTTTCCCTACGAACGTCTGATAGCCAAATTGGAAAGCGATATGTCCAACTCAACTTCGGAAGAACCAGAACTGGAAAAAGTCGTGGAAGCTGTCTATGCCCAAGCCACTTTGCCGTGGTTTGCTGACATCGTTAATTACTTGACCGCAGGCGTGCTTCCACCGGACCTGACTTATCAACAAAAGAAGAAATTCTTCCACGACTTAAAGCATTACTACTGGGACGAACCTCTACTCTTCAAACGAGGCGCCGACAACTTATACCGTCGCTGTGTCCCAGAGGAAGAAATAGAAGACATCATCTCCCAATGCCATTCAGCACCGTATGGTGGTCATGCTAGCACCTCAAAGACATGCGCTAAAATTCTACAATCTGGCCTATTTTGGCCCAGTCTCTGGAAGGATGTCCATACGCTGTACTAAAATGCGACCGGTGTCAACGCACTGGCAACGTCTCACGACGCGACGAAATGTCTCAGAAAGGAATTTTAGAAGTAGAAATCTTTGACATCTGGGGAATCGACTTCATGGGACCTTTCCCGTCTTCTTTTGGAAACAAATATATACTCGTCGCTGTCGACTATGTATCTAAATGGATAGAGGCCGTTGCAGCTCCAACAAATGACACGCGAGTAGTCGTTAAACTCTTTAAAAACACAATATTTCCTAGATTCGGTGTGCCCAGACTCGTCATTAGTGACGGTGGTTTGCACTTCATATCGCGAATCTTTGACAAACTCCTCTCCAAATACAGAGTCAAACACCGAGTAGCCACACCGTATCATCCACAAACTAGTGGACAAGTGGAGGTTTCGAACAGAGAAATAAAGAAAATTTTAGAAAAAACTGTCGCAACCTCCAGGAAAGATTGGTCATCAAAGCTGAACGAAGCTTTATGGGCTTATAGGACCGCCTTTAAGACACCAATAGGCACCACACCATTTAAACTAGTTTACGCAAAATCATGTCACCTGCCGGTAGAATTAGAGCATAAAGCCTTCTGGGCTATTAAGACGCTAAACTTCAACTACACTGCGGCAGGAGAGAAACAAATCTTGAACCTTCATGAATTGGAAGAGCTCAGATTAGACGCGTACGAGAATGCACGCATCTACAAAGAAAGAACCAAGAAATGGCATGATAAACGTTCGACCCGGAAACAATTCAGTGTGGGAGACATCGTGCTCCTATTCAACTCCAGATTAAAACTCTTCCCTGGAAAATTAAAATCTAGATGGTCTGGACCTTTTGAGGTCACCAAAGTCCTTAAGAGTGAAGCTGTTGAAATCAAAAATCAAATCAACGCACCGTTTATAGTAAACGGACAGCGTTTGAAGCATTATAATCAAAATGAACACAGCGACCATGTGAGCAATTTGAAATTGCTCAAGCCTCCCGAATAGCTTACAGCCAAGCTATCGTCAGGCTTCTGACGTTAAAGACAGCGCTGATTGGGAGGCAACCCAATTTTTCCCATTTTTCCCTTCTAATTTTATTAAAACTATGTTTTCCTTTTAACTTATAATTTCTATAAATTTTTATTTTCTTATTTTTCCACTACTTATTTTATTTTTCTTTCTTTTATCACCCTTTGCTTCTTAAAAATATGATCTGAGTGACAGTGATTTTAACTTTTCCAGGATTTTAAAGTCGTTCTACTTTTCTCCCGTTTTTATTCGACTAACGAATATAGCTGACATCGACGTTACGACTGTTGTGTTTAGAGGACTAGCTCATAAGGCCAGATTTGAGGCACTGACTCAGAGAAGCTTTGCTTCGACTCTGTACTATGATAAATCCACCATGGACAAGCTAGGAATCTAGGATAGCATTCAGTATTTATTTAACCAATTAGGCTGGGAGCAAACTGCTCTAAAGACCCGATTTGCTACCTTCCGCGAACTGACGTTCGAATTCCTTAGCTCCTTAAGTTACTTACCCGAACATGGCTATGGATCCACTAAAGAGCTGATAACCTTTAGAATGTTTGGAATGGACCAAACACACAACCGTACCACGTTAGCTAACATCCTAGGCTTCCCTAGCGGACCTTTTGTGTTTACTACCACTGAAGAGGATATTGATCTCGAGTTAGAACAATTCTGGGGTTCCATCACCGGTAACTATCACCCAGAACCGAATGACATGCACAACAACGAGATACACAATCCAGCCTTCCGCTATTTCCATAGGATTTTAGCCCATACCCTCTTTGGGAAGGAGAAAAACATTACAACAGTCTCAAAGGACGAGTTGTTCATCCTTCTCTGTGCTTCACAAGGCCGCCCTGTAAATGCTGTCCCTTTTATGATGAGGGCATTTACACGCCTCAATAAGGAACCGCACTCACCCATTTTAATAGGAGGCCTAGTCACCATGATCGCCCACGAAATTGGCCTGAGGTATTACCTGAACAAAGTCGTTCGTTTCAGCAACTTCAGATCAATGGACATCCAGTTCTGCTTCAACAGACGTATCTTAGGTACCTTAGGACCAGGAGCCTACGAATACCTCATAGCTGATCAACATGTCCACCTTTTCACATTGCCCAACCATGAGCTAACCAGTATCCATAACAGAGACAATTGGCTTTATGAATTGGACAAGCCTATGGGACCCCCATCACCTCACTCCACACCCCAGGCTTACATGTATGACAGTGATCAAATCTTAGAAGCACATGACTATTTGTACTACCAAGATTATGAGTCCGAAGTGGAGATAGATCCTGAGACCCCTCCTAACTACCATAACTTTCCTGACCCCCCTCTTGAACAAAACACAGACAAGTTGGACACTGTTCTAAGAACTATGGACGACCTCAAGCTGGAAATAACCACTATCAAAGATGAATTAACGCAGCTTCACATGGATTTCGTTACTTACATGGACGTAGTTAGCGACCAATTTAATGACGTTATTCAGCAGGTCAACAACTTGAAGAAACCAAAGGAGTGATATTTTAGTTTTCTCTTTAATTTTAGTTTACTGCATTTCACATTGTTTCACATTATTTCATTTTGCAATTGTTTCTTTTTGGATATTGTATTACTTTAAACTCATTTTTGATTCAATGTTATTTTCATTTCATTCCGGTATCTCCCTTAATTATGTTTCCTATTATTTTCTATTTTGTAATCAGTCTATCATACTGCAAAAATTAAATTTTCCACTGTTAAAACGCCCCACAACCGAATTTCTGCATTTCTGCAGAATTTGTTGCTGTGACGGTCGTCACGCGTGTTATGACCGTCACACACCCCTGACGGTCGTCACGCAGATAAAACCCCAATTCTGTCAAAACAGAGGTCACGCACCTCTCCACTTCCACTCCCCTAATTCCCCACTTTCCCACATTTAAACCCCACTAAAAACCCTCCGAATCCCCCATTAAATCTCCACCATTTCAACTTCCAATTCACTATTATATATTAACCTCTGCATTCCCATACCTCACCATCCTCAGAAACTTCCTATTCTCAAACCTCTGCACTTCTCTCACGAAAATGGCCAGACAAAACCGTGCAAACCCCGATTTGAGCACTATCACTTTCCGAGAAGGCGAGGCCGGCGAACGGCAGCAGACCAACTTCATAGCATTCCATCAGCGGTCGCTTCAGCCGACCCGGTATGCTCACCTGGATTCTTTGACAGAACTCGGGATTCTAGATGGCGTAACTTGGATGTTACAGAGAGCCGGCATCTGGCATCTCTGAACCAATCCCCAACCCACCTATGAGCAACTCACACTAGAGTTTCTCAGCTCCTTCGCGTACGCAACATCGCCCGGCGATACCAACCAACTTACCGGCGCCGCCTGCTTTCGCTTGTTCGGCACCGAATATCAAGTCCCCTAGGACCGCATCGCCGTTATTCTACAGTTACCTCACAGCAACGATGCTCATCGCCGCATATCCAATCAGTTCTACCAAGAAGCTTTCCCTCTATGGAACCAACTGACCGGAACCACTCCAGAAAGTTGGGACACTCTGAACGCTACTCATATCCACAACCCAACTATCCGCTACTTCCACCGCGTGTTGAGCAACATAATATTCGCTCGCGACAGTAACCACAAGGTCAACTCGAAGGAGCTGTTTTTCCTCCGTTGCGTGTTCGCTTCGGAAGCTGTTAACGCCGCCCCGTTCCTCTTGGCTCACATTCAAGCCAATTTTAATCGCGGCTCAAAACCTTTCTATTTTCGTGGCATCATCACATCCATTGCCACAGGCCTCGGCCTTGGCGACCGCCTCCAGAAACTCCGCCAGATGCCCTCTGTCTTCCTAGACACCGACCACTGCCGTGCCTCCCACCTCATCAAACCTCGCGCAGATGGGAGATACCATCTGGTAGTGCGAGGCCGCACTATCCAGAGCATCATCATGCCTTCACGCACCCGAATGCATCCGGAGGATAGAGCCAACTGGCTTTTCGATACCACTGCCCCTGCTGCCCCAACTCAGGATAATGCCCAAGAGCCCAGGGATGAAGTTCAAGAGGAGCTAGACAGAGCCTACCAGCCTGAGCCATCACAAGCACCTGCTGCCGAAGGCCCTTCCACGCGCCGCCGCCGCCGTCCTGCCACTGATGACACATCTGAGGCCCTCCTTCGCTGCATCGAACACCAGAACCAGATGATGCTTATGATGGAACAGCTGAACCGAAGGGCTGAAGAATTCGAAGCATGGCAGAGAGAGCAAACCGGTCACATAAGGAAATCTTTGCAGATGATGCAGGATGTCCATTCCGGCATGGCCGATGAGATGGCACACCTCACTGTGCGAGTCGAAGGCCTCCGTGATTACATCTTCCACACCGGAGCTCTGAACCTCGCGGCACGCGATGGCACAGCCAGAGGTCGAGGTAGAGATCGAGGCAGAGGAAGGGACTAGTAGTATTTTTCATTTTTGTCATTTTGCTTTCTTTATTTATTTCCTTTGTATTTCTCCCTTCCGCATTCTTTCAAATTAGTGAGGACACTGATTGAGATAGTGTGGGAGCGGACCGTTATTTCCCTGTCATTTCCCATTTTCGATTGTATTTTTCTTTCGAATTTTCAATTTAAAGTAATTTTAATTTTCGGCAAATAAGCTCTTATATATATATACATATATATATATATATATATATATATATATATATATATATATATATATATATATATATATATATATATATATATATATATATATATATATATATATATATATATATATATATATATATCCGTTACGTGAACTCCCCGCGCGTCATCTGACATATACAAAGACACTTTTATCCTCTCCAAAGCATCACGCGTTACGCCTAAACCCTACCAAGTTGGAATTTCCGAGAAGAAAATTTTAACAAAGCTTCTACGCCTTGACACCTTAGACCTCTGGTTTATGCGAGTCAGTCTCACTACTTACTCGTACCAAAGCCTCAAGTTTCGACTCGAACGGAGCCCCCAGTAGTTTATACGAGCAGTCAGCACAATCCTAAACACTTCTAAGCAAGAAACCGATGCAAATAAGTGTATGATCTCTAGTAAGAATTCAATAATCTTGAAAGAAAAGAAAAGCCATATTGTTGCACCCCAAAATTTGACCAACAATTATTTATTCATTGAGTGTTTGGAAGTGGATACCTTTATCAGAAAGTTCAAGAGATCCTCAGAAGAAATGGGTTGAAACCAGGGTTGTGTGCCTCATAGTTTGAAAGTTGTGGATGCTCCTCAGATGGTTCTGAGACCTTGAGAATGAATTTGATGTTTTGGGAAAGCCTATGAGATGTCTTGATAGCCTTCATGAAGCCCAGAGAAGTCATTATGCAAGGGTTCAGAAGATTCAACCATGAATGATAGAATTAGGGTTTTGACTGGGTCAACCCTAGGTCAACTGATGATTTGGAGAAGGTTGAGACCAATCCAAGGGTCATAAGATCATGGAATGATGCATAGAGATGATATAAAGATGATTCCTAGGCCAACTCATCATGAGTGAGGAGTTTGAGAAGTTTCAAGTCAGGGTTCCCAAGGATTGTCAGTGAAAAACCCTAATTTGATCCTTATCTTCCAGGCAGTTTTAGCTCAAGATGTGATTGATATCTCACCTTCCCCATAACATGAATGTTGTAGAGCTTGTTCTAAGCTTTAATTTGAGTGGTGGAAGTCCTTGATAGGAGTTACAAAGTCCAAGTTATGGCTTTGACAAATTACAGGTCAGCAGAGGTGTGTGAATCTGGGTCCTTGAAAGTCACCCAACTTGCAGACAACTTTTGCCCTAGTAGGAGGATTCCTATGATTTCTTGGTCAACATTAATGTTGAAGAGGATCTTCTAAGCTTTAATTTGAGTGGTAGAAGTCCTTGATTGGATTTGTGGAACTCAACTTATGGTTTGAACAAGGCAGGGGTATTTTGGTCATTTGTCAGTTATAGGTCATTTTAGCCAATGCCTAAAACTCCTACTTCCAAGCCTCAAATGGAAAAACTCAAAACATGAAAGTTGTTCAAAATGTGATTTTAAGTCTAGAAAGAAGGTCACAAATTGTTGGAAAAGCTCATAACATGAAGTTACATGATTGGTCAAAAATGAACTAAAAATGGCATATAAGTTTGAAAAGTTGAATTTGGAAATTGATTTGGAAGATCCACAAATCCAAAATAGGTCATCCAATATATCATTTTGATTGGAAAAATCATTTTGAGAACATTGGTTTAGCTAGAATTTTGATTTGAAGCTTTAAAATGGGTGATGCTTTGAAAAATTGTTACTTGAAAAAGAAGGCAATGTTGAAAAACCTTACACAAGCCAAAGATGAGCTTGTTTTTCACTCATCCACACTCAATATCTCTCATAAGGAGAATTTGGCACAAAATGGTAAGGCATAAGGCATGGAATGTGAGATTTTCAATATGTCATCACATGAGATTTTCAAGAAACTTCCACCATATTCTAGATGAATCTAGAAGCATCTAATGATCATTATAAGAAGAGGGCCATGAAGAGAGTTCAAGGTTGGTGATAAAGAGGATTCAGAGGGGAGAGAGAGAGAGAAGCATCCATTGAAGCACTTCCTTCAACTTCAAGCAACTCTGAATTTCATCCACTACAAGCATTCTCCTTCCATACAAGTGCAAACAGAAGCTTGCTCACCCCCTAAGGATCACATTTCAGCCATTACAAGCTCTGAATCCACCCACACGAGTTCCCTCCACACCTCTTTGACAGGTTCCTTTTCTTCTCTCTATCTCCTAAATTATGCAGTCTTAGATAGCTTTCTAGGTAGATAATTGATGCACTAGGGTAGATGACTCTTTCCCATGAATTAGGGCACGATCTGTGAAGGTTCATAACAGAGCCAAGAATCTTTGATCTTCAAGATTTAGTTAGTTTGTTAGTTTTAACGAGTAAAGATTGGTTTAGAATCCTTAGGCTAACTTGTAGAAGCTCTGTAAACCATTAGATTGAAGCTTAGTGAAGGTTGATACCAGTTGATAACAAGAGATGTTTAGTTGGACCATGGCATTGAAGTCCTCTGTTGGAATTATTGAGGATGAATTAGGGAAATCCACGTGTACCATCTTGTTCCTCTCATTGAGTACTGCAATTTTCATTTTTGAATCGTGTTAAATCATGGCGTGTGGAGAGAGAATCAGGGATTGGAAGTTAGTGCATGAAGATGGATGTTTCTGAACCTAGGGTTTGCATTTGGGGACGAAGGCTGGTGGCCCTTGGATCGTCCTCCAGCCCTTGACTCTTTCCATTGATCCAACGGCCGTGATTAAATCTGAGAAAGGGAGGGAAAAATTCAAAAGAATGAAACGCGGTCGTTTCATTTAAGCGCGCTTGGGCTTGCTGGCTTCTATCCACACCCCCCCTATTTCTGGCCCATCTAAACCAACTAGCGCCTATTGCTATTCCAACCCCCCTCCCCTTTTAATTGATTTAATTTCTTTTATATTGTTTTAATATTTTTCTGTTTTAGAAAATTCATTAAAAAATGATAAATAACTCTTTTTTAATTCTTCTTTTTTCTATGAGTAGATGATAATGTGTAGAAAATATTAAAAATAAAAATGAGATTTTATTTTTAAGTTTAGTATTTTTAATAGATTTTTCTTTTAAATAGCTTTTATAATGTTTAGTTTGGTATCATGATTTTGCAAGAATTATTTTAGGACCTTCCCTTAGTCTTTTTAATCCATTCTTTTTTGTGCAATTAGATGATGAATCATAGTTCCCCATAGGATTTATTCTAGAATTTTAGAATTAAATTTTGATTAGTTTAATTAGGGTAGATTTAGGGTATCCTAATTAGGGTTTAGTTTGTGCTTAGGTGAAGAATTCATTTTCTTTAGATAGTTTTGTCTTGATTTTTAGGTAGAGGCCTATGTAGATGCTATGGATAGATATTGTAGACCCTTGTGAATAATTGTTAGATTTTTCCCCATTAGTTTAGTATTTTTAGGTATTTTCTGAAGTTGCCTGTTGATTTTGTCTGCCCTGTGGTTATCTGTTCATCTTTGGGGTTCATTGTGGGGAATTTGTTGAGGGGCTTGTGTTGTCTTGAAGACCTTGTTGGAGAGCATGATGAAGAGAAGATTGTAGATCAAGATTCAGAGACCCAGAGCTTGGCTTGTCCCCTGTCTGTGAGGTTTGAGATCCTGAAGTTTGAAGGAAGTTCATGGTACTTTCCTGAGGAAGGCACTATGAATGACTTTCATTCTTTCTTCTCACCTCTTTCTTAAGTATCCAATGATGTTGGAGCCAACTTGTGAGTTTAATTTCTCCTGAGGAGGAATGTAAACTGATCACATGTTGTTGAGCCACATGGGATACAACTCCTAAGTGGAAGCCTCCTAGTACTTTCCTGAGGAAGGTCCTATGAGTCTATTCACTTAGTTCCATTAGTTTGTTTAGGATTTCTCAAGTATCCAATGATGTTGGAGCCAACTTGTGAGTTTAATTTCTCCTGAGGAGGAATGTAAACTGATCACATGTTGTTGAGCCACATAGGATACAACTCCTAAGTGGAAGCCTCCTAGTACTTTCCTGAGGAAGGTCCTATGAGTTTATTCACTTAGCTCCACTAGTTCAGATAGGATTTCCTAAATATCCAGTGATGTTGGAGCCTGCTTATGAGTTTAATTTCTCCTGAGGAGGAATATAAACTGATCACAGTGGTTGAGCCACATAGGGTATGACTCCTGAGTATACACCTCCTAGTGCTTTCCTGAGGAAGACACTATGAGTCTGCTTGCTTAGCTCCCTTTCTTTGGTAAGCTTGTTCTGAAGCTTGAAGACTGGGATTGATTTCTCTTGTTTAGGGCTAGTGCTTAGATTTGATCAGGTTTAGGGTTAGGATTAGAGAGTAGACTCTTTCTTTCTCAAGCATGTGTGTTTGTTTGCCTGAGGGCACTTCATTTCCTTTATCTGGTTCATTGCTTGATAGCATGTTGTTATTTTTAGTATGATTACTGTTATTTCATGACTGGCTTGAGGTCGAGACGAGCTTGTGGAGGCTGAAACCCCACACACATTTCCTCCCTCACTTGCATTGCATGCATTTTACTGTTAAAGCTGATGTTTTTGTCTGTTTTGGTGTATCCTTGACATGATCCCTTAGGACTCTCATTTCCTTTGATAAGGATTTGATGATAGACTTTTAGGTTGAAACCTATGCATGACAACATCTAGGAGTTCCCTGTTCAAACCTCAACCATAGGATGAATCCATGGCATGATAACAGTAGGACTTGATAGTCTCCCTCCTAGTTGAGCCATCTTCCCCCATAGTTTCCCGAACTACGTTTGCTCTGATCTTTCATACCAGATGAAAGTACGTAGGCATAGGATGCGATATCCTAGCGAGCAACCTTCCCCATCTTTCCCCATAGTTAGCCGAACTACGTTGACTCTGATTTCTCATTCTCTGATGAGAATACGTAGGCATAAAGCGCGATGCTTTGCCGAGTCATTTTTCTTTTCTTTTTCAGCCAGCCTTGATAGGTAGATAGATTATAACCAACCCGTCCAAGTAAACAAACAAGCGAGGATCCCGTCGAGTACGACGGACGTGAGGGGTGCTAATACCTTCCCCTTGCGTAACCGACTCCCGAACCCAGACAATGGTTGCGATGACCTTGTCTTACCCTTATTCGTCAGGTTTTTCCGATCGTTTCCTTTCCCGCTCTGAGGGATAAATAACGAAAGGTGGCGACTCTTCTGTCATGCCGGCACCTTATTTTCGCGCAAGCGACAGCTGGCGACTCTGCTGGGGACCTTATAGCATCTAGGGACTTTTCCCCTCCCTTATGCTGGGACCGTTTCCCATCCCCTACGCGAGTCAATCCTATCGTTTGTGTGTTTGCTTGTTGGGTTGCGTTTATTTATCGCATTTTTACTTCCCGCACTTTACTTCCCGCATTTTTATTTTCCCGCATTTTATTTCCAGTTTGATATGATTATCTGTGCTGCTGTGGGAGAGGGATGTTACTGTAAGTGAGAAGCCGGACCTGGGCTTGAGTACACACCTAGATATAGTTGCGGAGAAGTAGTAGACGAACCTGTCTGCTGAGCAGGCACAGTTCCCTACGAAAATCTGCGCTCAGACGAGATTCTTGCAGAGGTGCTCCTTTCCGGTCCTGAGGATCTGAGGGGAGTCCAGACGTGAGGATTGTCGACTCTGGGGACCGATCATTTGGAAGTCAGCTAAGAGAGGCCTCTTCATGATTTGACGATGCCACTCCTTCGGGGAATCGTATTGTCACTCATGAAAGTCTGTGACGCTGACGACCGCATAGGATGTCGTACCTTTGTCTGTGGATTAGGTCCATCATACCTGTGAGTGGGATTGGGATATTGCAGGAAACTTTGACCTCCAGACTACCTGGTTTTCTCGACAGTGAATCAGTTATGTTGGGTTCTCAGTTGCAGAGCTGTTCTTGATAGAGCGAGAGTCTAATCAGAGGATTTTATCATCGGGTGTTTGTCTGTTCCTGATAGAGCAGGTTCCGATCAGAGTATTGTTATCAGAGGTTTGTTCTGGATGGAGCAGATTTTTGAGTGGGGTCTGAGGATCTCGTCAGCGGTTGTTATTTGTTCTTGATAGGGCAGATTTTGAGTGGGGTTTGAAGATCTCATCAGCAGCTGTGTGTTTGTTCTAGAGAGGGCAGACTTGTGATTTGGGGTCCGAAGACTTCATCAACAGATATTCCTTGATCTTGCATCCGGGGTCTTTATTATCAGGCCTTTATTCTTGTCAGGGCAGAAGTTTGATCTCGATCCTATCATATGGTTATTCACAGCAGATCAGATCAATGGTTTTACACCGGGGTTTTCTTCTCATCAGTGACTGTTGACACCGAATCTCCACAGCAGCCACCTGGATATATTGTTGCATACCTGCATTTTGCATTAGCTTGCATAATCATTCCATTAGCGTGTGTCTGTGACAGGTACCGCTTCCCCGATCCAGGATCTTTCGCCTCTTACCGTGTTACTACAGCCTCTCTCAGAAAGACTGTTGCGTACGAGTTCTCGGTCCTTGATGTGTCGAATCTAACTATTGCTATGTGAGGTTACTGTTTCCATGATTGGGCCTGGATTCCTCTCCTTATTATTGCCAACAGGTGCCAGGATCGGGGGATAATCTCAAGCACACAGACACACGCATGCATCTGCATAAAGCATTTTTGCATGACATACATTCTGTTACCTTTTCCTAACCTTTGATGTTGACAGGTTTTTCAGGTACTCAGGTTCTGAGCTGCTTTCGATCTCCAGGATTGATCAAAGACTCATCCACCGCTACTCAACTCGCGCTAATCAGACGAGAATCATGGACCAGGTACAGTCAGATGTTCAAGAGCTTCGTGAACGGATGGATCGTTTTATGGAGCTGATGCAAGTAGTTGCGAATGGGCAAGATCAGCTTCGTACTTTGGTTCAACCTCTCATCTCCAGGGTTGACAGTAATGGAATACTTCACGGCGGGGCCGTGCCCACTCCTCCTCAAGGGGATACTCCACAGAACGCTGTTCCTGCTGCCGGGGGCAACGGCAGTGCTAACGGCAATCTCATGACTAATCTCGGACTTAACGCGGCGGGCGCCGTCAATGGTGGTTTGGGAGCCAATGTTAACGTGGGGCCGGTCAACGGCAATGTTGGTGCAGGAAATATGGTGGTGCCTCAACCGTGGCTGGAGGACCATCAGGATGACATTTTCTCTCAGAGAGGTGTAGAGGCTGAGTTGACTGCTGAGGCTCGACTCAGGTTCAAGGCGCTGGAAGACAAGATGAGAGATATAGAAAATCAGAACGCATTGGGCGTTGACATGGCCAAGCTCGGGTTGATTGCTGACTTTAAAGTACCTCACAAGTTCAAGGTGCCTATCTTTGAGAAGTATAGGGGCACTACTTGTCCCCGTGTTCACCTCCGATCTTATTATAGAAAGATGTCCGCTTATTCTAACGATGAGAAGCTGCTGATGCACTTCTTTCAGGATAGTCTTTCTGGTCCATCGCTCGAATGGTATATGGGTTTGGAACCCGCTGCTGTGCGCACCTGGAAAGACCTTGCAGAAGCGTTTGTTCTCCACTATCAATATAATAGCGACTTGGCTCCCAACCGAGTTCAGCTTCAGAATCTCTCACAGCGGAGCAATGAAAGCTTCAAAGAGTACGCCCAGCGGTGGCGTGAATTGGCTGCTCGGGTTCAACCACCGATGGTTGAGCGTGAGTTGGTGCAAATGTTCGTGGCTACCCTTCCTGGAGTCTATTATGAAAAGCTGATCAGTGGCATGTCTGGAACATTCTCGGCCCTCATCACTTTGGGCGAGCATGTTGAGAACGGTATAAAGATCGGAAAAATTCAGGGTGAATCATCCTCAGCTGGAGGAGCTAGCAAGAAACCCTATACTGGCAAGCGTCGAGAGGGAGATGCCAGTGCTGTCACTAATGCTAGGAGAAAGGGAAAGGGCCCTCAGTCTCAGATCGCTAGCATAAACATCCCAGCTGCTCCCCCGCAGCCGCAGCAGCAGCCCCAGCAACAGAATAATCCGGGATATAAGAGATATCAGAATCGGGGTCCCCTGGCAAACCGTCATTTGGAAACTCCTCCTATGCCGTATGCACAGCTTCTGCAGACGTTGCTTCAGCTCCAATTAGTTCACAAGAGGACAATGGCTCCCTTGACAGGGGCACCACCACCAGAGTATGATGCTAATGCTACTTGTGAATTTCATTCTGGGGCACCTGGCCATACGGTTGAGAATTGTAAAGCTTTTAAGCACAAAGTCCAGGACTTGGTGGACGCCAAGGTGATCAACTTTTCTGACAACGTGCCCAACGTCACCAAAAATCAAATGCCTCATCATAGGGGGGGCGGAGTGAATGCTGTTATCACTGAAGAGAATTCAGACTTGCTGACCGATGTCAAAGATCTGAAGACGCCGTTGAGTTTTGTTAAGGCTAAGTTGCTGAAGAAGGGCTTCTTTCCTGGATGTGGAGAGCTATGTATGGCTTGTGCTACACTGCCTGATGGGTGTGAGCAGTTGATCGAAGGTATCCAAAGTCTGATGGCCGAGGGTATTTTGCAGTTCAGTCGAAGCGTTGAGAATGTGTCAGGGGAAGTCGTGCTGAAGCAGGCGGACGAAGTTGCTACCATTACTATTCCTCGTCACCCTATTACTATTTCTGCGCCCCGTCCGCCTTCTATCACCATCACCAGGGCCGGACCAATCCCATTCGAGAGTACCAATGCCGTTCCATGGCATTATGGCGCCGAAGTTTATTGTAATGGTCAGAAGATAGAGCTTGAGCCATCTGGATCGACTGCGCAGAATCTTGCTGAGGTCAGTGGTATCACTAGAAGCGGAAGAGTATTCGCACCGGCAGAGGTTGCAGCAGAGAAAGGGGTTCAGGCTGACGCTGTGGATAAGGGTAAAGGTAAAGCTGTTGAAGAGGTCCCTGCAGGGGCAGAGAAAGACTTGTTGGTTAAAGATGCAGAAGAGTTCATGCGACTAATCAAGAAAAGTGACTACAAGATTGTAGATCATCTTCACCAGACTCCGTCAAAGATCCCGATTCTTAACCTGTTGCTGTGCTCTGAAGCGCACCGCAACGCATTATTGAAGGTATTGAATGCTGCATACGTGCCGCAGGAGATATCAGTGAATCAACTCGAAGAAGTAGTAGCCCATGTCAATGCTGGTAATGGGCTGGGATTTACAGATCTGGAGCTGACTCCCAAGGGAAGAGATCACAACAGTGCCTTGCACGTCTCAATAGAGTACAGAGGCACGATTATGTCACATGTCCTAGTAGATACGGGCTCCTTGCTTAACGTGCTTCCGAAGAAGGCACTGATGAAGTTGGATACCCGTGGACTGCTGTGCACGCCTAGTGATCTGGTCGTGAAGGCCTTTGACGGAACCAAGCGCCACGTCTTCGGAGAATTGACCCTGCCAATTCAAGTTGGTCCAGAGACGTTTAATGCGGTGTTCTATATCATGGATATCATGCCCGCCTATAGTTGCCTCTTAGGTCGGCCGTGGATCCATTCTGCTGGTGCCGTGACGTCCACGCTGCATCAGAAGCTTAAATATGCTGTTGGGGGCAGCATAGTGACAGTCTGTGGAGAGGAGGACATCATGGTAAGCCACCTGTCGTCCTTTAAATACGTCGAAATGGATGGTGAGATCCATGAGACTCTTTGCCAAGCTTTTGAAACCGTCAGGGTGAAGGAGGTAGCTCCCGTTGTTGCAGTGAGGCAAGAGTTGAACCTCTCCTCGTTTAAGGAAGCTAGAGCCGTTGTCGAAGCTGGTTCCACCCCAGGTTGGGGGCATGTCTTGAATATACCAATCAAACAGGATAAGTTTGGATTAGGGTATTCTCCTGGAGCTGAGGCTTCATCTTCTTCTGGCAGTTCGTCTCATGGGAAAGGGCCGATCTTATTCACCAAGGGGGGAGTAATTTTCGAGAGCATCAACGCTACGTCGGAGGACAGCGGAGACAGTGATTGCGATCTTGACGCCTGGATTCAACCGAGCAAGCCAGGCGAGCGCCTCCACAATTGGACCATCAAGGAGATTATCAAGCTGACAAGTGAAGAGTAATGATTTGCTTTTTACAATCTTTGTACAACCCTATGTCCTGCCCGGGGCATAGTGGTTTTACTGTCAGGGCCTTGTTGGATTATGTGTATGCATTTTGTTAATAAATAAAAGGCGTTTTCTTCGTAATCAAATGTTGTGTTCTCTGTTATTCATGTTTTATGTTTGTTTCGAAAAACAGCAAAATGGCAACGAGGTTCGTGCTAACCTGCATATTCCTGCTTTAAACTTAACCCTTGTTATTGCAGGATCCACGTAACAGATGACATCGACTCTGGACCCTCTACGGCTCACTACGACTTTGATTGCCCGATCTACCAAGCCGAGGATGAGATTGATGAAGACGAAAACCTTCCAGAAGAGTTGGCCCGCTTGTTGAGACAAGAGGAGAAGGTTATTCTACCTCACGAGGAGGATATTGAGATCATAAATCTGGGTTCTGAGGAGCTCGTCAGAAATGTCAGAGTTGGGGCTGCGCTGCAGAATGATGTCAAGCATAGACTGGTCGAGATGCTTCGAGAGTATAGTGACGTCTTTGCCTGGTCATATGAGGATATGCCCGGACTTGACACTGATATCGTGGTTCATCGCTTGCCGTTGCGAGAAGATTGCCCTCCGGTCAAGCAGAAGCTCAGGAGGACGAGACCAGACATGGCTGTAAAAATCAAAGAAGAAGTCCAGAAGCAGTTGGACGCAGGATTTCTAGCCGTTACCACTTACCCTCCGTGGGTCGCCAACATAGTGCCTGTACCAAAGAAGGACGGTAAGGTACGCATGTGCGTCGATTATCGGGATTTGAATAGGGCGAGCCCTAAGGATGATTTCCCGTTGCCTCATATCGATGTGTTGGTCGACAATACAGCCCAGTTTTCCGTGTTTTCGTTCATGGATGGCTTCTCCGGTTACAATCAGATTAAGATGGCGCCGGAGGACATGGAGAAAACGACGTTTATTACCCCCTGGGGCACGTTTTGCTATAAGGTAATGCCCTTCGGTCTGAAGAATGCAGGGGCCACTTACCAGCGAGCAGTGGTAACTTTGTTTCATGATATGATTCATCGCGAGATCGAGGTCTATGTTGATGACATGATTGCAAAGTCCCAAACGGAGGAAGAGCATCTGGTCAATTTGTTGAAGCTGTTTGAAAGGCTTAGGAAGTTCAGGCTGAGGCTGAATCCTAACAAGTGCACTTTCGGAGTGCGATCCGGAAAGTTATTGGGGTTTATCGTTAGTGAACGAGGTATTGAAGTTGATCCTGCAAAGATAAAAGCTATCCAAGAGATGCCAACGCCGAAGACAGAAAAAGAAGTTCGTGGTTTCTTGGGCCGAATAAACTACATTGCAAGGTTTATCTCTCAGCTCACGGCCACTTGTGAACCGATGTTCAAGTTGTTAAAGAAAAATCAGGCGATTACTTGGAATGAGGATTGCCAGAAGGCATTCGATAAAATAAAGCAGTATCTTCAAGAACCTCCAATCTTGATACCCCCAGTGGCTGGACGGCCATTAATCATGTACTTGACAGTTCTGGAGAATAGTATGGGGTGTGTTCTCGGTCAGCACGACGAGACGGGCAGAAAAGAGCATGCCATTTATTATTTGAGTAAAAAGTTCACTGAGTGTGAATCTCGATACTCGATGCTGGAGAAGACGTGTTGTGCATTAGCTTGGGCTGCCAAACGTCTACGACAGTATATGCTCAATCACACCACTATGCTGATTTCGAAGATGGATCCGATCAAGTACGTCTTCGAAAAGCAGGCTCTTTCGGGCAGGATTGCCAGGTGGCAGATGGTGTTAACAGAATATGATATTCAGTACGTCTCCCAGAAAGCCATCAAGGGAAGCGTATTGTCTGACTACCTTGCCGAACAGCCAATCGAAGACTATCAGCCGATGAAGTTCGAATTCCCTAACGAGGACATTATGTTTCTCAAAGCGAAGGATTGTGATGAGCCATTGCCCGATGAGGGGCCGGATAGGAAGTCTCAGTGGAAGTTGATATTCGACGGAGCGGTTAATTCCTATGGAAGTGGTATCGGGGCTATCATCACGACTCCTCACGGATCCCACATCCCGTTTACTGCAAGACTGACGTTTCCAGTTACCAACAACGAAGCCGAGTATGAAGCATGTATTATGGGTCTAGAAGAGGCAATTGATTTGAGAATCAAGAATCTAGACATATATGGTGACTCAGCGCTTGTAATCAATCAGATCAAAGGGGAGTGGGAAACTCGTCAAGCGAATCTAGTGCCGTACATGAATTATGCCAGGAGGCTGCTTCCGTTCTTTGACCGAGTAGAACTTCATCATGTACCCCGGGATGAAAATCAAATGGCTGATGCTTTAGCCACGTTGGCTTCCATGTATAAAGTCAATTATTGGAATGAGGCTCCAAGAATTGTGCTTTCGCGTCTTGACAGACCAGCGTTTGTGTTCGCAATCGAAGATGCCACTGACGGCAAGCCATGGTTCCACGATATCCAGACCTTTCTTACGACTAAGGAGTATCCTGCGGGTGCGTCAACCCAGGATAAGAAGACTCTGAGGAGGCTATCTGGAAACTTTTACCTCAACCCTGATGGAGTGCTGTATAAGAGAAACCACGATCTCGTGCTACTCAGATGTGTAGATGAGAAAGAGGCAAGTATGCTCATGGAAGAAGTCCATGAGGGCACATTTGGTACGCACGCCGGCGGGCATGCCATGACGAGAAAGATCCTGAGAGCAGGATATTACTGGTTGACTATGGAGTCGGATTGCTTCAGATTCGCGAAGAAATGTCACAAATGCCAGATTTATGCTGATAAAGTTCATGTACCGCCGTGCCCATTGAATGTCATGTCCTCCCCTTGGCCGTTCTCCATGTGGGGCATCGACATGATAGGCAAGATCGAGCCCACCGCGTCCAATGGTCATCGTTTCATTCTGGTAGCTATCGACTACTTCACCAAGTGGGTGGAGGCAGCCTCGTACGCTAATGTGACCAAGCAGGTGGTAGCTAAATTCATAAAGAGGGACATCATCTGTCGCTATGGAATTCCCGAGCGGATCATTACTGATAATGGTTCGAATTTGAATAATAAGATGATGAAGGAGCTGTGCCAGAGCTTCAAGATCGAACACCACAACTCATCTCCTTACCGGCCGAAGATGAATGGCGCTGTTGAAGCGGCCAACAAGAACATCAAGAAGATTGTTCAGAAGATGGTTGTGACGTACAAAGATTGGCACGAGATGCTGCCGTTTGCCTTGCACGGTTATCGTACGACGGTGCGTACGTCGACCGGGGCAACTCCTTTCTCCTTGGTGTACGGTATGGAAGCTGTCCTACCGCTAGAAGTGGAGATTCCCTCTTTGCGAGTTTTGGCTGATGTGAAACTAGATGAGGCAGAATGGGTTACGAATCGCTTGAATCAGCTCAGCCTGATGGACGAGAAGAGGTTAGCATCGATTGCATTTGGTCGCCTGTACCAAAGCCGAATGAAGAAAGCTTATGATAAGAAGGTGCGTCCTCGAAGCTTTCAGACGGGTGATCTCGTCCTGAAGAAGATTCTTCCGCCACACTCCGATCACCGGGGCAAGTGGACTCCGAATTACGAAGGGCCGTATGTCGTCAGCAAGGTCTTCTCAGGAGGAGCTTTGTTGTTATCCACGATGGATGGTGAAGATTTTGCATCCCCGGTGAACGCGGACGCAGTTAAAAAATACTTTGCTTGAAAGAGACCCGCTGGACAAAAAAGAAAGAGTCCAGGCAAAAAAGGGCATCCCGGCGAACCAAAAACAGAATAAAAGGTTCGGGCAAAAATTAGGGATATATTGAAAAAATGTATACCCGCGAAGTCGAAAACCTGCACTGGGCGGCTTCGGCAAAAAAGGGTATCCCGGTGAACTGAAAACCCGAAAGGGCGGTTCACGCAAAAGTTAGGGATTTGAATAAGCAAATGACTGCGCTCCGCGTATGGACTTTCATTGTTTAGTGGTTCGGAAGACCTGAGGGTCGTTTATCTGAATCAATCTCTTCCAAAGCTGAAGCGTCGGAGAAGTATCGAAGTCGAGTGGGTCTTAGAGGGATCAACTCATGGTGTTCGTCTACGCCTCGATTGCCGACATTTGTATATACTGATGTATATTTATGTTTTATTTTTGCGCGGCTTCCTCATTCCAGGAGCTTGCCTCTGTGTAAAACATTTTTGCCCGTTCAGGGGTTCACCATCAATAAAATGCACATTATTCAGCAATTCTACTCGACTGCTTAGCATTTATCTGTTTTGTTTGCCAATGAGAACGCCGATGTGTTTTTTTGATAAAATGCGCATACATAAACCTGCGGGCCTAGGCCCATTGATTGTTGAAACAACTGATTAACTGAATATTGTCACGAGATAATAACCTGGATAGGCCCCTTTGAGGAGGGTATCTTGTCTGTTTGTTTGTGTTGTTGCAGGTGTAGCACCCCGCCAGAAGATGTGCCGTGCGTATCCCCGAGGCAGGATGAGTCCTCCTTCCCCAGCAGAGTTCAGTAGTCTCTCCTCCGCAGAATCTAAACGCGAGATGGTGAGCATTGATATGTCTTCCCCAGGTAGAGGTGATTCTCTTCCCCAAGCAGACGCGTCCTGAAGGAATGTCACCTCATCGGCTGAGTCAAGCACCGAAGAATGATGTCGTCTCCCCCCAGCACCGGGTCACAAGTGCAGAGTTCATAGAAATGATTGGGTACTGGAGCTCGTGTTTTCCCCAGTAAAGTCGTCGAAGCAGGATTTCCCCCGCACCGGGTCACAAGTGCAGGTTTCGCAGGAAGCTGTTCGTTAGCCGAAGGATGCAGTAACTGATGATGCCAGACTGAAGTCTCCAGTGGAATTGAGATTCCTCACCAGAGTCAGGCTCTCTCCTGAAGTCCGATGATTCCCTCTTCCCCAGTAGAGTGTTGGGACAGCTGATGTTGTATTCCCCTGCAGAGTTGTACTCTCCCCCGAAGGCAGATGATCCTTTCTTCCCCAGTGGAATCGAATTCCCCATCAGAGTCGCACTCTCCAATGAAGTAGAATGATTTCCCTCCCCGGTTGAGTCCGCAGAAAAGCAGAATCCTTGGAAGTTGATCAGATCATGATCAATTTTCCCCAGCAGAGCGTGGGGAAGCTAGTGTTGTGTTTCCCCAGAATCGCACTCGCTCTATCGAAGCAGAATGATTTCTCCTTCCTCAGCCGAGTTTGCAGATGTCCAAGAGATCCGAATCCTTGGAAGTTGATCAGATCATGATTGGTTTTAATCCCAGTGGAGTGTTAAGCAGCTGAAGTTGGTTCCCCACAGAGTGGTCATCCCCAGAAGAGTAGCCGAGACGGCCGCGCAGTTCATTCTCGCGATTGATATCAGCAGATCCAAGTTCTCGTAGAGCTTCGTCCCCTGCAGCAGTCAGCTAAAGTTGTTCCCCTGCAGCAGTCAGCTAAAGTTGTTCCCCTGCGGCAGTTCGCGGAAGATCAATTCCCCATACAGAGCCTGATTGATATTGGCATGTTCACATTCTCCTCAGCAGGATGATTCCTCTACCTGAGTGGTTCTTTCTCCTTGACAGGAGGATTTCCCCTTTCGGCAGTTATTTTGCTGACGGGATCGCATCATTGTGCATGATTGCATAGCATTGTGCATGATTGCATGGCATTTAGCATAAACGCATAGCATTTCCACTGTGTGGGGCATAGTGCAGAAGCATACACATCATAAGCATGATCTAGGTCATCATCATCCTTGTTGAACAGGTGTACCACCAAAAGACCGGTTGCTCAGGACGATTCTTGATGTCCTCCCCAGCAAGGTCGCTTTTGAGATGATTCTTAAAGACCCCGGTGTGATCCCCACGGTCGCTCGCTCAAGATGATTTTTTGAGATCCCCAGCGAAGTCCTCAGTTAGAGATGATTCTTGAGTCCCTCAGCAGGGCTATTTGCTTAAGACGATTCTTAAGACCCCAGTACAGCTTCCCGGGTTGTTCGCCTAGTATGATACTTGAGCTCCCCAATAGCGCCTCCAGCAGGAGTTGCCCAGGAAGATTTCTGGAATACCCAACAGAATGTTTGCTCCGGAAAGGTTATTAGTTCAGGACGATTCTTGAAGATGCCCGACGGATCTGTTGGTTCAAGTTGATTCTTGAAGTCCAGAGCAGCATGATATGTCTGCTCCGACCACGATGTCTAATCTGAAGATGGATTTCGTAAGCGCCCGAAGGCGATATCAGAAGGTTCCTGTGAGTCCAGATTTCCGTGTTGAAGAATCAACGGGTGGCTGAAGACAAGGTTCCAGGGTTGTAGATACAACAGAGTAATTCGTGTGGGTCTGAATACCAAGTCAGTTATCCTGAGGTGATGATTGAGTGCGATCAAGTGAATGATACGTCTTCTGATTGAAGTCGAAGATGTTTCTCCAGCAATGATGTCTAATCTGAAGATGGATTTCGTAAGCGCCCGAAGGCGATATCAGAAGGTTCCTGTGAGTCCAGATTTCCGTGTTGAAGAATCAACGGGTGGCTGAAGACAAGGTTCCAGAGTTGTAGATACAACAGAGTGATTCGTGTGAGTCTGAAGACCAAGTCAGTTATCCTGAGGTGATGATTGGTCGCGATCAAATGAAGGATATGTCTTCTGATTGAAGTCGAAGATGTTTCTCCAGCGGTGACGCAGAGTATTTCGATCGTCCGACAGTGATGTCAGATTTAGTTCTCCAGTGGTGACGCAGAGTACTTCGATCGTCCGACGGAGATGTCAGCTTTGGTTCTCCAGCCAGTTGTTGAGCAGCTAGTGTTGCAGTAATCAAAGATTTGTTCCCCGCAGAGTACTGTGTGCTCGTGCAGTTGGCAAATTTTCGGGTTTACCGATATTCAACCGTCTCGTACCTTGATTGGTTGAGAGTCGTTCGCTTCTCACCCAGTCAGGTTCAAGCCGTTTGAATAGGGGCAGCTGTTGCACCCCAAAATTTGACCAACAATTATTTATTCATTGAGTGTTTGGAAGTGGATACCTTCATCAGAAAGTTCAAGAGATCCTCAGAAGAAATGGGTTGAAACCAGGGTTGTGTGCCTCATAGTTTGAAAGTTGTGGATGCTCCTCAGATGGTTCTGAGACCTTGAGAATGAATTTGATGTTTTGGGAAAGCCTATGAGATGTCTTGATAGCCTTCATGAAGCCCAGAGAAGTCATTATGCAAGGGTTCAGAAGATTCAACCATGAATGATAGAATTAGGGTTTTGACTGGGTCAACCCTAGGTCAACTGATGATTTGGAGAAGGTTGAGACCAATCCAAGGGTCATAAGATCATGGAATGATGCATAGAGATGATATAAAGATGATTCCTAGGCCAACTCATCATGAGTGAGGAGTTTGAGAAGTTTCAAGTCAGGGTTCCCAAGGATTGTCAGTGAAAAACCCTAATTTGATCCTTATCTTCCAGGCAGTTTTAGCTCAAGATGTGATTGATATCTCACCTTCCCCATAACATGAATGTTGTAGAGCTTGTTCTAAGATTTAATTTGAGTGGTGGAAGTCCTTGATAGGAGTTACAGAGTCCAAGTTATGGCTTTGACAAATTACAGGTCAGCAGAGGTGTGTGAATCTGGGTCCTTGAAAGTCACCCAACTTGCAGACAACTTTTGCCCTAGTAGGAGGATTCCTATGATTTCTTGGTCAACATGAATGTTGAAGAGGATCTTCTAAGCTTTAATTTGAGTGGTAGAAGTCCTTGATTGGATTTGTGGAACTCAACTTATGGTTTGAACAAGGCAGGGGTATTTTGGTCATTTGTCAGTTATAGGTCATTTTAGCCAATGCCTAAAACTCCTATTTCCAAGCCTCAAATGGAAAAACTCAAAACATGAAAGTTGTTCAAAATGTGATTTTAAGTCTAGAAAGAAGGTCACAAATTGTTGGAAAAGCTCATAACATGAAGTTACATGATTGGTCAAAAATGAACTAAAAATGGCATATAAGTTTGAAAAGTTGAATTTGGAAATTGATTTGGAAGATCCACAAATCCAAAATAGGTCATCCAATATATCATTTTGATTGGAAAAATCATTTTGAGAACATTGGTTTAGCTAGAATTTTGATTTGAAGCTTTAAAATGGGTGATGCTTTGAAAAATTGTTACTTGAAAAAGAAGGCAATGTTGAAAAACCTTACACAAGCCAAAGATGAGCTTGTTTTTCACTCATCCACACTCAATATCTCTCATAAGGAGAATTTGGCACAAAATGGTAAGGCATAAGGCATGGAATGTGAGATTTTCAATATGTCATCACATGAGATTTTCAAGAAACTTCCACCATATTCTAGATGAATCTAGAAGCATCTAATGATCATTATAAGAAGAGGGCCATGAAGAGAGTTCAAGGTTGGTGATAAAGAGGATTCAGAGGGGAGAGAGAGAGAGAAGCATCCATTGAAGCACTTCCTTCAACTTCAAGCAACTCTGAATTTCATCCACTACAAGCATTCTCCTTCCATACAAGTGCAAACAGAAGCTTGCTCACCCCCTAAGGATCACATTTCAGCCATTACAAGCTCTGAATCCACCCACACGAGTTCCCTCCACACCTCTTTGACAGGTTCCTTTTCTTCTCTCTATCTCCTAAATTATGCAGTCTTAGATAGCTTTCTAGGTAGATAATTGATGCACTAGGGTAGATGACTCTTTCCCATGAATTAGGGCACGATCTGTGAAGGTTCATAACAGAGCCAAGAATCTTTGATCTTCAAGATTTAGTTAGTTTGTTAGTTTTAACGAGTAAAGATTGGTTTAGAATCCTTAGGCTAACTTGTAGAAGCTCTGTAAACCATTAGATTGAAGCTTAGTGAAGGTTGATACCAGTTGATAACAAGAGATGTTTAGTTGGACCATGGCATTGAAGTCCTCTGTTGGAATTATTGAGGATGAATTAGGGAAATCCACGTGTACCATCTTGTTCCTCTCATTGAGTACTGCAATTTTCATTTTTGAATCGTGTTAAATCATGGCGTGTGGAGAGAGAATCAGGGATTGGAAGTTAGTGCATGAAGATGGATGTTTCTGAACCTAGGGTTTGCATTTGGGGACGAAGGCTGGTGGCCCTTGGATCGTCCTCCAGCCCTTGACTCTTTCCATTGATCCAACGGCCGTGATTAAATCTGAGAAAGGGAGGGAAAAATTCAAAAGAATGAAACGCGGTCGTTTCATTTAAGCGCGCTTGGGCTTGCTGGCTTCTATCCACACCCCCCCTATTTCTGGCCCATCTAAACCAACTAGCGCCTATTGCTATTCCAACCCCCCTCCCCTTTTAATTGATTTAATTTCTTTTATATTGTTTTAATATTTTTCTGTTTTAGAAAATTCATTAAAAAATGATAAATAACTCTTTTTTAATTCTTCTTTTTTCTATGAGTAGATGATAATGTGTAGAAAATATTAAAAATAAAAATGAGATTTTATTTTTAAGTTTAGTATTTTTAATAGATTTTTCTTTTAAATAGCTTTTATAATGTTTAGTTTGGTATCATGATTTTGCAAGAATTATTTTAGGACCTTCCCTTAGTCTTTTTAATCCATTCTTTTTTGTGCAATTAGATGATGAATCATAGTTCCCCATAGGATTTATTCTAGAATTTTAGAATTAAATTTTGATTAGTTTAATTAGGGTAGATTTAGGGTATCCTAATTAAGGTTTAGTTTGTGCTTAGGTGAAGAATTCATTTTCTTTAGATAGTTTTGTCTTGATTTTTAGGTAGAGGCCTATGTAGATGCTATGGATAGATATTGTAGACCCTTGTGAATAATTGTTAGATTTTTCCCCATTAGTTTAGTATTTTTAGGTATTTTCTGAAGTTGCCTGTTGATTTTGTCTGCCCTGTGGTTATCTGTTCATCTTTGGGGTTCATTGTGGGGAATTTGTTGAGGGGCTTGTGTTGTCTTGAAGACCTTGTTGGAGAGCATGATGAAGAGAAGATTGTAGATCAAGATTCAGAGACCCAGAGCTTGGCTTGTCCCCTGTCTGTGAGGTTTGAGATCCTGAAGTTTGAAGGAAGTTCATGGTACTTTCCTGAGGAAGGCACTATGAATGACTTTCATTCTTTCTTCTCACCTCTTTCTTAAGTATCCAATGATGTTGGAGCCAACTTGTGAGTTTAATTTCTCCTGAGGAGGAATGTAAACTGATCACATGTTGTTGAGCCACATGGGATACAACTCCTAAGTGGAAGCCTCCTAGTACTTTCCTGAGGAAGGTCCTATGAGTCTATTCACTTAGTTCCATTAGTTTGTTTAGGATTTCTCAAGTATCCAATGATGTTGGAGCCAACTTGTGAGTTTAATTTCTCCTGAGGAGGAATGTAAACTGATCACATGTTGTTGAGCCACATAGGATACAACTCCTAAGTGGAAGCCTCCTAGTACTTTCCTGAGGAAGGTCCTATGAGTTTATTCACTTAGCTCCACTAGTTCAGATAGGATTTCCTAAATATCCAGTGATGTTGGAGCCTGCTTGTGAGTTTAATTTCTCCTGAGGAGGAATATAAACTGATCACAGTGGTTGAGCCACATAGGGTATGACTCCTGAGTATACACCTCCTAGTGCTTTCCTGAGGAAGACACTATGAGTCTGCTTGCTTAGCTCCCTTTCTTTGGTAAGCTTGTTCTGAAGCTTGAAGACTGGGATTGATTTCTCTTGTTTAGGGCTAGTGCTTAGATTTGATGGTTTAGGGTTAGGATTAGAGAGTAGACTCTTTCTTTCTCAAGCATGTGTGTTTGTTTGCCTGAGGGCACTTCATTTCCTTTATCTGGTTCATTGCTTGATAGCATGTTGTTATTTTTAGTATGATTACTGTTATTTCATGACTGGCTTGAGGTCGAGACGAGCTTGTGGAGGCTGAAACCCCACACATATTTCCTCCCTCACTTGCATTGCATGCATTTTACTGTTAAAGCTGATGTTTTTGTCTGTTTTGGTGTATCCTTGACATGATCCCTTAGGACTCTCATTTCCTTTGATAAGGATTTGATGATAGACTTTTAGGTTGAAACCTATGCATGACAACATCTAGGAGTTCCCTGTTCAAACCTCAACCATAGGATGAATCCATGGCATGATAACAGTAGGACTTGATAGTCTCCCTCCTAGTTGAGCCATCTTCCCCCATAGTTTCCCGAACTACGTTTGCTCTGATCTTTCATACCAGATGAAAGTACGTAGGCATAGGATGCGATATCCTAGCGAGCAACCTTCCCCATCTTTCCCCATAGTTAGCCGAACTACGTTGACTCTGATTTCTCATTCTCTGATGAGAATACGTAGGCATAAAGCGCGATGCTTTGCCGAGTCATTTTTCTTTTCTTTTTCAGCCAGCCTTGATAGGTAGATAGATTATAACCAACCCGTTCAAGTAAACAAACAAGCGAGGATCCCGTCGAGTACGACGGACGTGAGGGGTGCTAATACCTTCCCCTTGCGTAACCGACTCCCGAACCCAGACAATGGTTGCGATGACCTTGTCTTACCCTTATTCGTTAGGTTTTTCCGATCGTTTCCTTTCCCGCTCTGAGGGATAAATAACGAAAGGTGGCGACTCTTCTGTCATGTCGGCACCTTATTTTCGCGCAAGCGACACATATAGCATGAATATAGAGATATGTCCCCTCTAAGTTAGGTGCTCCTCACCCAAGCATTTAGCCCAACGGTACGAAACTCTTGCGGATTTATAGCAGAATAAGCATATGTGCAAAGAAAAAATCAAACTAGCAGAGAGATCAAAAATCACCAACAGGTTTTCTTGCCATGAACATGTATGGATAACGGGCTTAATGTGACTGCACCAGAGCTAAGCCGGGTAAAATTTGTTGCGAGAAACTTGAAGCCGAGCTGCAGTAACATGATTGAGACTGGCTTGCATAAAAAAGAGGCCTTCGAAGACTTACAATCAAGTGTCATTGCCGTATACGCTCTGTTTCCATTTGACCCCCGGTTTTTCTTAACTTGGCATCCGAGAAATATTATCAAGAGAAGAGCGTGTCGCGTGCTTGCCGAACTTTAAATTTTTCCTACCTTTACTTGAGGACAAGCAAAGATTCAAGTTTAGGGGAGTTTGATAACGCGAAATCATATATATATATATATATATATATATATATATATATATATATATATATATATATATATATATATATATATATATATATATATATATATATATATATATATATATATATATATATATATATATATATATATATATATATATATATATATATATATATATATATATATATATATATATATATATATATATATATATATATATATATATATATATATATATATATATATATATATATATATATATATATATATATATATATATATATATATATATATATATATATATATATATATATATATATATATATATAATGATGTACTTTTCTACTAATCGGCGACCGTTTTCACTCCGATTTCGGATATTTCCACACTATTTGCCCAGTATTTTGCAGGTATTCAAAGTCCATGCTCAAATGGAGCAAGATAAAGAAAAGAAGCATTTACAGGTGAAAATCAGGTGAAAATCAGGCCAAAAAGCAGCAAAAACGAGTTCTGCTGATATGACGACCGTCTTAGAGTTGCGACTAGCGTCAACAACCATCGTGAGACAAAGGTCTTTAAACCATCATTTTCTTCTTAAACTATTTTTGAAAACCTAAAGACACCGGTGACCTATAGAATCCCTGAAGAAGTAACATATTACATACCAATTCAAGCATTTATACCTTAATTAAAAGCTTTAGTTCCCTTTAGTTTACACACTTATTTCGTTATTATTCCCCTAAAACATTACCAACCTAGCTAAACATAGTAACACCCGATAATACTAGTTTGATTACGAGTCCCTGTGGGATCGATATCTATTATTACTACGCGATAGACTATGCACTTGCAGTTAATTGAGTTAGACATAAAAAGTCGCGATCAATGGGAAAAAAACCCAGTTTTGACTGACGCCCGTCAACCCTCATGAGTTCTACTATGCCTAACAAAAAATATCATGACTTGAGATCTGTGACTCCGTTTGGCACGCGATTCAAAGTGTTGGAAGGCTATTTTGCTTAAGGTGTAATGTCAGTGGCTGTGTTTCTAGCTGCTTAGTTGGATTTTATGTTTTGTGATGTCGTGTGATTCATGTTAACTGCTATTGGACATGTTTTGGGTGACTTAAATTAATTAATTGCATGATTATATTTGGTTGTTGAGTGTTAATAATTGATTTAAAAAACTTATTTAATTGTTATAATTAAATCAGTAACACTATTTGGTGTTGTTATGTGATTAATGAAAGATGATAATTTGTATGCATAAATTTGGTTGTATATATGAATATTTAAGTTGTGTGATGGTTATATGTGAATATGCATAATGGTTGTTGTGGTGGTGGTAGTTTGAATGGGGAACTATGTTGTTGTATGCTGTTTAAGTTTTGATTTGTTTATGGAACATTGTATAATTAATTAGTATGATCATTATGTTTGCATAATGAGTTGATTAAATTGATGTGCTCTTTGAAATATAATTTTGTTGAGATTAAATATTAGCATATTTTTGTTGCACCATTGATTAATAATGTGAATTTTATGATTTTGGTGTGATGCAATCCAGATAGGGGATTACTTGAGTTGTCAATGCATTTATGTTAGGATCAGAGATGAGTCTTAACACATTGATTTGGTGATATGATCATGCACATAAGATTTATTTCAAGAGGCATGTCATCTAGTTCAGAGAGGGGACTAATGGGTTGTCCCAAGCTCAAAAGAGGCTTGGAGCTCAAAAGATGCGGCTCATGGGTTCAGAATAGGGGACCTGGTTTCCGGAGAGAAACAAATATTGAGTTAGTACCACATTCATATGTATAGAGTTGCAAAGTTGAGTTGCATTATATAATGAGTTATATGCATAATTGATGAGTTTAGGTGTGAGATCGCGATGAGATATATTGTGAATGACATTGTTTAGAGAATGTTGTGTTATTATCCTACCTTACAGTATATGCCTATTATTATTGTTTGTGATTTATTACCCCTTCAAAAAAAAGAGTAATGTGAATGGTAATGTACATAACTATAAGAAAAGACTGATTGACAAGGGTTATAAGCAAATTCATGGGGTAGAGTATGATGAAACCTTTTCACCAGTTGTAATGCTTAAATCTGTTTGGATTTTACTTGCTATTGTTGCATCTCATGATTATTAAATATGGAAGATGGATGTCAAGGCTACTTTCTTTAATGGGAATCTTCTTGCCAGAAGGATTTGACATTCTAGAAGAAGCTCAAAAGATATACAAGTTACATCGATCAATCTATGGATTGAAGCAAGCTTCTAGAAGCTGGAATATTCATTAAAAATGAAGATGAGACTTGTGACTACAAGAGGTTAGTGGGAGCATGATCATTTTTCTGATATTATATGTAGATGACATATTACTCATTGGAAACGATGTCTCTAACTTACAACAATTGAAAACTTGGCTAGGGAAATGCTTTTCTATGAAGGACCTAGGTGAAACAACCTATATATTAGGAACAATGTACATAGACAAAGCGCAACGAGTAGATACCAATTTAATCCCGAAGATGCACATTAGGTTGCTATCGATAATATCCTTAAGTACTTGCAAAGGACTATGAACTCTTTCTTAATATATGGAGGTTAGGAAGTGCTCGCTGTAATTGGATACACCTTACTAGCTTCCAGACAGATTAGGATGACTTTAGATTGCAATCTGGTTATGAGTTTTGCTTAAATGGTGGCGTTGTGAGCTGGAAAAATTTAAACCAGGATACAATTGTTGATTCTACAACCGAGGGCAAGTGTATTTCTGCCTCAAATGCAGTAAAGGAAGTTGTTTGGGTCAAGAATTTCATTAGTTAACTTGGCACAACCCCTAGTATTACGGATCACATTGATCTCTTTTGTGATGATAATAGTGCTATCACACAAGTTAAGGAACCTAAATCTCATAAACGATCCAAACATATATTTAGGCGATATCAACTTATTCGAGAGATAATAGATAGAGAAGATATGAAGATATGCAAAGTACTAACACTTGACAATGTCGCTTACCTACTAATAAAACCTCTTGCAAAGTAGAAGCATGATGGCCATACTATATCTATGTGTATTAGAGGTATGCCTGATTGACTCTAGAGCTAGTGGGAGATTGTTGGTTAATGTGAGGGCAAACCGCCATACACCACACGAGTTTGCAGACATCACTTGATATAGGTTTCGATAATGACGAATTACAACCATGGATGAATTGGCAACTGTAAATTCCACCTCTATCAAACAAATGCAACATATCACCTACCGTATCCTTTTACATTTTTCTAAAAACTGTTATAGTTAATACAACATATGTGGATAAAATGTGGTCGTGACAAAATGCATGAAAAACCACAAAAATCTCAGTTTTTGCAGGTTTGCAGGGTATGAGTCGACCGTAGGGTCGGCACATACATCAATGTGTTTTTCTGCGGGTCAGCGCATATCTCAGTATGCCTTCTCATATGTCAGCGCATGAAGGTGTGAGTCGACCGCAGGGTCGGCGCATGAAGAATTTACTCTTCAATGGGTCAGCGCACGCCAACTGTATGGTCGACGCATACTGATACATTTTGCATATTTCCAAAAGTGCAGGCTATGCGTCAATGCACAGACCTGCTGTGGTCGATCGTTCGCGCGGAAATACTGTTTTTAAATGATTCCCACTATTGTTTGAAAAGATGTTATGTCTTTGGTTGGTCTGGTACTATATATACAAATCCAACTACTTATGTCAAGTAAAATTTGATAAAAATTGATTCATGTGTTCAAGAATAAGAAAGAGTGAAATAGGTGTCCAAGATTCATCATCTTCATCTTCAACATCTCACAACACATCAATTACACACAACCATTTTTGAAGTGCATTGTGAGTGATTAAAGGTGATAAGGTTCGAAGCTTAGATTGGGTAATCTGGTTCAGGTTGAAGCTTGTGACAGGTTCTTTCTTGAATAAAACCGTTAGAGTTTTATCCTCCAAGATTGGTTTGATTTTTGGGGGTTTTTGGACGAGATTCTTCATCAAGGGTCAGCTGAGCGAAGGTGATTGTGAAGAGGTGTTCTTCAACAGTCTAATAGCGGATTCAGTGATATTGAGGGGAAGATCTCAGGTTCGATTCGTTGTAGTTGAGATTAGCCAGGCCGAAGGTTTGAAGAACTAAGGGTTATTCAATAAGGTGGCTGGAATCGGAGGTCTATCAACAACGATCGGAGGACTTGATTCATCTTGAATCAAGGGGCAAGGAGTGGAAGCAACATTCAACGTCTTGAGAATTCTGTTGTATTTTTGTTGTTCAATCCTTGTATAAACTGTTACATTCAACAGGTGATATCTATTAAATCTATCTCAATTCTAGTTTTAGAATTGAGGGCAGACGTACCCCGAAGCGAGGACGACGGGGGAACTGCCTCACCAAATATTTGTCTTCTCTATTTTTCAGCATTTTCGTTTTAGCTTAAAAATAAGTGATTTTCGTATAAGCACTATTGTCAAACTGTGATATCAATTGAGTAAGAGGTTGAAACTCTGTTTTTGAATCCAAGGTACAATAAGACATTGTACTAGGCTAGTTGGAATCACTTACTCAACATAAATATCACTTGGAGTATTTTTGCACACCAAGTGTTCGACAAATTGCCTAAACCAAAACTATCTTATTTGTGTATCTAGTTTTGGTTTGCTCTTTAAATCATTGGAACTAGGAATCCTAACAAGTGAATTAGATCATTGATAAGTGTGATTAATGTTGTGATTCTCTTTTCCATATTGTCATTAATCCAAAGGCTTAACACATATCTGGTTTTCCAATAACTGTTCGTTTTAGACTATATTTTCCTTGGCCGCTTACGCACTTAAAACATATTTTTAAAACCAATTTTTAATTGGTAGCGCCGACTCAAATTTTAATTGGGATCTATTCAACGCCCCCCCCCCCCTTCTAGATCCGTGCCATAGTCTAACAAGTGATATCCAGAGCTCCGGTTACTCGGTGCTTCAAATACAGCATTGATAAAAAATGGCTAACGAACCTAAAGGGGCTTATAATAGAGCTCCTGTTTTCAATGGTGAAAATTATAGTTATTGGAAAGACTGTATGCAGGTGCACATAAACTCCATAGATAGAAAAATATGGAATGTTATTCTCAATGGTCCAATAGAAATTACTATGACCAATGCGGATAATGTAGTTGTGCCAAAGCCCGAAGCACAATGGACCGATGACGATGAGAAAAAATACAATTATGATTGGAAAGCCAAAAATATTTTAATCTCCTCATTAGGTGTAGATGAATACTATCGTGTATCCCATTGTCCTACTGCTAAGGCCATATGGGATTCACTACAAATCGCCCATGAGGGGATGAACGATGTTAAGTTGGCTAGAATCAACATATTAACACAAGAGTTTGATCTCTTTTTCATGGAGCAAGGGGAAACCATTGCTGACATGCAAAAGAGATTTACTCATCTCATCAATCGTTTACATTCATTAGGTAGGCCTGTTTCCAATGATGTTGCTACTAATAAGATCTTGAGATGTCTTAACAGGGAATGGTAGCCGAAAGTGACCGCCATCAAAGAAGCACATGATCTTACCTTATTAGACTTGACAACATTGTTTGGCAAACTACAAGAGCATGAACAGGTACTCTTGAGCCTAGATCAACGCGAAAAGAAAGAAAAGAAGGACAAAACGAAGGTGAGTGAAAAGAAATCGATAGCTCTTAAGACTTCCTCCTCGAAGTCTCAAGCAAAAGAGAAAAGTGATTATTCCTCAAGCGACAAAGAAGAAGAGGACAAGAGCGAAGATATGGGGTTGTTCGTTAAACGTTACAACCGTTACGTGAGAAAGAACGACATCCAACATTCCGAGAAGAACTTGGTAAACTTTCGGAAACAATCGAGGTACTCCAAAGATGATGACTCAAAAGGTAAAAAGACTAGAGGGTCGTGCTACAAGTGTGGGAAGCCCGGTCACTACAAACCGGACTGTCCGATGAACAGAAAGGCAAAGGAAAAGGAATCATCCAAGTCATACAAGAAATCATCAAAACCAAGGAGAGCGTACATAGCTTGGGAAAGCGATAGCGACTCCTCCTCCTCTGATGAAAGCTCTAGTGATGAAGAAGAGTCCGTGAATCTATGCCTTTCTGCACATCAGAAAAATAAGAAAAAGCAGGTACGTCACTCTAAATATGAGAAGTCCTCAAATATGTCACATTCAGAATTACAAACCGCATTTAATGCTTTACACAATGAAGCAACTGAAGCCTTTAAGAGACTTGCCTCTAATAAAAGAATTTTTACTTACTTAGAGCACAAAGTTAAAGAGTCCGAAAGGAAACTAGAGGACCTTAAGGCTTCCATTGTGGAAAGTAATAAATCGGATTGTGAGGACCATAGAAATCCTTTCGACTTTGGATGTGCTACTTGTCATATTTGGCAAGGTGAAGTTAGAAACCTTAAGGCCAAATTAAACAAGGCACTTGAGCCTAAAATTACATTTGCTATTGATAGAAAGGATTTTAGAAAAAGCATGGTGAACCCATACCAAAAATATGCATATGTAATTAGGGATCAAGCAAGTAAAAGTGATTCTAAAGTTGATTTTGCATGCTTATATTGTTGCAAGAAAGGCCATTCCATTGCTAAATGCCAATTTAGGAGATTTTTGGTTCCTAAAGGCATCTATCAATGGTTGCCCAAATGCAACCACCTTGTCGCTAACATATTAGGACCCAATATGCCATTGGGTACCTCCTCTTGCTAATTATGTTTTGATAGGTAAAATGTGTCGAGACCACCGAGAGAAGATGGGTTCTCGACAGTGGATGCTCAAGACACATGTCTGGAGACATATTCCTATTCATAGACTTCGTGGCTAAGAAGAAAGGGTATGTAACTTATGGTGATAACAATCGTGGAGTAATACTAGGTAAAGGTAGTGTAGGTAACCCTATTCCACTACGATTTCCGACGTGTTGCTTGTCGAGGGCCTTAAACATAATCTGCTTAGCATTAGTCAATTATGCGAAAAAGGATACAATGTATCATTTTCAAAAGATTGTTGCAAAATTGTGCATGACAATGACAAGAAGAATATGTTTAATGGTTTTAGAGTAAACAACGTATATATGCTTGACTTAAATGAAGTATCATTAACAAGCGACAAATGCCTCATAATAATGAGTGAAGACTCATGGCTATGGCATAGGCGTTTAGCGCATGTTAACTTTGACTTACTAAATAAAGTAGTCTCAAAAGATTTAGTCTTAGGACTTCCCAAAATAAAGTTCACCAAGGATCACCTTTGTGATGCTTGTCAAAAAGGGAAGCAAACGAGGATCTCATTTAAATCCAAAAAGATCGTTTCTACAACGAGACCTCTCGAACTTCTTCATATGGACTTGTTTGGGCCGTCTAGGATTAAAAGTCTAGGAGGAAACTATTACGGGTTCGTAATAGTGGACGATTTTTCTAGATTTTGTTGGACTATCTTTTTAGTAAGTAAGAGTGATACATTCGCCGCTTTTGAAAGGTTTGCTAAGCTTTCCCAAAATAAGTTAAATACAAACATTGTGTCAATTAGAAGCGACCATGGAGGAGAGTTTGAAAATCACTTATTTGAAGAATATTATGGTAACCATGGTATAGATCATAACTTCTCCGCTCCACGCACCCCTCAACAAAATGGGGTTGTGGAGCGTAAAAACCGAATTTTGGAAGAATTGGGAAGAACAATAATTAACGAAAGTGGTTTACCAAAATATTTTTGGGCCGACGCCATTAGTACGGAGTGTTATGTTTTGAATAGGGTGCTTATTCGCCCCATTCTAAATAAAACACCGTATGAGCTTTTAAAAGGGCGAAAACCAAATGTTTCTCACTTACATGTTTTTGGTTGCAAATGTTTTGTATTAAACAATGGAAAGGAAAACTTGGGCAAATTTGATTCCAAGGCCGACGAAGGTATCTTCCTCGGATACTCTCAATCGAGTAAAGCATATAGAATATATAATAAACGATTACTTGTTGTAGAAGAGTCTGTGCATGTTACTTTTGATGAGTCCTATCCGAGAAATGTCGGAAAGGATAGTGTTGTTCATGGTGCAGGTACATCTACGGAAGACATACTCAAAGGGGGCGAGACGGGGATTGATTAGCCTGACGAAGCCAAAGTTGAGGAGGATAAAGATGTACATCATGAGGTAACCGAGGAAGCTCATCCGCCTTCAAATGATGATCTCCCTCAAGCTTGGAAGTCTCCCAAAGACCATCCAATTGACAACATTCTTGGAGACATCACAAAGGGTGTAACAACTCGATCGAAGCTAAGTAATTTTTGTTATCACTTCGCGTTCGTTTCACAAATGGAACCTAAAAACCCTAAGGAAGCCCTACTCGATGAACACTGGTTTTTGTCAATGCAGGAGGAACTAAATCAGTTCACTAGAAATGAGGTTTGGGACCTTGTCCCTCCTCCGTGAGGTCGTCGAGTAATCGGCACCCGATGGGTGTTTAGAAATAAATTGGACGAAAACAGAGTAATAACTCGTAGCAAGGCGCGTTTAGTCGCGCAAGGGTATAACCAAGAGGAAGGCATCGACTATGAGGAAACTTATGCGCCGGTTGCCCAACTCGAGGTTATACGCCTTTTGCTTGCTTTCGCCTGTGCGAAGGATTTTAAGTTATTTCAAATGGACGTTAAGAGTGCATTCCTTAACGGGTACATAAATGAAGAAGTCTACGTTGCGCAACCTTCTGGTTTTGAGTCTCATGAGTATCCTGATCATGTCTACAAACTGAAAAGGGCTTTATATGGTCTCAAACAAGCTCCTAGAGCGTGGTATGAGAGACTAAGCAAATTTTTACTTGATCAAGGTTACTCAAGAGGAAAAGTTGACACTACTCTCTTTATTAAACGTCAAGGAAAGCACTTAATTCTTGTACAAATTTATGTTGACGATATCATATTTAGATCTACTAACATGAATCTCGTGAGAGAGTTTTCTGAGCTTATGCAGGGTGAATTCGAGATGAGTATGATGGGTGAACTCACATACTTTCTCGGTTTGCAAATCAAGCAACTGAAAGAAGGAACATTCGTGAGCCAGACAAAATACTGTTTGGAGCTTCTCAAGAGATTTGACATGGCAAATTCAAAAGCCATAGACACTCCTATGCCAACATGTGTAAATCTGAGTAAAGATGAAAGTGGTAAGGACGTTGAGGTAAAAAGGTATAGAGGTATGATTGGCTCTCTTCTCTATCTTACTGCTTCTCGTCCCGACATTATGTTTAGCGTGTGTATATGCGCAAGATACCAATCATGTCCTAAGGAATCCCATCTAAAATCTGTCAAACATATACTTCGATACCTATCTGGTACTCCGAAGTATGGACTATGGTATTCCAAAGGTAATGATTGCTCATTGGTAGGTTTCTCCGATTCCGATTTTGCCGGTTGCAAATTGGATAGGAAAAGCACCAGCGGTACGTGTCACTTATTTTCAAACTCCCTGGTCAGTTGGCACAACAAGAAACAAGTGTTTGTTGCTTTGTCAACCGCCGAAGCGGAATACGTAGCCGCCGGTAGTTGTTGCGCGCAAGTCCTATGGCTTAAGCAGCAACTATTGGACTTCAATTTAAAACTAGAACGTGTTCCCATATTTTGTGACAATACTAGTGCTATTAACCTTACCAAAAATCCTGTGTTACATTCTCGTACCAAACATATCGAAATTCGACACCATTTTCTGAGGGATCATGTAGAGAAAGGTGACGTTGTCTTTGAACACGTTGACACCAAAAATCAACTAGCGGACATTTTCACAAAACCGCTAGCCACTGAACCTTTCTTTCATATCCGTCGAGAACTTGGCATTCTCGACATTTCTGATCGGGTATAATGATTGCTAGTTTCGTATTACTCTGTTTAAAATATACTCTTGTACTTATGACAAGTTGAGTTTTGTTGCAAGCACAAGTATGTTGTTATCAAGCGTTGTCGGTATAGAGGTGACGTTGCTCCTTTTCTCTATCTCTCTCTCTCTAAACATTCATGATTTAAACTAGTATATCGATTGACTATCATGGTATTTATATATCTGACATTTACTACAAGTACTATGTGTTTTGGATGCAAATTATGTTGTGAAATTGTAAATAGGCATCAAGTGTGGCATTCTACATGACATAAAATGAAAATATGCGTTTTTGATCACTATGAGTCGACCAAAACAGGGCAGCGGTCGACGCATGCTGTACACTTTCAAAATTGTCAAAAATCACACAGTATGTGTCGACGCATGCAGTGGTGATGGTCGACGGCTCGCGCAAAAACCTAAATTTTTTTAAAAAAACCGGTCCATCTTCTTACATTCTCCATTAAATGTGCAGTAAACATTAACTATGCTTTGAAATTCCATTTTCTTGTAACTTGCATCTAGTCATTCCTTGTGTCCCTTGTCTCTTCCCTCTCACCAAAACCCTAACTTTTCTTCTATAAAAAGGGATAATCCTCATCTTCTCCAAACATATCTCCAACTATTCTCTCTAAAGGCATTACAGTTAACCTCTCCAAAAATCATCATCCATGGCTTCTCTATTCCGCAAAAATACCGGCAAGAGAACAAGGGCCTCAACATCCGCTTCAGTACCCATTACTGTTGTCTCTCTAGTTCCACCACCTGCTGTTGACAACTTCAACAAGGATATCAGCAAGAGAGCAGTTGTTCCGCAACATGCATTCTACAAGGCAACGGCGGAACGCATGCATCTCACCCAAATTATGTCTCTACTAGAGTTTCAGGGGTTTATTAACTTTCTGGAGTGCAACACAAAGTATAGTGAGGATTTAGTCTGGGTGTTCTACACTTGCCTGCGGGACAAGTTTCAAGGTCAAAATTTCCACACCTCTGTCGGAAATAAACAGGTAAACGTAAATTCTGAAGTCTGGAATAAGTATTTTGATTTGACTGTGGCTGCTGATGTACAACCTCCTTATGAGGTAACAGATTCTCGCACTGTGCCGAGATACGAGTTTAAGAGTTCCCTAAATAACATGCTCAAAAGGCCCTATCCGGATCACATTGTAAATAGTGATGCCTTTCCCAGAACGGTTACGGCAGGAAAACTCCAAACAGGGGAGCGCATCCTTCAATGGATTGTGGCTCGCATCCTGCGGCCGAAGAAAGGTGGTCTGTCCCGAGTTGAACAGGCTGAAGTGCATGTCATTTACATTTTGAAACATAAGATCAAAATAAACTGGCCATATTATATTGCAAGCAGGATTTTTGCTCTGAGAGATTCAGGCAGAGGAACTGCTCTAGCTTATGGGTCATTTATTTCGGAGGTTCTCACTGCAGCAAATGTTGTATATCCATCGTTTCCCTGTGTTTCAGTATCCTCTGACAAAGAATTCAGCACTAAAACCTTCGCCATGATGGGATATTTTTAGTGTGATGAACGACAATCATACAAGTTTGTCCGTAGAGCAAACATTCCTAGGGTGGCTGACGACTCTGATGAAAGTTCTGAACAGGAAGGAGAAGAACAAGATGAATAGGAAGATGAAGAAGAAAATGCAGCGGAAGAGGTACAAGAACCCGTATACGAGACGCAAGACCATTATCAATCGTCGTACCAACATGAGGCTCCAAATACTGATTGGCTCCAGCACTCAGCTCCATCTGAAGAACAAGAAAAAGGTTACACAAATCAGGGATGGGGTGAGTGGCAGTACACAGGCTGGACCACCCTGGGTAGATTCTATGATCCATACCATGGCTACCCTCAAGATCATCAACCTCCTCAGTACTCATCATCTCCTCCACCATCGGACAACTCTGAAATCCTAAATATGCTGCAGTCCATGCAGTTAGATCAACAGACCTTTATGAGGAGTCAAGATACGCGGATGGAACAGATTCGAGCTGAGCTTCGTACTCAAAATGAACGGTTAAATTCGTTTTCAACTAGGATGGATGCCTGCTTTGAAGCTCTCCTTGCATCCAGTGAGAGGCAGGACATGGAAATCACTGATAGTCTCCATCACCTCAATATGTCTGTGGAAGCATTTGTGGACTTCTCGGATCCTCACCGCAATCCAGATGTTGCGTACTAGGGGAGGGGCCGAGGTCGGGGCCGGGGATATTAGTTACATAGTTGCATATTTTCACTATGTATTTTCTGTTATTTTGTGTTATGTGTGTTTGAATATTTAGCCCATTTACATGTATTCACTTCTTTATCTATTAATTCCAGTTTTGTTCATTATCATTCTTATGTGTGAAGTTTGGTAATTGACTAGCTATCACCTACTGAATGTTTTTGTTAATTGACTGGTTCTCTTTCTCTTTTTTATGTTGTCAAAGGGGGAGAAGAGCATATAGCAAGTACCAAAGCCAAGCCAAGATGTTCACAACAGTTAACGGTTGTTTGTTTTGCAGCACTCGGATTACAAAGAAATGGGGAGTTTGTGTATACATTGCATATTGTTGTTTTTTGGTTGTTTTGGTTGTATACAGGTTGTCATCATCAAAAAGGGGGAGAATGTGAGGGCGAACCGCCATACACCACACGAGTTTGCAGACATCACTTGATATAGGTTTCGATGATGACGAATTACAACCATGGATGAATTGGCAATTGTAAATTCCACCTCTATCAAACAAATGCAACATATCACCTACCGTATCCTTTTACATTTTTCTAAAAACTGTTATAGTTAATACAACATATGTGGATAAAATGTGGTCGTGACAAAATGCATGAAAAACCACAAAAATCTCAGTTTTTGCAGGGTATGAGTCGACCATAGGGTCGGCACATACATCAGTGTGTTTTTCCGCGGGTCAGCGCATATCTCAGTATGCCTTCTCATATGTCAGCGCATGAAGGTGTGAGTCGACCGCAGGGTCGGCGCATGAAGAATTTACTCTTCAACGGGTCAGCGCACGCCGACTGTATGGTCGACGCATACTGATACATTTTGCAGATTTCCAAAAGTGTAGGCTATGCATCGACACACAGACCTGCTGTGGTCGAGCGTTCGCGCGGAAATACTGTTTTTAAATGATTCCCATTATTATTTGAAAAGTTGTTATGTCTTTGGTTGGTCTGGTACTATATATACAAGTCCAACTACTTATGTCAAGTAACATTTGATAAAAATTGATTCATGTGTTCAAGAATAAGAAAGAGTGAAATAGGTGTCCAAGATTCATCAGCTTCATCTTCAACATCTCACAACACATCAATTACACACAACCATTTTTGAAGTGCATTGTGAGTGATTAAAGGTGATAAGGTTCGAAGCTTAGATTGGGTAATCTGGTTCGGGTTGAAGCTTGTGACAGGTTCTTTCTTGAATAAAACCGTTAAGGTTTTATCCTCCAAGATTGGTTTGATTTTTGGGGGTTTTTGGACGAGATTCTTCATCAAGGGTCAGCTGAGCGAAGGTGATTGTGAAGAGGTGTTCTTCAACAGTCTAGTAGCGGATTCAGTGATATTGAGGGGAAGATCTCGGGTTCGATTCGTTGTAGTTGAGATCAGCCAGGCCGAAGGTTTGAAGAACTAAGGGTTATTCAATAAGGTGGCTGGAATCGGAGGTCTATCAACAACGATCGGAGGACTTGATTCATCTTGAATCAAGGGGCAAGGAGTGGAAGCAACATTCAACGTCTTGAGAATTCTGTTGTATTTTTGCTGTTCAATCCTTGTATAAACTGTTACATTCAACAGGTGATATCTATTAAATCTATCTCAATTCTAGTTTTAGAATTGAGGGCAGACGTACCCTGAAGCGAGGACGACAGGGGAACTGCCTCACCAAATATTTGTCTTCTCTATTTTTCAGCATTTTTGTTTTAGCTTAAAAATAAGTGATTTTGGTATAAGCACTGTTGTCAAACTGTGATATCAATTGAGTAAGAGGTTGAAACTCTGTTTTTGAATCTAAGGTACAATAAGACATTGTACTGGGCTAGTTGGAATCACTTACTCAACATAAATATCACTTGGTGTGTTTTTGCACACCAAGTGTTCGACAAATTGCCTAAACCAAAATTATCTTATTTGTGTATCTAGTTTTGGTTTGCTCTTTAAATCATTGGAACTAGGAATCCTAACAAGTGAATTAGATCATTGATAAGTGTGATTAGTGTTGCGATTCTCTTTTCCATATTGTCATTAATCCAAAGGCTTAACGCATATCCGGTTTTCCAATAACCGTTCGTTTTAGACTATATTTTCCTCGACCGCTTCCGCACTTAAAACATATTTTCAAAACCAATTTTTAATTGGTAGCGCCGACTCAAATTTTAATTGGGATCTATTCAACCCCCCCCCCCCCCTTCTAGATCTGTGTCATTGTCTAACAGTTTAAACCCTAGATGTCAATCGTTTTATTGAACTTGGTACTTGTATCAAATTATTTATTAATAATTAAAAGACATTTCTTTATTATGTTTGTTTTTTCAAAATTATAGTCTCTAGAATAGATAGTCCATTTAATGAAACATAAAGTTTGATTTAATCATGAAATCACATTAAACATAACAACACTATTCTTAAAGTATCCGTAATCGAGCTTTATAATGAAGTGGGATAACATTAAAGCATTGATATTATTATGTTGATAGACTTAAGATCACATCTTATTTATCATTAATAAAGAGTTATTAAGTGAAATTATGGTATCAGATATCAGATGTCGAAGGCGATGTTATGACACTAATATCTATACAATCATCAACGCGAAAAAGGACAAACAGATAACAAAAGTAAAAAGACACAAGCAATTGTTAACTCAGTTCGGTGAAAACACACCTATGTCTGGGGGCTACCAAGACAGGAAGGAAATCCACTAAGTAGAATTAGTTTGAAGATATACAGTAGACTCTCTCTAGTTTACCATCTTCTCACCTAATCTCTACCCTTGCAATTTCTACCTAGGACACTCTTAGATAAGAGACACATCTCACTCCCCCTCAATCACAACAGTGATAACAACAAAAAATAATAAGACTTTAGAAGACACTATTCAAAGACACAATCTTAATCTTTCTTAAAAGCTTAAATTACAATACACTCTTGCTTAAAAGCTTTGAGTGAACAACTTACAATACAAAACTTAGTCCAATTCACACATTAAAGTAATGAGTGAATGACTCACAAACTAACACAAAACACACGAATGCTAGAACACTAATCCTTACGCAATGCACAATATTAAACCTAGCTTCTCTGAGCTGTAAACTAGGGTTGCGAATCCTTTAAATAGCAATACTTGGACGAGCTTGGGCTTTGGTAAAAATAGCTTCTGATTGTGAAGAAATCAATCTAAATAAATAGCACCAATGAAACATATTTGATTTGATCCAATCAGCTCTAACCAAATCACTCTTCAGATCTTCAAGATTTTCTTCAGAAAATAGCTCCACTTGAATCCATAAATGTTCCACGATATATGCATAAAAAAGTCTTTTGAGTAAGAACTAAATCCATGCAGATTTAAACCATAAAGGACAGATCACGACAACGTAAAGAGTTGCACTAAAAGAGACAGGCAAACAAACACATTCACACATAATGTTTTGTTCACAAATGTCAGGACATCATGCTTGACATCATGAACTAAATATTGCAATCAATAAACATAGCTACCTGCAGAACCTTAATAACATATGTCAAAATATCATGTAGGACATCTTGTGATTTCACCAAGTTTTACCAAAATGCCTGCCAATCAGGAACTAACATTACGTCTTCACATAGGTTTGGATATTAGGAGTAATATTTATACTTGATTAACTCGCAATGAGAATGCTACATAGAATGTTATGCAAAATATCTTAAGTTATTCTCATGGTGATAATGGTGTATACGAACCTTCGACCTAAAACCACTATGGACCCTAGATGTGGAGTCGAGTATTTTATCATTGATCAAACATTGTTTGTAACTGGATGACCATAAAGACAGTTGATGGGTACTCCACAAATCATGTTGAGGGACATGAATGGCCTAGATGAAATTTGTCATCCTGCATAACATAATATGTTTCTAAGGGCCTAATATTAAACTAGACAAGGGTGACACAATCTATGTCTTGTGTTCAATATAGGCATGATGGCAAAAAGGTAATTGTACACACATGGATTATTATAGAAATATTTTGTTAGATCACGTGACATTTTTGTGACTTCGTTAATAGTGATTTTATGCTAGATACCACCCACTGTTTAATATATTAAATGTATGATTTAATTTGATAAGAGAGAAAATAAATAAGGAATATCGTAAAGTACAATGTACTTTAGATAATTACAAAACATTGTAAGGTACGGTGTACTTAAGCGGAATACGGAATACAACAAAGTACCACACGCTTAAGAAAAATATAGTACACTATAAGGTACAATGCATTTAAGTGGGCTTTGAGCTTGCAGTCCACATAAGTGGTTCTATAAATAGAACCCTTATGCAAAAGATTTTTCACTTGATGCAAATTCATTTATGAATTCTCTCTCTCTCTCCCTCTCTCTCTCTCTCTCTCTCACACACACACACACACACACACACACACACACACACACACACACACACACACACACACTCACAAAGTCTTCATTTGTAGCAGCTAACACGAATATTGAAGGTACTTTGTTCGTGTGGACTGAGTAGAGGTGTTGTTCTTCATTCAACTCTTTTAATCATTCCTCTGATTCTGCATCACAGGTGTTAATCACCATAATACATAATCATTATATCGCTAATCATGCATGATTCGTAAGGATCAACTAAAGGGAAAGTTTTTATTTTCTGCTGCATTTTGTATCACGATTTCCCTTCAGAAACGTCTTTCCCCACGTTTCCCATGACTAGGCGATAGGAAAACCTTGGGGGTGAGACAATACCTCCCTTTGGGCGACATGTTATCATTGTCTCTCCTTGGCCTTCATACAACCATCGCCCTAATAGATTCCTCTTACAAATATAACACTACAATCCTTATTATCTTTCACATCATCATAATATCATTCAAAATATTTGCATCTATTTTTTGTAGTCCCATGCTTAAATTCACAAAAACATAACCCACTGTACCAAAATGAAATTGGAAAATAAGAGAGATCATACCATATAGTGTGGACATCCACAAAATTTCTTTCCAAAAGTCTTAATTGCTGTAGCCTTTCTAAGCACAACGAATTTACCACACCAACAATTAGGTCTTCATTGTTTCTTCGAAGAAAATGAGTAAACCCACTATTTAAAACTGTCATTGTCTTCTCCATCATTACTAAAGACCTTTTGAGAGGAAAAATGAGACTTTTTGTAAAAGACATTATTTTTCTTCATTTTCAAAATGAAAATGCCCTAATTTAAGCAAGGTTGAAGAAGAAAGCAAGGTTGAAGAAGAATTGTCACAAATCCTAATTTCACGAAACTATTCTAGGAATTTCACAAAGTAATGCGAACATTACAACATGTGATCTGACATGGATGCCACTTCTTACTGACAAGGAAAAATGTTGAATTATTTAACACTGTTTAAGAAAAAAATGGCTAAAAAAGACAAACTTAAAATGGTTAGTAGAGCCGATGGACCTAAATAATCTTTTTTAAAAATCTAGGAATCAATATGAACTTCAACTAAAAGATACGGGACGAAAAAAAAAATTAAAGTATAAATATTTTATAAATAATATATTCTTAATAAATATATGTTTCAAGAAAATCTATTTAATATTATATAAAAATCAGTTTTACGGTTATAAATTTTTTTTTTCAATATCAAATTATGAGTCGCTTTTTTAAAAATATTTGTCTTAAATTATAATTCACTTTACAATTTCAATAATACATTAATAATTTTTTTTCCTAATATATCGTATACTATTTATTATTCTTTCTTCTTCTCTCTTCCCTATCTAAATATTGAAAGATTTTTTTATACTATTTATTATTCTTTCTTCTTCTCTCTTCCCTATCTAAATATTGGAAGATTTTTTTATACTATTTATTATTCTTTCTTCTTCCCTCTTTCTTATGTAATTATTGAAAGATTTTTTTTAAAGTCGCGTGTAATTTGTCTTTTCTATCCAAAATTAATTGTAGTTTTTAATTTATGTGAAACACCTAAGACGTTATAATTCAGGACGGATGTAATATGCCAAATTATTTTTCTTAGAGTTAGTCTATTTTTAAATTGATGATCTAGAACAAAACAGAATAGAATATAATAGAATAAAATGGAGTGAAGAATAATGAAATAAATATTTCTTCCATTATTTATGTATTTTATTTTTACAATTTGACGGAATAAAACAAAACAAATTAAGTCATTCTATTACACACAGTCTAATCAAATGAAAATTAAAAAATTGAATGAAATATAATAAAATGAATTTCATCATACTGCATTGCTCAATTCATTATTTATAAATTTAATATTATAATCTTATTATTTACTATTCTATTTTATTTTATTCTATTTCATTTTTGGGAGTAGCTTAGAAAAACTTTCTACTACTATTCATCTAAAAGTGCAATTGTTTTTGTCATATCATTTCATCTAATATCTTTTGTTTCAGTTCCGGTTCCATTCATCTTAATTCTTAACTAAAACTTATGCATCCTTATTAGAACTTGAACGGCTTCAAATACTGGACAAGCTTTAAATACTGGACAAGCACAGTAGATGTAGACACTTACTTTTCTTTCAAATCAGGAATCCTCAAATACTCCTAGTTCTCACTGCTTAGTCCATTTGAGAAAAAACTAACCATATTAAAACAACCAAAAACACATGTCTGAACATATATAAATACATAAATGAGAAGAACAAAAAAACAGTAAACTCAACCATAATTAAAAGTTACCAAAATTGCTTGATAACTTAAATAGAATAGACAAACTTCCGTTATAAAATCAAAGCAGAAATTTAAAAAAAAATGTACAACAGGCCAAAAGCCTCAATGTAGCATGAATGAACGAATAAATGACTCTTTTCCCATGCTTGATTTTTATCTTTCAAAAACCATTTTCTACTCTCTTTTTCTCCTTCTTCTGGGTTTAATTTTTTTTTGTTGCATTTAAAAACCTAAAACTAACCATATTCAACGAATATGAACCCATTTAGCAACACTAGGAACTCCAGCATGTACAACATAAAGCATATAATACCCAGGTGGGGCCACCGTAAAAGAACCGGGCCCACGTACCATAGCCTTATAAACAGACTTCACCGGGCCTTGTGGGCTTTCGGGACTAGAATTTGCAACCTCTTCCAACGCCGTCACTTCCAAAAACAAAACCCGCTGATTCATCGCAAAGGAGTGTGTAGTAAACGACGGCGCCACCAACGAAAACAGAATCCCACTAACATCACGAACTTCCTTCAACGAAAACGACACCGCAAACAAATTCCCATACTCCACCGTATGATTCACAACCTCCACTGTAATAACACTGGGCCGCAACGGATCCATTTTCGGCCCAAGATAATCCGGGTTATAAATATCCAAACTCAACTCAGTCGGGTACGGGTAAGCCCGAAAATCATAACCTCTATGAGGATTACTTCCACCCACTAAAATCCTGCCATCAGGCAACAAAACAGCTGAAGAATGATACATTCTCGGAGTACTCGCTGGAGCTAACAACTGAAACCTCAAACCCGAGTTCACTAACCCGGGTCGATATAAAACCGGATGCAAAACCGGGTTCGCCGCGTTTTCCCAACCCGCTGTACCATTGGCCGCACCGTTTAAAATTATAACATTCCCCGTCGGTAACAAAAGCATATCCGGCATGACACGTGGCGTCGGCATAAACTCCATAACCCATTCCGGTTCAGAATCAGTAACCTTCATCCTTCCGCAACTATCAGAAGCTTCTAGAAACACCTGCTGTTTTTTAGCATAATCAAACGCGCCGGGATACGCGCCGCCGCAAACCATTATTTCAACCTCGATTAAACTCTTTTCACTTCCCGTTAAATTCAACGGCAACATAACGGAAGAGCCTGTACTTGGATAGTTTCTCTTTTCTTCTCCGGGTATAATTGGAAATTCCCTTATTACCCTGTTATGAGTATAATCAAACAGAATCGAACGACGGTTAGCGAAGATGAAGAGGTTTCCGTCGGGTAAAAGATGCAAGAATGGATAAAGATTGTTCTCTTCACCGGGATTTGAATCACGCGTGATTTGCAAGAATCTGAAAAAGTAAAACGACGGGTCGTTTGAATTCTTCGGAACAAACTCGTAGGAAAACGATGAACGACCACCAACGACGATGATTCTACCGTCCGGGAGAATCTGGTTCGAAGCATACCAACGGCTAGAAGAAAGATTCTGAGGAAGCTCTTCCCAATCGCAGTCATTGTTTTTCGGACATGGAGTGAATGTTCTGAGTTTGGTGTAACCGTCATTGAAGCCGCCGGTTTGGATTAACGTACCGTTGGGATTGACGGCGCCGGAGGAGCACCAAGCGTCGGTTTGAAGAGTTAAAGGACGGAATTTGTCGGTGGTTAGGTCGTAGAGGATAGAGTGTGCAGTGCAGTCGATTTTGAGAGCCATGTCACGTGGGTCGTAACGGCAGCGGTTGTTTGTGAGGGAGATATTGGAAGGGCCGAAGTCGGTTCTGTCAAAGATGACAACTTTGTTGTCTTTCATTACCTGCATGTGCATGGCTGAGATACCTATGGATTTTTGGAGCTGAATCCAGTGGCCACGGCCACCAAATGAGTTCATTGTGGTGAGGTTTTGTTGCGGTGTGATGAGGGTTGCGGTGGTGGTTTGGGATATGTTGAAGATGATGATAATGGTGATGATTGTTGTAATGAGGTGGTGGTGGAGGAGGAAAGAATGTGCGTTCTTGATCTTGAACGCCATGAATGGTTTGGTTTGGTAACAAGAGATGAGTGTATATTTGGTTAAAGCGTAAACACGAGGGTGTTGTATTTAGTGGGAAAATGTTGGTTGGGTGAGTAATTAATAGAAGATGAATGGTACAGTAGTACCTAGTAGTTTATGAGGGGAAAAAAGTTAAGACACCATGGATATCAAGTTTTGAGATGACATACAATATTTGGGTTTTATGGGGCTGTCATTGCATACAGAGATTTCTTTGATATTTAGTGTCTTTTTTATATTTTCACTACTAGTTGACAAAAAAGTGTCCTTTTATTATTTTTGATATTTGTATAAGTGTATGAGTTAAATTAAGAGAAATAAAGGGATTGTAATTCATTGATCGTTTGATTGAGATTATACAGTTTAAATTTGTATTTCTTTTTATTATTTTAACCGTCCGATCCAACGACTATAAATATGTTGATCGTGTGAATGTAACATTTACTAACGGTAGTGAATTTAGTTTCAAAATAAAAACATTAATATTAGATGTTTAAAATTGAATGTTCAAAAACATAGCTCATACAAAAAATCATTAAAAATATTTGATTTATTGATTAATTGATTTTATTTTTATCTTATAACTTCTTTACTATTATGTATTACGGTTTGGGCCGAACCCTACCATATAAAGATTCAAAATATATTAAAGTAGTGAAAGACCTAAACACTTCATGATCGTGAAGTGATGGAGACCGTCGAATTAAAATAAAATAAAAAGATCGATGAACATATGTCGTGTATGAAAAGTATTTTCGAAGAAAATGTTATATAGACATAATTCCTAGAATATTATTATAAGGGTTTAATGAAGTCTTCAAATGGAAGTACACATCATTCTAATCCTAAGTACTTCTCATTTTCAAAAATCATTGACTTGGGCGTCATATTGTCTCTACGTATCTCCACCGCCAGATCGAAGCATAGAAACATAAATGATATACTAAAGTTTGCGCTTAGATATAAGTTCACCACCTCTCTTGTGAATTACTACGAAAGAGGTTCTTAGCACCACCTGTTCACATTCTTCAACGTTTCCACTATGCTTCAAAACTTGATGGCAAATTTCTACGAAAGAGGTTCTTAGCATCAGCTTGAGTCGATTGAAGCACAACCACGACACAAAAATAACTAAAACTGTGAAGACAAAGAGAAGGAGGGAGACACAACTCCCCTATTGGTTTTCACTATCCAATGTTATTTATAACTGTGGGGATGCTATCCACATTGTGGTCTGTATCGTATAACAAATATGCACTTTGTGGAAGGACTTACCCATAAATGTTCCACCAAATATAGAGTAAAAAATCAAACCCAATATCTCTTCGTGTCAGAGGGCCTTCCATGTATAAGTAGATCGATGTGTTATTCCACCAAGAGAGAACATGAAAAATGCATGTATGTTAGCATAACGCTATGAGGCACATTAATGAATGGGAGACCTCTCATATCTTTCTACGATGATGAGTTAATCCACAATGTACTTAACCATCAAACAATGGTATTAATAAATGCATTGCCAGGCTTATCCGTTGATATATATACACAAAAGTGTACAACAAGCTAGGCTTAGAACAAAATTTACAACCTTTTAGGGCAGAGACCTCTAGGTTTTGACGATATCGACATAAAACGATGGGAGTACGTAAAGTTTCTGGTAGCATTTGGAGAAAGCGAACATAAAAAGATCATCAAAGTCAACTTTTTGGTGATTGGATGCTTATCCGTTTACAATTGCATCTTGGAGGGAGAGGGAATGAGTGTTGCGGGTCTATGCGCAATCTCGTCAATGATACAAAAAAAAACTATCCACACCAACGCTGATAGGGTTGACATGCTTGAAATTGGCTTGGAGATGTCTCACACATGTTTTATAGATTTGTTGGTGACTCCCCAACCATTTAAGGAAATCATGACCACATAAGCAGCGTCCAATGGACCGATGGAACTATATGCCAAGATAGAGAAATAATCCTTGATGAGGAAGAAAGGGATGATGAAAGCCTAGCTTTTAAATTATGGAAGAAGGTAGAATGGCCCGAACCCAATGGAGTGTTTGTTGAGGTCGTCGTCAAGAATGACCCATTAAAGATTTTCTAGATTGTCTTTGACTTACCTAAATATGCATAAAATCCAATTATATAGTACTTTTGTTCATCTTATTGGCCCAAGAAATGACATGTATAAGCCTTGATGTTACATGTCGCTCATTAGCCTTACAAAGGAACGTCCTGTACGTGACCTAGAGTCATCGAAAACAGTCACCCAAGAAAAGAAGAGGCAACAAAGAGGGCTACCATGACTTTTAAAATTAGGTTTTATAACTGAAGCAAAGTGCACAACCTTACATTCCAATGCCAGATTAGTGAAAAAAATAAAGCATTAAGTGGCGTATAGGCGTTGATTATTCAAACTTGAATGGAGCTTACCCGTAGGACGCATACCTCTTGCCAAACATACACAAGTTAATGGAAAATTACTCAAGATTCAATCAAATGTCGTTCATGGATGCTCACTCTGGCTACAACCATACCTTGATGAACCTAATAATTGCTGCAAAATAAAGTTCATGTTGCAAGAAGAAAACTTATGCTACAAAGTGATACCATTCAGTCTCAAAAAGAGTTGGGGGAAAGATACAAGATGATGATGAGTAATGTTTTCAAGGGCCATTTAGAAGACATGTTGGTGTTGTACATGGACGACATGATCGTTAAATTTGAGGAGGAAATAAATCACACTTGTCATTTGGAGGTTGACTTCAATGAAGCTAGGAGACACAACATGCGTTTGAATCCATGAAAGTGCATATTTGGTATTAAAACCACTAAGTTTTTGGAATACCATCTTACCGAGAGAGGAATAATAGTTAATTTGGAAAAATGTCATGTTTTGACCAATATGGAAGTCCCAAGGACCAAAAACGAATTCAATGACTAAATGGGATGTCAACCACCTTGTTGAGATTCATCTCCAGGCCCGCCTATTACATCTTACCAATGAATAAGATCTTAAGGAAGGTTACCACCTTTGAGTGAACTCTAAAGTGTGAGACCGATTTCCCTAATCTCAAAGAGACTCAACCTACCTCGCAATGGCGAACAAAGGAAATATCCTAAAATGCCACTTTGATATTATATGGTTCTCGCTTGAACCGATTAGCCACCCTAGAGATGAACAACCCCTAAACTGGTCCTCTCATTCTCAAATCTATGAAGCGGTGTAAAGGGTTAAGTGCTTGTACCTTTGGCTGAAACACATAAAATAAGGTGAAACACCAAAGCAACCTATAAAAAATAAACTAGAATAACATCCATTGTATCATGCTCAAATTACAACTGAATGACTGAGGACTATTTCCATGACCAGCAAAAAAGTATTAATATAAAAAAAGGAGATATGATAAAGTCATCCAAAATTGGCTCTTTGTTTTTCACTATCTTGTCAGGGCCAATGTCTTTAATATTCAAAGGAACCTCAGGATTAAGGAAGACAACATTATACAAAGCATTATCGAAAGCCTCTCTTACCGTGATAGTCATCCACTACAACAATCATTTCATTCTCAAAGGCTTTATCTCATTGCAAAATGACCACTTTATTCGCACAATGAGATTATATTTTATCCTCAACATCCTCCAACTTTTTCTTCAACTATTCTCACTCTTAGGAAAGGGTGCATGCACCCTCATGGATTTTCTTCAATTTCTTAGACAAATGATCTGCTTTATTCAACTGAGTCCAACCACTTCATCTCCATTTTCTTCAAATAGTTCTTCCCAATATCCATCTCCTTTGTAAGTTGTTTGAAAGTAACAAGGTGGGTCGCCATCAAACCCTGATCAACCTTGAAGTGTTGGTGTAAGCTCTGAAGGAAATTCATTTTATTAGAACTTGGTACCTGTATCAAATCATCTAATAATAATAATAATAATAATAATAATAATAATAATAATAATAATAATAATAATAATAATAATAATAATAATAATAATAATAATAATAATAATAATAATAATAATAATAAGACATTTCTTTACTATGTCTATTTTTCTCAAAGTAATTAAGTACCTAAAATAATGACTTAATCGTGAGACCCCATTAAATATAAGGACATTATTCTTAAAGTATATTTAGTCAAATTTTATTGTGAAGTTGGATAACATTAACATATTGAAATTATTATAGGAATAAACTGATGATCACATCGCACAAATTATAGAAAGAGTTATAAAATAATTTTGATAAATTCTCCCTAGCTGAAAATTGTCATAAAAATATAGTATTAATATATTGATCCTTCTCTTTTGACTATGCTTTCCTATCAAAACCATAAAGAAAACAATTTACATTTCACACACAATTCTTCTCAGCACTAAAAAGATTCAATTCGCCAAATATCAGGTCCTTCTTTACTTTATAGAAGTATGTCTAGTTCAAAGAATGAGAGAACACAGGTTCATAGACAGGCAGTCTGGTACCGCGAGGAAGATCCCCCACCCCCCTATGTTGCATATGTTATGGTGGGTATTATTAGTCATGGGTTGTACAATAGCTTACTAAAATTTAAAGTTCTTATATGACTATGTAAAAACTTAAAAGCTTTTAGGTGATTGTTTGAAAAAGATCATGTCGCAGGGAGATTTTGAAGAGTCCTATGAAATAGAAAACACGACAAAGAAAACCTCAGATGATTCTTGGGTTCCCAGATACCAACACAATATTTAGGAGACTTGAATAAATGCCCAACAATTGGGATGTAATTGCACTGGTACTTCTACAAGATATTGAAGAATTTCTCACTCAAAATTAGAGATAGGAAAGAAGAACTCCATATCCCAAAATATCATATTATACATAGGAAATTAAGGGTGAATCTTTTGTAAAATGATCCTTTAAATGGGGAAGGAACAAAGGTAGCACAGTAATAAGAGGGACTACTTATCTTCGTTTCAATCTAGTAGTATTTTGATTATTCTAGACCAAAATAAATGGAAGGAGTCGACACCTTTACTTCCTCAATCCAAAGGAATAATTCAGACAAGTGTGGATCCACCAAAGACCCCAAGTAGGATGTTTGATAACCTAAACCATTGATCATGTTCACACAAAGATAAAAATGAGCCTGAGGAAGGTAACCCCCTACTCACTATTGGACAAGTGACTTAAAATACAAGAAGGGGGATCGTCTGAGTTTAAAAATGTTGTCCAATTAAAATTTCTATTATAAAAATTAAAACAACTTTGTAAATTAAACAAATAATAGGTATCAAAATAATTAAAGAATATGAAATCTGAGTAAAGAAAAGATTTGAGCATAATAGAAATAAATAAATAGTAGAAAAGAAAAGAGAAAAAGGATGAGAGAATTACACCATAGATTTTTAGAGATTCGACCTAACCACTTGGTCTACTCCTCATCATAAGAATTTTTATTGAGAGTTTCCATTATATATGTGAGTTTTCCACATGTTATGTCCATGAACCTCCTTAAAATAAAATTGGATTTTACACTTACTATCATCCAAACAAAAAACGAGATTTAACATAAGATTAATCTCGGAACCAAGAGATATATTTTTACACCAGGCTAAGCACACAAACCAAATGAGGTTTTTCATAAAAAATCTCATGAACTAAATGAGAGCTTTTACACTGGGCTAAATTCATAAACCAAACAGATATTTTCACAGACAATCTCACGAATTAAATAAGAGATTTTATTGGTTTAGGTCACAAACCAAACATCAAATTCTCCCAAGAAATATTACACATGCGATAACTTCCTCTCGTGTATATTACAACAATACCCTAACACCAGAATAAACAAAAAATCCTTAATGATATTCTTCACTCTCAATGCACTAATAAAATTCAGTGAAAAAGAAAGAAATAAGAAGGGAGAGACTAAAGAGTAAAAAGTGAGAAAGTATATAGAAATACATTTTCCGATGTGTTATAAAAGTGGGGAGAATCCCTCTATTTATAGTTTTAAAAAATCAACTCAAAAATAAAAATGATCCATGGCATTTAAATCAATTATACCATAGGGTTTATCGATTGTGAATTTAAAAAAGACAACAACCCTAATTGCCAAAAAGGAACACCTTAATTGATTAAGAAGTTTTATGCATTGCTCTAATAAATTGACTAATGGATTTAATCGATTAAGCGGTGTATACAAGCTTCCTAATTATTTGGAAACATCTTTGATAAATCCCACAAGTACCTTTATAGTTCCCCTAAGGGTTTAAAGGTGTTTTTAATAAAATAGAGATGTTAAAAACACTTTTTGGTGAGTGTGTGCATGGTCTTAGTAATTTAAGCATTACTCAACTATCTCCATCACACTCTGATCACTCATACATGGACTAGACGAGCTTTCACACTTCCTCTATTTCAAACCTTGAAGCTTCAAGATCCCTTTCTTGATTCATCATTAATTCAATTCTTCATCTAGGACTTGACTTCTTCTATCTGACAAGGCTTTATAAGACTGTTTGACTAGAGACCATCATGGATTTCACTAAACACGACTTGACATTAGGTGTTGTCCTTTAAGATATTTGATTTTACATCTTGGTCACCTAAGTAGAATAACTTGATTATCTTGATCATAAATTTAGATGAAGACTTCATATCATAATGTTTTGATCATCAAAACCATTGAGATAATCCAATTGTTGCAGTATTGTACCTGCAATCACATAGATTCACACAAATCCTTCCATTTTGCGTAAAAGAGTTGAAAACTAAGACTTTATAATTCCACTAATCCACCAGAGTAAAACACTCACCCCCTTTTGATCAATGTCAAGGGGTTAAGGAATAAGGGGAAACTACCCCCCCCCCCCCCCCCCCCCCCCACACACACACACAAAAAACAAGAAAACCACCAATGGAAGTTTTATAAAAGAAATATGAAAGTAAATAACATAACAATACAATAAAACTTACCGATGAAAATATATATTAGAAGACGAAGAAGAATATTTCAAAGACAACACCTTTGAAATATGGTGATAATGGAGAAAAAAAAGTAAAAGAATGAAAAGAAATTATTTGCTTCTATTTATACCATTTAGATGGAGACCAGAAAACAAAAATAAAAGATATCTAACATGTGAAATCCAACAGATCCACGAGGTCATGCACCAATTACAAAACAAATATTGTGTCATTGGAGTTGATACCAGTAAGTCATAATGGTAGTTATAGTTCTCGGGTAGTAATGATGACACATATGTTCTCAAGCCATCACCATATGAATCCCAAGCACTATGAGGAAGAACGAGAGGACGACAAAACAAGTAAACTCTTATCACATTGTAACAGTGGGAAACTGAAGAATAGAAAAATGGAAGAAATGTTGAAACAAATTTGATATTTAATTCTAATTGAAAGTTCAATAGCGTGAAGTCTGACGCGCTTGTGGCAAGACAACTAGAACTAGTATCCATACCATAACAACGCCATACCAGGCTTGATGGACTTATGTTCTAGTTAGGCTGATGCTCACCTAATAAAGGCCTAACTTGAAGAGTGATCAGAGTAGTGAAAGTTCCAAACAATCCACGAAGCTATAAAGACCGTAATATCAAGGCAAGAAGAGAGATCAACAAACTTTTTTTTCCCCGAGACAAGTATCTTTTAAGAAATTTTTTCCAAGGGTCTAAATCTTATAACCCTATTATAAAAGTTAATGAAGGCACATAATGTTCTACCCATAAATATCTCTCATTTTCGACAATTACTAACTTGAACGTCAAAGTATTTATAGATATGCCAATTGTTGAATCTGGACACAAACACAAAAGATATAACCATATCAATCTTCGCAAGATCAATATCATATTTCTTTATTGTTTTAAATTTGACTTGTACTTGTACAACTATTAATATAGTAGCTAGTGCATTGGTTAAATTGGTTAAAATTAATATATATATATATATATATATATATATATATATATATATATATATATATATATATATATATATGTATATATATATATAATGATAAATAATATGAATTAGTATGGTTGGAAGGAATAAGGAGTGATTATGAATAAGAATCTATGGTCTCGACCTTATGGACCGGTAGTTGTTTTCTGAAAAAAAATAGTTTTAGATTATATTTTTTTGAAGAAAAATAACATATAAATTAAATTAAAAATAATGAAATTTTTGTAGTAATTAAAATTATTTTTAAGTATTTTTATTGTGAATATTATAATTAAATATATTTATATAGAAATTTTAATGATTTATTGAAAATATTTAATCATCATCTTAAATTAAATAGTATATAATTTTTTACATCGTCTTTAAATATATTTAACAAAATATGTAAGTTTTTAAAGATTTGTTTTGAATAATAAGTGGAATTTTTTTATAAAAAAAAACGATTTCAAGAGTCATAGAAAATATTATCAGTGTAATTTTAATCTATTCTACAATATTTAGTAAAAAAAATAAAAAATATTTTAGAAGAGTTTTTAAAATTTGATACTTTATCCCTATTCTCGATGTTTGGACCATAAACATAGTCTCTAAATTAAGCAAGCTATGCATATTTTTAAAAAATAAATGATGTTCTTGAGGTGTTATATAATTATATATTTATTTCAAACAAACAAACGATTCACAAATACCAATTCAATTTACATGTACAATTTTGTTCTGGGACTCACCATGCAACTACATAGGGAGATCTGCAGATGAGTATATCTTTTCTTTTATTAGATCTTCATGAACGCCTCCGAACTCTACACCAAATTTAGAAACATTTACAATGACCTCTCCTATATGTGTGACCATGAGTCACATCCAGATATGAGTTTGTGTAAGTTTAACCTCAATCTCTTATTGATTTGAGTACCCAATAATTATCTAAACAAACGAGACGATTTTTTAAAGGACAAAATTGTAACCACACCAAAAGCAAACAACATCTCATAGACGTGATGAAAATGTTGAACATAGTAAGGAGATTGATGTAATTAACTAGTTCATAGAATAAATTAAATAAATTCTAACTAACTTTAATTAGTTATCAATTGGTTTGATGAAGGTTCAAGTTAGTTACTTGCTCTATAAGTAACCATATTCACGTGTATGCATGTATGATGATGAGTAATGAAAAGTTATGCAACATATATTTCTTCTTCACTCTTTCTTTATGCACTTTTACATGTTTAGCTTGATTTTTAACATGGTATCATCGACATGTGATAAAGTCTCCACCGCTACACTCAATTAACTCATTTCTTCCACCTTGGTTTTCTCTCAGTTTTCTAAATTTTTTCCAACCATGTTTTTGTTTGTTAGCTATGTCAGTTGCAAGCTATTCAAGCAACATCAATGGAAAAACTTTATCACATGCCAATAACAAAGGTTATTAAACCGATACCCTCAATCCTTATTTCATACATCCCAATGAAAATCCTGGTTTGGTTCTTGTTTCTCCTTTTGCTTTCAAATAATAATTATCATTCTTTGTCAAGATCCATGACAATGGCTCTAAGATCCAAGAACAAACTTCATTTCATCAATGGCAACTTACCTCAACAACTAGGTAAAGATCACAATTCCATTTCTTGGGATCAATGCAACACTATGATCATGTCATGGATTCACAAATTTGTTGAATAAGATATTGCTCTAACTATATTATGGATGGAAACTGCAACTAAACTTTGGAACAGACTGAGAGACCATTTTTATTGAGGTGATGTATTCTGAATATCAGATCTTCAATAAGAGGTATGAAACTTGAAACAAGGTGATTAATCTGTTTCTTCTTAATACACAAAACTTAAGAAATTGTGGCAAGAAATGGGCAATTTTCGTCCAATTCCTAAACGTTCATGTAATGTTACTTGCCAAACTATTACCAAGGTTCATGCATACAAAGAGGGTGATCAAGTTATCAGATTCGTCAATGGTCTGAGTGATGAATATTCAGTGGTGAGGTCCCAAATCGTGCTAATTGAACCACTTTTAACCATCAGCAGAGTTTACTCTCTTCTTGTTTGACAAGAAATATAAGCTATCTTACCTATTGATGTATTAAAGTTATTATATTTTCCTAACCTCAACCAAACTCAAAACCATACCTTTAAATCCAATATCAATTTCTGTGGTATAGGAAATTAAGGAGGTCGATCATTTGGTGGAAGAGGTCGATGTTCACAAATTTGCACTCATTGTGGCATGGCCAACCACACAGTTGATTCTTGCTTCAAAAAGAATGGTTTTCCCCCACATTGGAAGAAAAATGTGATTATCAACTATTATGAAGCTATTACCGATAAAGTAGAGGAATCTTAAACCGATTTCAATGGAGTAAATGGAGAAGTTTAAGGTAAATTGGTTTTTACACCAGACCAGCATAAAGCATTGATGGCTCTTCTTCAAGGATCCTCATCTTTCCAGTCTCACAACATCAATCATCTGACAACTCAACTTGAAAGTGACTCAGGTATCATATGCACCATTCTCCACCTTCCTAAACCTGATAACTTCATACTTGATACTGGTACAACTGATCATGTATGTAACATAAAATATTATTTTCAATGCATCAAAAGAATCAATCCTATAACCATCAAATTTCCAAATGGAGCACTTTTTACTACTATTTATAATGGAACCATACACGTTGATCAACATTTATATATCATTGATGTTGTATGCATTACTGGTTTTTCCTTTAATCTCATATCTCTTCCCAAGCTAACCAAAATCATGAACTTCCAATTGATGTTTAATGATAATGATTGTATTATACAGGATACCTACTCCAAGAAGATAATTGGCACAAATAGATTGAATGGTGTACTTCATATCTTAGATTCTCTCTCAGTTACCTTGTATCACACTATATCCACTCACTCTATAAATACCTTACATAATCATTTTTTAGACATGTCCTAAAATTATAATGTTTGGCACTTAATACTTGGTCACCCCTTAAATACCAAATGGATTCAATTAAAGAAATATTTTCTTTTTGTCAAATTTGTTAATTATGTTATTCCTTGTGACGGATAGTAAAAATAGGTTCACTTTTTATTTCTCATGAGATTAATTATGTTATTTTCTTTTTGTCAAATTTTTTAATTATGTTATCATGTTTCTACTTATATTTTTGATTTGGTGCATATAAATATTTGGGGCCCCTTATCCATACCATCTATAGGATATATACTTTCTAACTGTCATGGATAATAAAAAAAAAAGTTCACTTGTTATTTCTCATGAGATTGAAATATGAAGCATCATCCATCATCAAATCATTTGTATTAAGGATCAAAATTCAATTCAACATAACCATTAAATGTATCAGGTCTAATAATGGTTGTTGTTACGGTGAGAATTGGATATCAAGCTATTGATTAACTTGAATCACAAATCTTTAGAATTCACCACCGAACTTTATTTTATCCAAGGGAAAGGGAAAATATCGTATAAAACCCTTAGCTTGCAATGTAACAACAATGCTAAGAGATATAAGATTTGGAGGTTGGTTATACCTATGGAAGGTGTTAGCATCATAAGCATTTATAGTACTCTTTAGGAACCTCTTGCTATGTTTTGTGTTATTGTTTGCTATTTGCTTTGGAATGTCGTGTGTTGGGTTTTATTGGTAAGGATAGGAACCTAATGGTCTGTTTGGTTGGGGGGTTTTGGAGGGGAGGGGAGAGAATATTTTAAAATAGATGTGTTTGGTTCAATTTTTTATAAGGGGAGGGGAGGGGATTGGAGGTAATCAGAATCCCTCCTGGAGCAATTTTTCGTTCCCCCTGAATTGAGGGTTTTCGGAGGGGGGGGGGGGGGGGGGGGGGGGAGGGAGAGGAATTATGATAACATGTATTTTTATTATATTGACAAAATTATCCTCACTTTTATTTAATAAATTTTTTAATTATCTTTATTAATATTATATCTTAGTTTTTGTCACCTTATTATAATTCTTTCATTTGTTTAATGGCAACTCCATTATTTTTATTATTATGATTCAACTTTTTTTTTCATGTGTTTTATTCTATTTATTTTTATTTTATATTTTACTTGTAATAACTTAATTATTTTATAATTTGTTGTATTATATTACATATCAATATATAATTGTAGTATGAGTTATATATTATGTAGAATTTAATCTTATAAATATGTTATAGGATTAAATGGATCATCAAGATGAGAAAATGGTTCATATGATCGTTGATCATATAATTTGATATAATTTGATTTTATGACGTTTATCAATATTTTATTTTCATTTTAAGATATTTTAGAGTATTTTAAATGTTAAATATTTTGTGTTTAATTATCTACGTTTTTTATGAATACTTTTTTTTTTGAAAATTTATTTAGCATGATTGTTATAATATTTTAAGGGTAAAAAAGTAAATTAGTTTTAAAACCCCTCCCCTCCCCCTGGGAACCAAACATATATTTGAATAAAACTTCTCCCTCCCCTCCCCTCCCCCTCTTATGAACCAAACATTTCCAGTTCACCTCTCTAGGGATGAGTGAACACTTGATTATGATCAAGGTCCAAAGGAGGAGGTAAGTGTTATAGCTTTAACACTTACATGACTTAACAAAGTCAAAATAGTTATAAATTCTACCCTAAGTCTAAGTTGTAAGACTTAATGACTCTAAAAAGGTTAAAGGGAAGTTGGGTATTGCTAAACTACCTATGACATTAAGTCAATGAAGTAGTTTTTCCTTTGTATTTTAGAAACAAGAGGCGACAAAGGAGGACGAAAGCTAACAAGCTAACATCACTTGGGGAATAACTTGACAAAGTTAAAAGGTAAGTATGAAACATGTGTGAGATGAATAAAGATGATATTCAAACAAGATATCAATAGTAAATGACAAAGATAACATTCAAACATGATGTTAATCAATGAATCAAGCAAGGTATGACAAAGTTTAAAGTGAATATGGTAACAACCAAAGCACTAAAGTAGATGTGACAACATCTAAAATAAAGACTTAACAAAGTAACAATAGATCAAGGTAACAACCAATGAACACACTCAAAGCTTAATAAAGTTATAAATCATAATGGTGACAACCAAGGTAAATACGCACAAACAAAGATGTTACAACACTTAAATATACATGAGGTACAGTTCTAACAAGACTAGAGAATCATGGATGACAAGTTCAAGTACACAATTAGGGCAAGCATGGATTATGGTTTACTAACACCACTTAATCATGAACACAAGACAAGTATAAACAAGTTATAACAACACTTAATCATGAATACAATTTAACATGGATAAGTTGTAACAACACTTAAACATGGATAAGATGAAGTAAAACATGCATAAGTCAAAACATCACTTAAGATGGTATCATTCATGGTTCAAAACAAGCATGCATAAGTCAAAACATTACTTAACATGTGTAGAGATTTAAGAGTTCAACAAAGCATGGGTATGGATATCAAACATGAGTAAAGTCAATCAAACTTGAATAGATAAAGCATGGTTCAAACATGACAAAGACAAGTTAAGGAAGCATATTGAAACATGGTTTAAGTTAAACACTACTTAATCATGAATACAATTTAAGACATTCAAGAAAAGTATAGGTAACAACCAAATCATACTTGAGAAGAGAGACATGTTCATAACAATAACATATGGATGGGGATGCAAGCACATAAAGGATGACATGTGAGCATGTATATGGATGACAAAGTATGGTTTAAACATCATGTAGTCATATGAACAAGTTAAGACATTACTTGAACATTTAATCATGGATACAAGTTGAACATGTTTAGAGTAAGTAGGTAACAACCAAACATACATGTTATGGATCCAAACATGGTCTTAAACAAGATAAAGACATCACAAAAGTTTTGACTTACAAACATGTATACAAAGGCATATTAAGACAAAAATTAAATGTTTATGAACACATAATCATGGTATAATCAACACAAATCAAATATGCACATCAAGGTTCATATAAGACATGAAATAGAGTCACCTATTAAGGATAAAAAGGACCAAGTAAGACTCATGGTATAATCAAAGTTTCAACATACATTTACGTGTAAACATACACCTAAAAATGTATCAAAATCAAGTTAAAACAAGGATTTACAAGTTCACAACATCATACAAGGTCCATACAAAGTGTAAGAGATTCATACAAGCCAATATGCACAAATCAAGTCAAAGGAATCAATCAAAGAATCTAGGAAATACATTAAGAAACCCTAAAAAGACACCTACTTTAAACAAGCACAAGTGTAAGAAAAATAATTTTTTTTAGAACTTTCTGTTTAGAAACAGAAAGTAGACATCTTCATGAATATTTATAAAAAAGAATGGCTCAAACAACTTTTGGGATGAAGAAGTTATGGTGTTTTCAATTTGTGAAGAAAATGAGAAAAATAAGTGATAAAAAAATGGAATGGTCTTGGTGGGTGTTGAACCCACGCCAGGTTGGATTACATCACAAAATATAGCCAACTGAGCCAATGCACGTGTGTGATAATCATATGAAAGGATAAATATATATTTGAAGACAACTTCAGAATTCCAAAGCAAAATCAAATTGCTCAAAGTAGCAAAAGGTTGGTCGGCCAGACTCAAACCCAGTACAAGGAAGTCAAGAGAGTACTGAAGCGCATATGTTGAACCAATGGGATGGTGATACATCCATTGTATCGCCCTCATCCAATTAATAATATACTAAACATTCCTCTAAAATCTGAACCGAAGGCACCATCAACTTTTTCCTTCCTCCCACCCTCCATTTTCAAACATTCAAAAGTCCTAACTCTCTGAATACTAATCCAAACATCAGGCTATAAAAATGAAAATTGTGTGTTTTTCAACAAGGAACATATGAAGCCTAAAAATGAAGTTTCACATACATTGATCATGAACAACAATTAAATGAGGGAAAACACTACAAGCAACATAACCAACAAGTTTCATGTTCAATGTACATCAAGATACAACATGATTCAAGGAGTTTTAGTTAGGAGCACTTACCTCTTGAAGCAAAAATTTGAATTTCCAAAAAGCTGCTACATGTCGCTACTTGAAAATGCAACGATGGAGAGGCGAGAACAGAAAGACAGAAGAGTCGTCATCAAACTTTATTTATCCCATGAGGGGAAACGAAAACATCGAGAAAACCTCAAAAAAGAAACGGATAAGATGGTCTCGCAACCAAGAGAAAAGCTTCAGAAGACGGTTATGCAAAGGGAAGGTATTAACACCCCTCGCATCCATCGTACTCGATAGGAACCATTTTTTTTGTCTATGTGAAGATATCTGCTAAAATATATTGCTTCCTAAGTGTGTTCCAAGGGATAAAGAGAAGGGTTAGAAATAGGGAAAAGACAGATAAAAGGGGAAAAGAGAGACTTGGTAGAACTTCGCGATCCTAGGCCTACGTATTCTCAACAGATATGAGAAAGTCAGAGTCAACGTAGTTCGGGAAACTACGGGTGATTGGGGGAAGGTTTCTCTCCAAGACATCATCGTCTTGTGCCTACGTATCCTCATCTGGTATGAGAAATAAGAGCAAACGTAGTTCGGGAAACTACGGTTAACTGGTGTTTTTATGGATGATGCTAACGTGCGCATTCTAGCAGTCAGGTGTATTGTAGCTTGCTTGTGGAGTCTTAGGCATTACCTGTTTGCGGTAGAACGGACGTAACATATCCTTTTTGAAAAGAGAGTTTTCACCATCGAGGCAAGATGTCACATTTGATTTGTGGAAGTTGTTTTTTAGGGGTGAAATAGGTCCTCGGATAGTAACCCCTTGCGGGTAGTACCCAATTCTTTATCTCAAAAGGTTTATTGTGAAAAGGTGCGGCAAACATAGTCATGTATTCGTATTGAAAGACGAGTATCGAGACCACACACTCTACAGTGAGTATCCTGATGCTCGGAGAGGAAGAAGTTTGCACTCAATCCTCTCTCTTTAGTTCAATACATAGAGAACTTCATTCTTTTATTAAAGATATTCTGATCTTGAATGGTAAGTGCTTTACGATAGTGAGCCCTAAAGGTAATGTCAAGCACTCGAGGTAGGAGAAGGCCTACACCTAACCACTCCACAACCATTCAAGTTTTATCAGGAAAAGAGTTTTGAAAATGCACTTGGTACGAGACCAAGGTTTTTAGGTTCAATAGAGAAAAGTTTTGAAAAGAAGTTTTGAAAAGAAAAGGTATTGAATAGAGCATGGTAGGTTGATGGCGATGCACGAAGCAATCACCTTACAAGGGTCAAATACATACAAGGTTAGTGTGATTTGACGAAAAGGAGGTGAAACCCTAAGGTGGTTCAATTTGAAAAGAGTTTGAAGAAATGGCTTAACGTTGGATCAAACCTTATTCGTTCTTTATTTTGAAAACATGTTCTAACCTAATTCATTTCTATCTTTCTTAACAAGTAGCATGCAAGCATGAAAAGAACTAAACTATTACACTGTAATGGGAGAGGGATACATACAAAATACAGGGGATTGCAAGAAATAAATGGTCTCATTGTCAAGTAGCCCAAGAGAAAGTCGTGTGTGTGCGATGTATCCTAAGCTAAGCAAACGGAAAAGAGTTCGAATAAAAAGTATCCAAACTAGGGTTTATGTATAGAGTCTAACCTTCAATGCCTATGATAATGATCAACTGTCCACCAAATTAAGGTTTTTAGGGTTTTGATAGTTTTATCGTGTTTTTGGATATTTTTGAATGAGATCAATAAAAAGGGGTTACATGAGCAAGATATGAATAATATGACAGGACGAATATGAATAATGATGATAAGAATGAACAAGATAATAAACATGATAATATCGACAAAAATGTAAATAGAAAATATGTGCGAGAATATATAAATAGTGGTATATTAACAGAAATGTAAAGCAATTATGTTGGACCAAAATTAAAGTCAGAGGTTGAAGATTAAATGAAATGGATCAAAAGGAATGGGATCTCGTCTTAATCATAAACTCGTGTCTATTACGAAGGTAATCTCTCGCGATCCCAAAGTATAGAAAAATGATCCAAATGATCATTTCTACAGGTTTGAAATTATGAAGATTAGCGACCTCGACAAGTCGATGGTTAAAAATGTAAAGACTTTATTGACCGATAAAATAAAAATAAAATTGATATGAATTCGAAAATAAGGTTAAACCTCGTCTTAATCGTAAACCTTATGTTAGTTAATCGAAGGGAACCTCTCACGATCTCAAAGTATCGAAAAATGATCCAAATGATCATTTTGTATAGATTTGAAATAATGAAGGTTTTAACAACCTCGAAAACTAACGTTTGTGAATCAGAGACTTCATCGGTTCGAAAAATAAAATAAAATCGAAAATGAGAAAGAAAATGAAAAAGAAAAAAAGGTGACCTCAGACTCATTACTATCTATCAATAGTTTGACTGATAGTAATTTATGGCATCGTCATCAACCGAAAATAGGATCGAAAACCGAATGGAATAAAATACTAAACCATGAGTAAACAAATGTCATACACTCTTAAATGAATATTATAAATTTTTTTAGAAATTAAATAAATAAAACAAACTACTAATCCAAAATAAATTAATAAAATAAAATAAAAATAAAAAAATAAAAAAAGAAAGAAAATGGGGGTTTGTGAAGATTGAAAAGGGTGTAATGAAATGAGAAAAATGGATGACCAGGGCGAAATCATTTGGTCTGAAAACAATAGCCCATCATCCCCCCATCGACCTATCAACAAGCAAGATGGGGAATCATCTGGATAACCCATCATCCCATCGTAACCCAAAACAACGGTTCAAGAAGAACCGAGATCTTTTAGGTTCTGCCTTTTAAATAACAAACATGAGTAACAAAACGCCTAGAAAATGCCGATGTGAAACAGAACACAGGTAAAACACCATCATAGACACGTAGAAGAGAAGAATAGGAAAATGGAAACGATGATAATCAACAACGATATTCAACCTTTGCGAGTGAAATGATCTTATCCCCCTCGTTTCAGTTCCAAATTTGATTTGATTTCAGATCTCAGGTTTGCAGTATTCTTTCTATTTTCAACTCAAACTTCTCTTCTTCTCTCCGATTCACGCCATTTTCTGTTATGGTTTTGTGTCCTCGATTTTGTGAAAGGGGGTGGCTTGAAGTTACGGTGAAAGATTTGGGGGTGAAGTTTCAGAATAGGTTTTAGTGTATGTGCTGTTATTATGAATTTGTGGGTTTTATAAGGTATTTTGAAGGTTGCTGAAGGTTGGGGTCGGTTTATGAGGGAAGAAGAAGGTTCGTTCATGAAGGTTCTGCTCGTGTTTTCTGAAGGAGGGAGATGGGATAAGAATTACAGGACATTGAAGGTTGTTGTTTTTGAAGGAGGGTGATGGAATTCGGTTAGTGACTTCACAGATTATCCACAACTATTTCGAAGGTGGGAGGGTTTGAAAGGTTTTTGCGATAGCTACCCCTTTTTGTGAGGAACCCCCCTGTTGAAGAGGGAGGGGAGGGTACTTGTAGATGAATCAGGAAAAAAATGTTTTGCTGTCTATTTGTGTTGTTTTCATAATGTTTTTTTAAGTGTTTGTGTGCGTACGGTACATTGTAGGATGAGCCTGCTGTGGTTATTTGTCTTGACCTGCAGGTTTTTTTTAGTGTGATAGCATGGTGTGCTTGGAGTGGAAATAGCAGGATTTTACTTTTTTTTCTTTTCTCTTTTTTTTTTGTAATATTGGTGTAAGGTTTTGGAGTGTAGAAAATTAGGCAAAAGTGAAGAATGATGCCATGCACGGTTTTGTGGCCAGCAGCCAATGTCCCTTTTTTTTAGTTAATGCAAAAATGGGCCTCTTGAAGAAAAAGATTATGAACACAATTTAGAAAATGGATAACCAAATGAATCCAAGACCAATCCCAAACTCTTTCACCAGCATATGATAAAACATGAAATACAGTTACCACTGAACAAACCTCAACTAAAACAACAACCATCATCTCTAATTTTCTGAATCTCTGATCAGTAAGTTCTGAATCACTTCAAATTTGACTGAATCCATCTTTGGGAAAAAAATCCCAGATGAAACAAATTGAACCTATGATCACGATGATCCCGACTTTTGAACCAAACTTTTTCATGAATCACTTCTTGATAACTTGATGAATTTCAATATAGAATAAATTGGCCTTGAATACCCATTGCCTGAGAAATAGCCACTGATGCAGGTAACTTAAAAAAGAAGCAGGCTCTTGATGGTTTAACCAAAATTAGGTCAAACTTCCATCTGATCATAACTGAATAACCACCCCTGATTTAAAGCTAAACCATACCACTGTCCCTGATAACCTGATCTCCTATCCATGATGAGAAATAAACCCTGATCCTGAGGCAGCTGGCTATAAGCTTGTCAACCAACTTGATCCCAGGGAGTGATGAAACCCTAGGCCCTTATTGCCTGACAACTCCTTGAAGAATGTAAGTCTGACACTTGATGATTTTATTCAGAGAAACTCTTGATCCCATATCTTAAAAGATCAATGCAAAGTATGATTATGAATTATGAACTAAAGATGATGCAAATGAGTGTGGAGCAAAAGTCAACCAAAGTTAGAAAAATCTAGGGCAAATATTAGGGTGCTACAGCTGCCCCTATTCAATCGACTTGAACCTGAAGGGATGAAAAGCAACCGCTTTTAAACATTCAAGGTAAAAGGTGATTGAATACCAAAGGAACCTAGAAATTTGCAACCTGCGAGGATATATATAGTGAAGTGATTACCAGCCGAAGGTGGACTTAAAGGCAACAGGTACCAACCAAAATTTAGGATAATCGACACACTAAACCAATCAGAATGATAACAAGGGCTACTAACTAAAAGTTAGGATCGCCAGAGAATTATATCCAAAAGTTGTGAGAAACAAGCTACTAACCAAGAGTTAGGATCACCCAGAAGATTACTAACCAAAAGTCAGAATAAAAGCTACTAATCCAAAGTTAGGATCGCCAAGAAAAGGTCACCAACCAAAAGTCGGAATAAAAGCTACTACCAAAAGTTAGGATCGCCACGATGTCTACTGAATGCGAACTTGACCGAAAACGAGGCCTACCAACCAAAAGTTGGGGTAACGACTTCGTGGGGAATAAAAGAAGATCCACCTACCAAAAGTCGGGGTAAAAGCTACTAACCAAAAGTTAGGATCACCGGGAAAGGAGACTACCAACCAAAAGTTGGGACAAAGATTACTAACCAAAAGTTAGGATCACCAAGAAAGAAGACTACCAACCAAAAGTTGGGATGACAACTCCGCAGGGGAACAAAAGAGGACTACCAACCAAAAGTCAGGATAACGTCCACAAAACAACGGGCTACCAACCAAAAGTCGGGATGACATCCAGGAAACAATGGACTATCAGCCAAAAGTCGGGATAACATCCATAAAACAACGGACTACCAACCAAAAGTCGGGATATCATCCAGGATAGGCAGGAAGTAAAAATGACTGATTTACAACCTGAAAATAAAACTCCGCTGGGGAAAGAGAAACTTAGACAAGCAAACTCTGTTGAGGAGCAAAAGCAAGATGAAAACATGATTTTTTGTTGGGGTAAAGTACCATAAAGGCTCATGAATTATGTCGTTATCTGTTGGAGAGATGTCTGGCAACAAAAGTATCCAACCTGGCTTATGCTTCGCATGCATATGTTTGAATATGGCGTAATGCTCCATACAAAATGGAAATGCTACGCGTTTGGGGGGATGCTATGCAAAATGCAAATGCCAAGGAGCACCACTAAGAAAAGGTGCCGAGAGAAACGAAAAGCAAACTTGTTGAGGAATATGCTCTGAACGGCCTTCTGGAATAAAACTCTTTTGGGGACAATTCCATTCTGCTGGGAATTGAGAATAACATCCATCGAAAAGTTGTCTCAAAGATCTTACTTTGAAGAATACCAATGACCATTGGACTCTACTACGAATGTCTACCATTTCTGATTTACTATTCGAGGGAATCAACATTAATCCCTGTTTGGGGAGAGAAGTCAATAACATAGATTCTGTCGGGGAACGACGCTGAACGTACCCTGCTGCTGGGGAACAAACTCGATCTTACCTTGCTGGGGATACATACCCATCATGGCTAGTGAGACATTTCTGATCTGGAAACAGTACTCGGTGGAGAGAAACCTGTTGGGAAAAGGATCAGTCATCCTGTAAAATGACAAACAAATAGCGCGTCCTGTATGCAACAATGGCTATTTCGGTCACCATCCATGACATCATTCAAGTAAGTCATCGTTTTAAATATGATTAGCAAAGCCCCAAATTTTTCGTATGCAAAGTTTATAAAAAATATCTGGCGTATTTTTGCAAACAAAACAGTAAAAGCAAAAACAAGAAAATGAAAGCTCTTTGTGGAAAATATTTCATTGATTAAAAAAGGGCCTATAAATAGCCAAATTACAACATATGCAACTCCTGAAAATAGAAAATTTCACAAAAAGTACAAATGATAAAGATATAAAAATGTCGGCAATGTGGAAACAGACAACCACCATGTGTCGATTCATCTATGACTCACATGTCTTTGATGCTTCACCAATGTCTTGCCTTTTGAAGAGATTGATTTATTAACCCTCGGGTTCTCCAAGAATCCAATTGTGTTTACAGATCAGACGCAGACCGTAGTTATTTACTCTTAAATCCCTAACTTTTTCCTGAATCGTCCTTGTGGGTTTTCGATCCACCGGGATGCCCATTTTTGCCGAAGTCGCCTTTTCAGGTTTTCAACTTTGTGGGTTTATTCATTTTTTGTTTTATCCCTAATTTTTTCCCGAACCTATTCTTTTTCTGGTTCGCCGGGATTCCCTATTTTTTCCTGGACTTTTCTTTTTAGGTCCAACAGGTCTCTTTTCAAGCAAAATATTTTTTGACTACGTCTGCGTTCACAGGGGATGTAAAATCTTCACTGTCCATGGTTGATAGCAATAAGGCTCCTCCAGATAAAACCTTCCTTACTACGTATGGACCTTCATAATTGGGAGTCCATTTGCCTCTGTGATTTTTGTGTGGAGGGAGGATCCTCTTCAACACCAAGTCACCTACCTAGAAATGTCGAGGGCGCACCTTCTGATCAAATGCCTTCTTCATTCTGCTCTGATACAACCGGCGATGGGCGATAGCTTCCAATCTCTTTTCATCAATCAGACTAAGTTGATTCAACCTAGCCTTTACCCATTCTGCTTCATCAAGCTTCACATCAGACAATACCCTTAGAGAAGGAATCTCGACTTCTAATGGTAGGACAACTTCCATACCATATACCAACGAGAAAGGTGTTGCCCTGGTAGATGTACGCACCGAAGCATGATAACCATCTAAAGCAAAGGGAAACATCTCATGCCAATCCTTATAGGTCACCACCATTTTCTGCACGATCTTCTTAATATTCTTATTTGCTGCCTCAACAGCACCATTCATCTTCAGACGGTACGGGGAGGAGTTGTGGTGTTCAATTTTAAAATTCTGGCACAATTCTTTCATCATCTTATTGTTCAAATTCGAGCCATTGTTAGTAATGATTCGTTCTGGCACTCCATATCGGCAGATGATGTCTTTCTTTATAAAACGAGCAACTACTTGTCTGGTCACGTTGGTGAAGGAAGCCGCCTCTACCCACTTAGTGAAATAGTCAATTCTACCAAAATAAAGCGATGCCTATTGAAGGCGGTCAGTTCAATCTTTCCAATCATGTCGATGCCCCACATTGCAAAGGGCCAAGGAGACGTCAATATATCTAGAGGACTCGGTGGTACATGCATTTTGTCAGCATGAATTTGACATTTATAGCATTTCCTAGCATACTTAAAACAGTCGGACTCCATGGTCATCCAGTAATACTCTGCTTTCAATAGTTTTCTAGACATCGCATGCCCACCAGCATGAGTACCGAAAGAACCTTCGTGGACCTCTTCCATCAGCAACCTTGCTTCGTTTTCATCCACACAACGTAGCAACATCAAGTCGAAATTTCTTTTGTATAACACATCATCCTTGTTCAAGTAAAAGTTTCCCAACAACCTCTTCAAAGTCTTCTTGTCTCTACTTGATGCCCCAGGCGGATACTCTTGAGTCTTGAGGAAATGTCTGATGTCAAAATGCCAAGGCTTCCCATCCGGTGCCGCTTCTACCGCAAATATAAAAGTTGGCCTATCAAGGCGCATGATAGTGATTGTTGGAGCTTCATTCTAGAAATTCGCTTTATACATTGATGATAACGTTGCCAAAGCGTCCACCATCTGATTTTCATCCCTCGGTACATGATGAAACTCGACCTTGTCAAAGAAAGGCAACAATCTTCTTGCATAGTTCATATAAGGCACCAGATTGGCTTGACGGGTTTCCCACTCTCCTTTGATCTGATTGACGACTAAGGCCGAATCACCATACACATCTAGATTATTGATTCTCAAATCAATAGCCTCTTCTAGGCCCATGATGCACGCTTCATATTCAGCTTCACTATTGGTGTAGGCAAACGTTAATCGAACAGTGAACGAGATGTGGGAACCATGACGAGTTGTAATAATTGCCCCAATCTCGTTGCCGTATGAGTTAATAGCACCGTCGAAAACCAACTTCCACTGAGACCCAATTTTGGGACCCTCGTCAAGTAGAGGCTCATCACAGTCCTTCATCTTCAAAAACATTATATCTTCATCCAGAAACTCAAACCTCATTGGCTGATAATCCTCAATCGGCTATTCTGCAAGATATTCTGACAGAACACTCCCTTTAATGGCTTTTTGAGAAACATATTGGATGTCGTACTCTGTCAGAACCATCTGCCATCTAGAAATTCTCCCGGAAAGCGCTTGCTTTTCAAAAACATATTTGATCGGATCCATCTTTGAAATCAACATGGTCGTATGGTTTAACATGTATTTCCTTAAGCGTTTAGCTGCCCAAGCAAGTGCGTAACATGTCTTCTCTAGCATCGAGTATCTTGACTCACACTCTGTGAACTTTTTACTCAAGTAGTAAATAGCGTGCTCTTTTCTACCTGTCTCATCGTGTTGACCGAGCACACAACCCATTGAATTCTCAAGAACCGTTAAATACATAATCAAAGGTCTCCCTACAACTGGAGGCATCAATATCGGAGGTTCCTGCAAATATTCTTTTGTCTTCTTGAAATCCTTCTGACAATTTTCATTCCAAACAATTGCTTGATCTTTTCTCAATAATTTGAAAATAGGCTCACAAGTAGATGTAAGGTGAGATATGAATCTCGCAATGTAATTCAGTCTCCCAAGGAAACCATAGACTTCTTTTTCTGTTCTCGGCTCAGGCATCTCTTGAATAGCTTTTATCTTTGCAGGATCCACCTCAATTCCTCTTTCATTGACAATGAAACCCAACAACTTTCCTGATCTCACCCCGAAGGTGCATTTTGTTAGGATTCAACCTCAGCTTAAACTCCCTTAACCTTTCAAACAACTTGAGAAGATTGACCAGATGTCCTTCCTCTGTCTGTGACTTCGCAATCATGTCATCAACGTATATTTCGATCTCGTGATGAATCGTATCATGAAAGAGGGTCACTGTTGCCCGCTGATAAGTTGTCCCTGCATTCTTCAATCTGAAAGGCATAACTTTGTAGCAGAAAGTTCCCCACGATGTGATAAAAGTATTTTTCTCCATGTCCTCTAGGGCCATTTTGATTTGGTTATACCCAGAGAAGCCATCCATGAAGGAAAACACAGGGTATTGAGCGGTGTTGTCAACCAAAACATCAATGTGAGGGAGCGGGAAATCATCCTTCAGGCTCGCTCTATTCAGATCTCGATAATCGACGCACATCCTGACCTTCCCATCTTTCTTTGGTACAAGAACAATATTAGCGACCCATGGAGGGTAATTTGTGACGATAAGAAAACCAGCATCCAACTGCTTCTGGACTTCTTCTTTGATTTTGACTGCCATATCAGGTCTTGTTCTTTTTAACTTTTGCTTCACAGGCAGATATTCTTCTCGAAGAGGTAGACGATGCATCACTATATCGGTATCCAACCCTGGCATATCCTTATATGACCAAGCGAAGACATCTTTATACTCACGGAGCATTTCTACCAATCTTCTCTTGACATCATCTTCCAATGTAGCCCTGATTCTGACTTCTTTCTTGTTGTTTTCAGTGCCCAAATTGACGACTTCAACGTCCTCCTGATGAGGCAAAATAACCCTTTCCTCTTGTTTCAAAAGCCTGGCCAGCTCTTTAGGTAGGTCACAATCTTCATCAGTCTCTTCTTCGGCTTGATAAATAGGATTGTTGAAGTCATATTGAGTCATAGCCAAATCTGAATCGATGGTATCTGAGACGTGAAACTTGCATGATTGATGTTTTATGCTTATCATGATATGCAAACAGACACAAACACATTACCATTTTTATGTTTTGTTAAAAAAAACAAGGATCAAAACATTTGAATGAGAAAAGGACGTCTTTCATTCATGATAAAAGTTTGAAAATAAACAAAGGGGCCCTACAAGGAAAAGCCACTATGTCTTGGGCAAAACGTAGGACCAGACATAATAAAAAACAAATAGAAATTACTCTTCTGATGTAACTTGGATGATTTCCTCCACAGTCCAGTTGCAAAGTTTCTGCCCGGGAACACATGGATGGATCCAACATCTATATCGCAATCACTGTCTCCTTCATCATCCTTAACAACATCGATCCTATAAAAAACAACCCTACCGCTGGTAAACTGAACATGTCCAATGTACTTCGGAGGATCCCTTGAAGAAGATGGACTATACCCCAGACCGAACTTATCGTGTTTAGTAGAAACATCGAGTACTTGGCCTCATTTCTAAGAAGACCCAGATTCCACTATAGCACGGGCTTCCTTGAACGACGACATCGAGACCTCTGGAACTTTGGCTTCTACAGGAGGCTTCTCCTGAATCTGTGCAATTTCAAAAGTCTGACGCAACGTCTCATGAATCTCACCATCCACTTTCACATACTTGAAGGATGACAGATAACTGATCATAATATCCTCATTTCCACAGACTGTAACAATCTTCCCCTCCACCATATACTTCAATTTCTGATGCAAAGTCGAGGTGACTGCCCCAGCGGAGTGTATCCAAGGTCGGCCGAGCAAACAACTATAAGCAGGTTGGATGTCCATGATATAGAAGACCACATCAAAGATCTCTGGTCCCACTTGAATTGGCAACGTGACTTCACCAAATACTAACCTCCTGGTTCCATCAAATGCCCTCACCACCAAATCACTTGGAGTGCAGATCAAGCCTTGAGTGTCTAGCTTCATTAGTGCTTTCTTTGGCAACACATTAAGCGAGGATCCCGTATTAACTTGCACATGGGATAGAACAACTCCCATACACTCTATGGATATGTGCAAAGTGTGATTATCGTTGCCCGTTAAATCCAAATCAGTAAAACCCAATCCATTATTAGCATTGACGTGAGCCACCACTCCCTCCAGTTGATTAACAGAAATCTCCTATGGCACAAACGCCATATTCAAGATCCTCAACAGAGCGTTTCTGTATGCCTCTGAGCATAACAACAATAATAGGATAAAGATTTTAGAAGGTGTATGATATAAGTGATCTACGATCTTGTAATCACTTTTACGAATAAGTCTCATGAACTCTTCAGCATATTTAATCAAATAGTCTTTCTCCCCTTGCTGTTGACTGTCTTCTTCTACCGCAGCTTTACCTTTACCTTTGTCATTCCTTCTAGCATTAGTTTCAGGTGGAGAGAATACTCTTCCGCTTCTAGTTATTCCCCCTGATCCAACAATATTGTCAACAGACGTGCCTCCAAATGATGTCTCCACCAACTCTTGTTTGTACCCATTGCAGAACACCTAATAGTTCCAAGGAATGGTCTTGGTACTCTCATAGGGTACCGGTCCTGGCGTAGTAATGATAACAGGAGTTGGCCTTGGCGGCACTGAAATGTTAATTGTCCGGTATGGGATTGAAATTGTTGCGACCTCATCCCTCTCATTATTAGCTTCCTTTAGTTCTTCTTCTCCTACAAACCTGTCGAATTGTAAACTGCCTTCGTCGATCAAACTCTGAATATGACTTCTCAAAGGAACACAGCCCTCTGGATGCACACCATATTCTGCACAGCCTTCTAAACAACTTGGATAAACACCACCCTTTAGTAATCTATCTTTCACATAGCTCAAAGGTGTCTTCAATTCCGCAACATTAGTTACCAAGTTTAACCTCTCTCCCTCAATAACAACATTAGTTCTGGCCACCCCATGATTTGGCATAGGATTATGATTTACATTCGGGGTCTCATTTGTAAAATTGATTGCTTTGGAGTCAAGCAAATCCTGTATTTTATGCTTAAAAGCTTTACAGTTATCAATATTATAACCCGGAGCACCGGAATGGAAATCCAACCTAGCGTTTGCATCATAACCTGGTGGAGGCGTACCAGTGAGCGGCGCCAAAGTCCTCTTTTGAATAAGTTGCAACTGTAACAGATGTTGCAAAAGCTAAAAGTAAGGCATGAGAGGCGTGTCGAATTGCCTGTTGGCCATCCTTCCTCTATCTTGATAATGATGAGGCGCAATAGTCGGTTGATGCGGTACAGCCGGAATATCTATACTAGCAACTTGTTGTTGATGTTGATGCTGAGGTTGATACTAACGTTGATGTTGCACTCGGTCTCTGCCTCTGTAGGCTGATACAACATTCATGTCCCCTTCCCTTTTCTTCGGGTTCCCAGATGCTTTCCTCATTCCTCCTGACGAAGTTCCTTCTCCACTTTGTATCTTTCTTGTCTTTATTCCATTCTCCACTCTTTCCCCTGCCATCACTAAGTCTAAAAAGCTCTCATACATGCACCTAATCAATTTCTCATAGTATGTTCCTGGCAAGGTCACTATGAACATGTCGATTAATTCACGTTCCACTATTGGGGGCTGAACTCTGGCCGTTAACTCTCGCCACCTCTGAGCGTACTCCTTGAATGCCTCGTTATTTCTTTGTGACAGATTATGCAATTGCACCCTATTAGGCGCCAAGTCACTGTTGTATTGGTAGTGACACACAAATGCTTTTCCCAAATCTCTCCAGCTCCTTATATGTGTCCCTTCTAGACCCATATACCATTCCAGAGAAGGACCCAACAAATTGTCCTGAAAGGAGTGCATTAAAAGTTACGCATCATCCGAATATGCTGACATCTTCCGAAAGTAAGCCCTAAGGTGTACTCTAGGACAAGTCGTCCCTTTGTACTTGTCAAAATATGGTACTTTGAACTTAGGGGGAGTCTTGACCCCTGGCACCAGTCCCAGATTTGACATATCGAGTCCCAAAGAATTTTGGTTCTCGAGGCTTTTCATTTTCTCTTCGAGCAGCTTGAATCTTTTGTCGGCTTCTGTGGGGAGACCCGTGTCCAAGTCTCTCACCGAAAATACATTGTCCTGGTCGTCTTCTTCCTAGTAGGGACCTGCAGCTCTGTGTGAAACACATACACCGCCTCCAGCACCGACTATATGAACTCCTCCCTGATGACCTCCACCCGGAGGGTTAACCACAGTTGGAACAACATTGGCCTGAGGAACGCTACCATCAACTGGAGGAGGGATAGTAGTAGTCCCCCCATGCAGAACACCATTGCCATCCACCAGTGCTATCAGTGGTTGAACCAAAGTTCTCAATTGTTCCTGCCCGTTGGCTACCCCTTGCATCATCTCCATGAATTACGCCATCTTGTCTCTGAACTCCTGCAGCTCTTGTTGTACTTGATCCACGAATCTCTTCTAATTACTTCTTATGTTGTACGGATATCGGGAAGTCAACTTGCTCTACTACTGAAAGGGAAAGCGGTGTGTGAGGTCGGGTTTTAGGGGATGCAAAATGATGCGCAGGTATATGCAATGCTTGAATGATGTTCAAGAGACTTTCAAGACTTGTGATTATCAACGGTATTAGAGAACTGCGAATGAATAGTAAAGTATGCACAATTGATACCAAAAATAAACTTTCATTAATTTTAAGAGAATATCCAATACAGATGATTGCTCATTAGGCTGAATACAACGGTTCATGTAACAAGAGAAAGAACTGGATGACTAAAAAGCCTTCTTTCGAAGATGCTCTTCAAGCTTCTTCGATTCAAACATGAATCTTATAACCATTTAATCGCAGAGCTGGATGAAGTGATGGACTGAAGGAGGGACATTGTTCCCGTTCAAGTCTTGAATCACACTTTCTAACCTCCATGGGATATCACTGATCATGAGGTTGCAATGCTCCACTAGATCATTGTACTTAGCACGATACATGTCTAGAGTCGACTGATAATATCAGAGAGAATCCACGTGTGTATCCAACAACTTGTTAAGCTGAGCTTCTTTCTTGAGCCACTGTGAACTATCCCTTTTCAGGGCATCGAAATGATCCTTCCGCAAAGTGGTTGTTTCCTGAGCGGTTTCCAACTCTAAGCATTTATTGTTCCACATGCCAGAAGTGACTTATGAAGCTCTTAACACTTCTTCCTTGAGTTTCCGTTCATCTTCAGCTAAGGTCAAAGCATTTCTCAATTGTTCCTCGAGATCATCAATGTCAGCCTCAAGTTTCTCCCTTGTTTTCTTCTTTTCGGTAGAAGCTAGATCAAAAAACTGCCACGCTCTTTCACAAGACTCTTTAGCTTCCTTCAAGCATTGTCGGAGAGTTTTCACTTATGCATCGGCCCCTTCAAAGCCATTCTGATACATGACCCTCAGATCCATCTCTAGCTTCAACTTTTTGCTGCTTTCAGCCACTTGGTCTTGCTCAACCTCCATCTTTCTCTTGTATTGGCCATTCTCCACACCTACTTGGTGGATTTTAGCCTGAAGGTCTTGGTTTTCTTTGGTTAACCTTTCTACCACTAGCTTCAGATTCTCGTACTCTCCTATGGGTATACGAGTAAGAGTGGGAGGTTTCTCTTGCACAGAGGGTTCAGGAGGAAATGGTAACAACTTTTCAGCCACCCTAGCTAGCAACCATCTGTCGTATGGCTCTTTAGCCACACAATTCTTCGCTTTCAGCTCTTTCCTTCCCTTTGTATGGATCTTGGTCCATGCCTTAGCAATTTTCCTGACGAACGCAGGATCTTCGGTTGTGGTGAGCAAAAAGAAACTTTGATTTTTCTCCGCTTCGAGCTCGTCTTCCATAGCATAACCCAATTAACGTAATGCCATGACTGGGTTGTAATTGATGCAACCAGCTCTACTAATCAGAGGCACACTACCAAACTCTCCATAGATAAAAAGGATCTCCACATCGTAGTATTCATGGGAATACCAAGCAATATCATCGGCTACCAAGGACATAATACGTCTAGACCATTTCAGCTTCTCTTTGTTTTCCACAAACGACCCTTCCTTCGGCAGATGAAAGGCATACCATTTGAGCAACAAATGAGAAAAAACACTGGACCATCCCCGTCTTCTTCTCACTCTTCCAATGAATGGAGTGACAAGTATCGACAAGGAGGGTAGGAATAGGATTCTTCTGTATAAAGAGAGTGATGGCAATGATATCTATGAAATTGTCTATGTTTGGAAAGAGAACAATCCCATAAATCATCAAAGAAACATCGACTCCAAATCTTTCCCAATCCTCAATAGTCTTATACTGGTTGGCTTTGTCGAGCAGAAACTTCAAAGGATATCCCTGAGTACCTCCCTTATTGGCTAGACCAACCTTAACTTCTTCCTTAGTCATATGAAGAGCAAGAGCAATGGCAAGAGGCTTAGGTTCTTCTTCCAGACCGCTGTAAATGGGTTGGTTCTTAATCTTGATATTCAACAGATGAGAATATTCTTCAAGAGTAGGAGCCAACTGATAATTTTGGAAGGTAAAGCATCTGAGCGGAGCGTCATAAAATTGGACCATAGCGAACAACGCCCAAGTGTCCACTCCAGAATAGAGGAGATCAAGTATCTTCCCATGCTTCCCTTGAAAGTTGATTTTGACAGTCTTCGGCACGTCAATTAAAAGGTCTTGGATTAGTCCTAACTTTGGTTCTTTGAACTTCAAAGAGTTTTTGCTTCTCTTTTTTTGATCAGTCGTTGTTCAACAATACCTAAGATAATCACAATCTCTTAAGTCCCTTAATATGTAACGATGCTATGCAATGCAATGCTTTATGAATGCATATGAGAACAACATCACAAGGATCAAGGTCACAAGTCTTGCAAGGTAACGCAACAAGATATACCTCACCTTGGGTGGGCAATCTATTGGTTCGCAACAAGGAATTCCAAGAGTTTTCAAACAAGGTCCCATGAACTAACTCTCAAATGTTCCATCATAACGACGATTCGTAAGATGATAATCCCTTCAAAGGATGAGCACAAAGTTATGTTTTAGTAACCTTTGGAATTGGGTTCTACAAAAGGTCCTCAGAATCGCAGACTCCCAGGTCAGAAATAAAGACGCTGTTACGACTACTCGTAAGACGCAATCATCTCAAAGGGGCCTCATCTGAGCGGTGGAATTAAAACCAACTCAATGAGTCCTAAGTCTCGCAAATCAGAAAGAAACCACCTCCTAACTTAGAGTATACTAGAAATCTTGGGTAGAAAGCTTTTATTCTTACAAACCATCCCCAATAAACCCAACAGGTAAGAGGAACACATCATAATAAAATAATAAAACGAAAGAAAACACAAATGCGACAAATAAACTAGGTTTGGCTTGCTAGGTTGTCCCCAGCAGAGTCGCTAAGCTGTCGCTACTCGAAAATGCAACGACGGAGAGGCAAGAACAGAAAGACAGAAGAGTCTCCATCGAACTTTATTTATCCCATGAAGGGAAAGGAAAACATCGAGAAAACCTCAAGAAAGAAACGGATAAGATGGTCTCGCAACCAAGAGAAAGGGTTCGGAAGCCAGTTATGCAAAGGGAAGGTATTATCACTCCTCGCATCAATCGTACTCGATGGGAACCAATGAACACACTCAAAGCTTAATAAATTTATAAATCATCATGGTGACAACCAAGGTAAATATGCAAAAACAAAGATGTTACAACACCTAAATATACATGAGGTATAGTTCTAACAAGACTAGAGCATCATGGATGACAAGTTCAAGTACACAATTAGGGCAAGCATGGATTATGGTTTACTAACACCACTTAATCATGAACACAAGACAAGTATAAACAAGTTATAACAACACTTAATCATGAATACAATTTAACATGGATAAGTTGTAACAACACTTAAACATGGATAAGATAAAGTAAAACATGCATAAGTCAAAACATCACTTAAGATGGTATCATTCATGGTTCAAAACAAACATTCATAAGTCAAAACATTACTTAACATATGTAGAGATTCAAGAGTTCAACAAATCATGGATATGGATATCAAACATGAGTAAAGTCAATCAAACTTGAATGTGCAAAGCATGGTTCAAAGATGACACAGACAAGTTAATGAAGCATATTGAAACATGGTTTAAGTTAAACACCACTTAATCATGAATATAATTTAAGACATTCAAGACAAGTATAGGTAACAACTAAATCATACTTGAGAAGAGAGACATGTTCATAACAATAACATATGGATGGGGATACAAGCACATAAAGGATGACATGTGAGCATGTATATGGATGACAAGGTATGGTTTAAACATCATGTAGTCATATGAACAAGTTAAGACATTACTTGAACATTTAATCATAGATACAAATTGAACATGTTTATAGTAAGTAGGTAACAACCAAACATACATGTTATGGATCCAAAACATGGTCTTAAACAAGATAAAGACATCACAAAAGTTTTGACTTACAAACATGTATACAAAGGCATATTAAGACAAAAATTAAATGTTTATGAACACATAATCATGGTATAATCAACACAAATCAAATATGCACATCAAGGTTCATATAGGACATGAAAGAGAGTCACCTATTAAGGATAAAAAGGACAAAGTAAGACTCATGGTATAATCAAAGTTTCAACATACACTTACGTGTAAACATACACCTAAAAATGTATCAAAATCAAGTTAAAACAAGGATTTACAAGTTCATAACATCATACAAGGTCCATACAAAGTGTAAGAGATTCATACAAACCAATATGCACAAAGCAAGTCAAAGGAATCAATCAAAGAATCTAGGGAATACATTAAGAAACCCTAAAAAGCCACCTACTTTAAACAAGCACAAGTGTAAGAAAAATAATTTTTTTTAGAACTTTCTGTTTAGAAATAGAAAATAGACATCTTCATGAACATTTATAAAAAAGAATGGCTCAAACAACTTTTGGGATGAAGAAGTTATGGTGTTTTCAATTTGTGAAGAAAATGAGAAAAATAAGTGATAAAAAAATGGAATGGTCTTGGTGAGTGTTGAACCCACGCCAGGTGGATTACATCACAAAATATAGCCAACTGAGCCAATGCACGTGTGTGATAATCATATGAAAGGATAAATATATATGAAGCTAATTTCAGAATTCTAAAGCAAAATCAAATTGCTCAAAGTAGCAAAAGGGTGGTCGGCCACACTCAAACCCAATACAAGGAAGACAAGAGAATACTGTAGCGCGTATGTTGAACCACTGGGGTGGTGATACATCCATTGTATCGCCCTCATCCAATTAATAATATACTAGACATTCCTCTAAAATCTGAACCAAAGGCACCATCAACTTTTTCCTTCCTCCCACCCTCCATATTCAAACATTCAAAATTCCTAACTCTCTGAATACTAATCCAAACATCAGGCTATAAAAATGAAAATTGTGTGTTTTTCAACAAGGAACATATGAACCCTAAAAATGAAGTTTCACATACATTGATCATGAACAAAAATTAAATAAGGGAAAACATTACAAGCAACATAACCAACAAGTTTCATGTTCAATGTACATAAAGATACAACATGATTCAAGGAGTTTTAGTTAGGAGCACTTACCTCTTGAAGCAAAAATTTGAATTTCCAAAAAGCTGCTACATGTCGCTACTCAAAAATGCAACGACGGAGAGACGAGAACAGAAAGACAAAAGAGTCGCCATCGAATTCATGTCTATCTTTCTTAACAAGTAGCATGCAAGCATGAAAAGAACTAAACTATTACACTATAACGGGAGAGGGGTACATACAAAATACAGGAGATTGCGAGAAATAAATGGTCTCACTGTCAGGTAGCCCAAGAGAAAGTCGTGTGTGTTCGAGGTATCATATGCTAAGCAAACGGAAAAGAGTTCGGACAAAAAGTATCAAAACTAGGGTTTATGTATAGAGTCTAACCTTGAATACCTATGATAACGATCAACTGTCCACCAAATTATGGTTTTTAGGGTTTCGATAATTTTATCGTATTTTTGCGTATTTTTTGAATGAGATCAATAAAAAAGGGGTTAAATGAGCAAGATATGAATAATATGACAGGATGAATATAAATAATGATGATAAGAATGAACAATATAATAAACAGGATAATATCGACTATAATGTAAACAGAAAATATGTGCGAGAATATATAATCAGTGGTATATTAACAGAAATGTAAAGCAATTATGTTGGACCAAAATTAAAGTCAGAGGTTGAAGATTAAATGAAATGGATCAAAAGGAATGGGATCTCGTCTTAATCATAAACTCGTGTCGGTTAATCGAAGATAATCTCTCGTGATCCCAAAGTATAGAAAAATGATCCAAATGATCATTTTCTACAGGTTTGAAATAATGAAGATTAGCGACCTCGACAAGTCGACGGTTACGAATGTAAAGACTTCATTGACCGATAAAATAAAAATAAAATTGATATGAATTAGAAAATAAGGTTAAACCTTGTCTTAATCGCAAACCTTAAGTTAGTTAATCGAATGGAACCTCTCACGACCCCGAAGTATAGAAAAATGATCCAAATGATCATTTTCTATAGATTTGAAATAATGAAGGTTTTAACAACCTCGAAAATTAACGTTTGTGAATCAGAGACTTCATTGGTTTGAAAAATAAAATAAAATCAAAAAATAGAAATAAAATGAAAAAGAAAATAAGGTGGCCTCTGACTCATTACTATCTATCAATAGTTTGGCTGATAGTAATTTATGGTCTCGTCATCGACCGAAAATAGGATCGAAAACCGAATGGAATAAAATACTAAACCATGATTAAACAAATGTCATACACTCTTGAATGAATATTATAACATTTTTTAGAAATTAAATAAATAAAACAAACTGATAATCCAAAATAAATTAATAAAAAAAATAATTAAAAAAAGAAAAGAAAGAAAAGGGGGGTTTGTGAAGATTGAAAAGGGTGTAATGAAATGAGAAAAATGGATGACCAGGGCAAAATCATTTGGGTTGAAAACAATAGCCCATCATCCCCCATCAACCTATCAAGAAGAAAGACGGGGAATCATCTGGATAACCCATCATCCCATCGTAACCCAAAACAATGGTTCAAGAAGAACCGAGATCTTTCAGGTTCTCCCTTTTAAATAGCAAACATGAGTAACAAAATGCCTAGCAAATGTCGATGTTAAACAAAACACAGGTATAATACTGTCATAGACGCGTAGAAGAGAAGAATAGGAAAATGGAAACGATGACAATCAACAACGATATTCAACCTTTGCAAGCAAAATGATCTTATCCCCCTCGTTTCAGTTCCAAATTCGATTTGATTTCAGATCTCAGGTTCACGATGTTCTTTCTGTTTTCAACTCAAACATCTCTTCTTCTCTCCGATTCACACCATTTTATGTTATGGGTTTGTGTGCTCGATTTTGTGAAGGGGGATGGCTTGAAGTTACGGTTAACGATTTAGGGGTGAGGTTTCAGAACAGGTTTTAGTGTATGTGTTGTTATTATGAACTTGTGGGTTTTATAAGGTATTTTGAAGGTTACTGAAGGTTGGGGTCGATTTATGAGGGAAGAAGAAGAAGGTTCGTTCATGAAGGTTCTGCTCGCGTTTTTTGAAGGAGGGAGATCAGATAAGATTTGTAGGACATTGAAGGTTGTTGGTTTTAAAGGAGGGTGATGGAATTTGGTTGGTGACTTCATGGATTATCCACGGCTATTTCAAAGGTGGTAGGGTTTGAAAGGTTTTCATGATATCTGCCCCTTTTTGTGAGGAACCCCCCCTGTTGAAGAGGGAGGGAAGGGTACTTGTAGATGAATTAGGAAAAAAAATGTTTTGCTGTCTTTTTGTGTTGTTTTCATAACATTTTTTTTTGTAAGTTTTTGTATGTGTACGGTACATTGCAGGATGAGCCTACTGTGGTTATTTGTCTAGACCTGCCGATTTTTTTAGTGTGATAGCATGGTGTGCTTGGTGTGGAAATAGCAGGACTTTACTTTTTTTCTTTTCTCTTTTTTTTTTATAATATTGGTGTAAGGTTTTGGAGTGTCGCAAATTGGGCAAGAGTGAAGAATGATGCCATGTGCGGTTTTATGGCAAGCAGCCAATGTCCCTTTTTTTAATCAATGCAAAAATGGGCTTCTGAAAATGGGCCTCTTGTAAATGCTAAAAAACTTTGTTTTCTTTGTGTAGATGGACTTTATAACAAAAATGTGAGTTGGGCTTATGGTTAAGAAATATGGAATGATTTAAAAGAAAATATATGGCTTAGTGGTTATGGATATTGAAGAAAAAGATTATGAACACAATTTAGAAAATGGATAACCAAATGAATCCAAAACCAACCCCAAACTCTTTCACCAGCATATGATAAAACATGAAATATAGTTACCACTGAACAAACCTCAACTAAAACAACAACCATCATCTCTAATTTTCTGAATCTCTGATCAGTAAGTTCTGATTCACTTCAAATTTGACCGAATCCATCTTTGGGAGAAAAAATTCACAGATGAAACAAATTGAATCTATGATCAGGATGATCCTGACTTTTGAACCAAACTTTTCATGAATCACTTCTTGATAACTTGATGAATTCCAATATAGAACAAATTGGCCTTGAATACCCATTGCCTGAGAAATAGCCACTGATGCAGGTAACTTAAAAAAGAAGCAGACTCTTGATGGTTTGACCAAAATTAGGTCAAACTTCCATCTGATCATAACTGAATAACCACCCATGATTTAAAGCTAAACCATGCCACTGTCCCTGATAACCTAATCTTCTATCCATGATGATAAATAAACTCTGATCCTGAGCCAGCTGGCTATAAGCTTGTCAACCAACTTGATCCTAGGGACTGATGAAACCCTAGGCCCTTGATGTATGATACCTTCTTGAAGAATGTAAGCCTGGCGCTTGGTGATTTGATTCAGAGAAACTCCTGATCCCATGCCTTAGAAGATCAGTGTAAAGTATGATTATAAATTATGAACTAAAGATGATGCAAATGAGTGTGGAGCAAAAGCCAGCCAAAGTTAGAAAATGCTAGGGAAAATTTTGGGATGCTACACTACAAAACTATTTCAATGACTTGGATTGCTTCCTTGGGCCTCGTTGAACCTTTTTGGATGCTTAAGACTCAATGGAACCAATTGGAACAGGTTGTGCTTTCCTTCTTGTAAAATGGAAAAAATGAGATTTTGAACCTTAGCCAAATGGAGTTATAGTCAAGTTTTTGTGTTATGGATAGTTCAAGACATGTTTGAGGGTAGACTTTGAATGATAAAATGGTTTAGAAAAGGTTAGAATCAAGCTTTGGTATAGAAGATGCAGAAAGTCAACAGTTTGAGGTTTTGAGAGTTTAATTTTTGATCTTGATGGTTTCTGATGAATGTGGTGGTTTGGACAGGTCTAGGGATGATTTGTGGTGTGTTTGAACTGTTGTTTTGGTGATTTGGTGTTTAGAAAGGGCAAATGGTATGTTTGTGCAAGTTGTGATTTCTTGGCAAAAAAGGAAAGTTGTGCAAGATGCTGAAATGTAGAGGTTTATGAAGGAGTTCCTATGGCTTATTGTTGTTGTGTTTGAGGCTTGAAATGAACCTCTATTTATAGGGAAGAAGGGATGACCAATGTGCTGCAGAATTGTAACTTGCAAAACCCATGGTTTGGTTGGAATGTAACTTGGCAATTCATGGAGTTTTGAGTTTCAATGAATAGTACCAACACCTTTAGAGTTGTTGATTGATTTATAGGATTTTCTTCTGTGAAAATAAAGAGGTTTCTGCAGAAGCAACAAGTTAGAAGCTCAAGATAAGTTGACTTTGTGATTAAAGTCACTTTTCCAAAATGGCATTGTGAACTTTCTTCTAAAAATGGCATAATCACTTAGTCAATGCCTCAATTCAAAGTGTAATGCCTATAAATCTTATACAAACTTCTTATTATGGATGGTTTTACAAGTCTCAAGACCTGTAATTAAGGGATTTGCAAATTTGTTTTGATCTTGCAACTTGCATTTGACATGAAAATGACCAAAACTTCAAATATAGAGGGCCAACTTTCGCTCTTCTAAACTCCTAGCTCAAACATGATATGGATGAACTCTTGTACTTTTTGAAAATTATCAAACATGCTCTACAATTTTCATGTTTGATGAATTTCTTGATTCTCAATGGAGCATAGTGAAAACTGGCTTCAAAGTTTGGTACTTTTTGAAAAACAAAACTGTCTTGAAAATTTTTTAAGTGTGGAAAGTTTTTCACTAACTTGATGGCTTCATAACTCAAAATCCCTTCACTTTTTGGAGATTGACCCTCATTGACAAAGTTGTAGTATATTTTAAGGTCTTAAATTTGATCTTTGGGACACAAAAAATGGTGGTCTAGATTGAAAGTTATGGTCTTTTAAAGTTTGTGTCAAATTAGGGGTTTTCCACCATACTTGGAAAAAATTCAGCTTTCTTCCACTTTACCCCTTTTGCAAGAAACCTCTAAATTCTTTATTTTTCATGATAAAACTCATTGATCAAACATGTTTTCATGAAATTTAGCTTGAGGGCTTCAATTTTGACTAAGAATCTCAAGTCAAAGAGTTAACTTTGCAGTTAAAAGCTTGTGCATGAAATGAAATTGATTTTGTGATCTTCAATTATCTTGAATTCTTGAGTCTTTAAAACATAATGGATAGGATCCAAGGATGCATTTGAGCATCTTGAATCATGTACCAAGGCTTGGGATTAAGCCTTGATCAAAAGTAAAACGCACAATTGGATTTGTCTGATGAAACCTGAAATTCTGGCAGGCACACAATGGATGTTATCACGGATGTTATGACATCCAATGTAACACAGACTACTGGACTTACTAACAACCTGTAAATGGAAAGCAGTAAATAACACAAGTAATTGTTCACCCAGTTCAATGTCAACCACACCTACATCTGGGGGCTACCAAGTCAGGGAGGAAATTCACTATCAGTAGAATTAATTCAGAGTCAAACAACTCGTTTGCACTCTTCACTTAAGACCTACCCAATGACACTTCAGCCTAGAGACCACTAGACCATAGTTTCTCACTCACTCCCCCTCAATCACCGAAGTGATAATCAATTTACAATTACAATATGAAGACACTCTTCAAACACACCTTGATCTTGCTTCACAGCTTTGATCAAGTGACACAGCCCTCTTGCTTAAAAGCTTTGAGTGGCACAATGAACATAACAATTCATACACACTAAACCAATGCAATTATACAGCTGACAATTGCTTGGCATACAAGTATCCTAAGACACACGTGAAGAACCAAAAATCTTCATTCACACAATCCACGTGAAGAACAACCTCTTCACTCATAAGAAACACTCTCTAGTCTCTATCCAGAAGCTCTGCCCTATTAGGAATGATCCTTTTGTTATTTATAGCAACAGACTTGCTTTGGGCCTTGATGGAGAAACTAGGTTTACCCAAGATAAACCTCTCTTCGTGAAGCTGCGCACTTATCATTAGGTCAGGAGTCTTCTAAGTTATCCTTAGCAATGCCTGTTATGTCGCCTAAAATAACTATGCTTCCTGGATTGTTTCCTGAAGTATAGCCTGGGCTAATAACAGAAAAACAAACCCTGTGCATCCTGATGTCATATGCTTGGTGTCATAACATCCAACCATGACATTCAGCTTCACCTACTCTTAGCTCTCCCTGCATAACACACTTCATGTATGTCATAACATCAGTTATGACATTCATACATACATTAATGTTTTGCCATAAAATGCAGCCAATCAAAGACATCTACAAACTCCCCCTTTGGCAAATTTTTGGCTAAAACACTCTGTTACAATATCAGAGATTTCAAGCAGCAGAAGCCTAACATTTCATGCAGGAAAGCTACTAGCTACACACTATCAGTGTTGTCTACACACACTCACACTGTTAGCTCTCAGGATCAACTTGTTCACACATAATCATCTGTTAGTCAGCACTACAGATGTCACAATATGTTGAGTAACATTCTGGGTTACTGTTAAAACAGTGATTGAGTGTCGGGTTTTTGTTATCGTCTCCACAGGGAATATGAAATTTTGCAGCCTTTCTACAGTTGTTAAATTCGTAACTTTGTAGTAACAAAGTGTTTGGTTTTAAAACAATGGTAACTTTTGCATGTGAGTAATAAATGCGGTAAAATAATGATTTGAACGGTTTTAATAAATATTGCCAAAGTTAGGGTTCGGTAATCACTTTGCATGCATATTTCCAATCAACATTTAACAAACTCCTTTTAATGATCAATACATCCACAACATCCTCTCAATATGATTATCTCTAACTCATATTGTGAGATTTACCATTTTGATCCATTGTTGATCTCTCACACAATCTATCAAATGACAACTTTAAAGTTCAACATTATAAGTGAACAAAACATTTCAAGACTATCTCTAGCTCAAGAAAAGAGAAGGATGAAAACCTAGGTCTAGAGTTGGAAAATATTTCTCAATCATCAACCAACACAAAAGATTGTAAATGAAACAATGTTTTCACCATATATTAATCATTCAAGAGTTTACAAATGATGATCATCCATACACATACAAAGTTTAATAATCACCTACATCTAACCTTGACAAAAGATGAGTTTAGCTACACATTTTCATGGTAGCTTTAACAAGAAGAAAGGAGAAGATGAAGAACATCCACTTTGAAGAAACAATGAAGGATGTGCTTCCACTTCTCTTGATTACCAAAATAGTAAAGATGAAGAAGAACTCAAGTATTTAGGGTTCTAGAGCTATCCAATAATGACTTTTTCTTGATTTGGCAAGATCCCCTCTTTCCAAGTACCAAGTATGGGCTAAATAGAGCAACAAATAAAGTAAAAATGATGTGCTGTCTGCGCACATTCGCCTGGCGAAGGCATTCATTCGCCCGACGAACCAACTTAACATGGCACTTCAAAGTGCCTTTGATCAGCAAACCGCCCCAAGGAATCGTGCATTCGCCAGGAGAATAAACACTCGCCGGGCGAACATTCGCTGGCTTCACTCGCCAGGCGAACTTTGGGTGGTTTTGCTACTGGAATCTGCATGAGGAAAGCTACCACTTCTTCGCCAGCACCTTCGCCAGGCGAATGGTAGCGAAGCTTCGCTGGAACCTTCGCCTGGCGAACTTCCTATCCTTTGGGTCTGGGAGTTAAATCTGATTTATTCGCCCCAGTTCGCCTGCACTCGCCTGGCGAATATTCGCTGGCACTCGCTGTGGCTCGCCAGGCGAATGTCTTGATTTGCAACATCTCCCAACTGCTTTGCCTTGATCCCAAGTGCTCTTAATAGTGTCAATCCTGCACACTAACAGCAATATTACAAACATTCTTCGCTTGGATCGCATAAAATCAAACTAAACCAATTCAACTACGAAATCAAACATTATTAGATAAAATTGAGTGAAAATACTACCAAAAAGAAACCAAATATCTAATCTAAATGGGATCTAACAGTTACTGCCTCTCAACTGATGTACAACACATCAGTGCACCAAGCTGCAACCAACCTGCAGTCACACAAATTCATCCAGCCTGCTCTGGATTATGGATGTTATGACATTCAGGATGACATCTTGAAGTACACAATCACATGTGAAGCATAACATCCTATGCTACTCCCCCTGAAGAGGTGCACAACCACATACATTCTGCAAACACCCTGCCAAAGCACACCCTACTAGCAGCTATAATACTACTAGGTTCCATCAAGGAACACACACACACTACTCACATACATTCTTACACTCATTAGGAACTCACACATCACTTGTAGCAGCACCTGTAACACACCTGCAACACACTTGTAGCAGCAATTCAACCAAGTCTTCCACCTGTGAAAGATACACTTCTCTAACCTGCTGTCACTACCTGTTGTTATCTATCAACACTCTCTCCCCCTTTTTAGCCACAAATTAATATCAAACTAATAAAATAGTATGGATCATGAAGAGCAACACAAATTCATGCTGTAAAAAAAACAGAAGTCTATCAAATTATTCAAACCAGCAGCACATGTCATTAGCTCAGCACCCAGCAGACTGAGCCCTGCATCAATCTATCAGCACATATCATTCTTCCTCCTCAGAGGCAGAACTGGAACTGACCTCCTCAGAGGCAGAACTGGAACTGACCTCCTCAGATTCTTCATCACTAGCCTCCTCAGCATCTGGGGAGCCATTTTCACCATTGTCCTCTTCTTGACTAGAGTTTTCTCTCTTGCAAGCTGTGTCACTCTCCTTGAGAATGTTGGGATGCTGAAACATCCAAGGGAAAGTCAAAATCAAGAAAAGCTGAAGTGATTTCCATGCTAAAGGAAACTTGTAAGGAGCTGGATGCTAGGAAGAAAAATCTTGAAGCATTGATCAGAACCCTTGAGCAAAATGAAGATTCTGAGTTCACTGATGAGGATAGGCAAAATGATGGGTCATAAGGGGAATGCAATAGGGCCTTTGACACTATAGCTACCAGCATGCTTCATGGTTTGATCATGAATGTAGGTCCCATAATTGAATTTAGCTTTTGTCCCTACAGCATACATGAATCTCCCCAGAATGGTTGCAATAGTTGTCTTATGATTGGTAGGCACCCAACTTGCTGCACCAATCTTGTGTAGCATAACATATTTCACACTTAATTTTCTTGCAGCCAACTTCCCTTTGGATGGCCAGCTCTTGACCTGGTTTGCAGTTATTTCTTGACACACTTGGTTATTAGAGGCAGTCAGTTCATTCTGAGCTTCATTTTCTCTCCCTAAGTAGTTGTTGATGATGGTTGCTGAGAACTTGATACATTTTCCTCTCACAAACACCTTACCAAACTCACTTGATTTCCTATCAGCACATTCTTATGACAGGTTAACTATGAATTCTTTGACAAGAATCTCATAGCATGGTGGAAATTGAGTAACTGTTTTCATCAACCCAACATCATGATTGAGATTCATGATTTCTCTACTTTCAAGAGCATTTTGTCCTAGCTCTCTCTCCAATGCCAGTCTCTTCTAAAATACATACTTCCATCTATTGCACATGAGGGATAATGAAATAAAATGTTGTCAATGGGAACCTCAGGGACACTACCAGCAAGTTTGCTAGTGGTCGGTTTCTTCTTTGATGGAATTTCAGATACATCATCATCATCATCTGAGATAGAATCAATTTCAGTACTGGATTGATCCTTCCTCTTCTTTGGAGCCATCTTGCTCTATGCTTTGGTAGGCCCAACAGGGATATTATTGGCTGTAGTCTTCTTCTTGGGGTTGCTCTCCTCAGCTTGTTTCTTCCCTTTCCTCGTCAAGAGCCTTTTGGCTATGCCAGGATTGATCTTGATTATCAAATCATTATTAGAGTTCTCATCAAGATCCACTATATCATCCACATCATCATTTTTGTCACCTTTCATGTCAATATCCATTTCATCAGAACCTTGACCTTTGGTATTACCTTCTTTTGAAGTGGTTTCCAATGTTTCAACATTGTGGGTGACATCACCTTGTTCCTTCAGTTGAGGTGCAGAATCCTTGGTATTAAGGGGAAAGGATATTCTTGGAGCATCATTTGGTTCATTCAATACCTTGGTTACCAAATTGATAATGGTATTGTGTATTTGCCTGGCTTCTTCTTCATTAGTTTCCTCATGAGGGATAAATGTTGAATAGTGAAAATCTTTCCCTGATACTAGTTCTTTAGGTCTTCTTGCATGGGTGGTTCGAGGTTTCTTCACCATCTGACCTTCTAGGGTTAGCATTCTCAGGGGTTCTATCTCAAGAATCTGGTTAGGGTTGCTAGTCTCAGTTCTAGCTTTAAAATCTGGATTATCGGTGGTGGACATTCTTTTGGAAGGAATCATGCTTGAATGTTGAGACATTGTTAAGGACTTTGATCGTGAGGGAGAGAGTTTTCTATGCTTGTTGGAAGATGTGTGGGAGATGAACAGTTTGTATGGGTACCAAAAGAAGTTGGAGTTTTGTGTGTAGGTGCTAAATAGGTAATATTGCAAAAGAGGAGGGAACTTACAATTTTGACTAATCATCAAATGATTAATTTTCAAAATGCAATTCCCTATTACCATTAATTTCTATAATTCATTATTAATGGAGGTCCTCACCTTGCTTTGTGAATTCTCAAATTAAGTATCCTTTAGACCTTTTGTAGCCCTGTCACCACTATGTAGATCATAATTTCCAAGCTTCTCACGTATCTTTCCATATTGAAGCCCGTTATCACTGTGCATGGTTCTTTTAGACTGAACTGAGTTCATATTGATGTTACTTTTGATGTCATAGAACAAAGTCATGACATCCAGAGTGACATTGCTTTCCTTAAGCTATCCATTTTTCATGGATTTCATCAAATTCCAATATAACAGGTCCAGATTCCTGTGATGTCCCTTCTTTGGATATGCTATCTTGGCTTGTCTGCCATACTGACATATACCACAGTCTCTTCTTTCCTCTGGGATTACTCTTGAATTTCCTCTTACTGCAGTCTTGGATATGATCCGTTCTTTACTCTAAAGATGTCTATCTTTTTCCATCCACAATTGATTACTTTTAGACTCCCATAGATAGCAGTTATTCTTAGCTCTGTGCCCCCTCATGACTTCCTCATCTTCTTTATTGGTAACAACACATATCTCCTTAGTGAATTTAACATTAAATCCTTGGTCACAAAGTTGACTGATACTGATAAGATTAACAATTAATCTTTTAACCAACATAACATTATCTAGCTTTGGAACACCAGGACAATCTAGCTGTCCAACACCTTTGATTTATCCTCTAACTCCATCACCAAATGTTACATGACTTGAGGAATGAGGTTTGATATTTACCAAAAGGCTCTCCATTCTAGTCATGTGTCTAGAGCAGCCACTGTCAAAATACCAATCTTCTTTGGTTGGCATTCTAAGAAAGGTATGAGCTACTAGAGCAACCTCTTTGGCAACCCATTGCTTCTTGACAGGAACTTCCTTCTTGGGTCTAGCATGATGCTGTTTCTTGACATGAGCACTCAGTTTGGATTTGCCTTGATAAGGATGAATTGGAAAACCATGTAACCTGAAGCAGAGGGGTTTAATGTGCCCAAGTTTTCCATAATAGTAACACATATACCCTTGGAATTTGATCTTGGTCTGGTGCCAACTTCTGTTCCTTTGATGTTGTGACATTGCTGGTGACATCCATGCTGACCTCTAATTCTCAGTCTTTAGCTTCTTGAACCCTAAGATGGGTTTCTGTTCACCAACAAATCCCATTCCAGACATGTTGCCTGCTGTCTAACCACTATGTAGAATTTTTTCTAGAGTGTCAGTCCCAGGGTTCAGCATCCTTATGGATTTGGACATTTGATCAAGATTAGATTTCAACAAGTTGGCTTCACTTTTGAGAGACTCTATTGTTGCAATATGCTCCATCTTCTCAGCCTCTAACTCCCTTATGAGTTTCTTCTGTTGCTCTCCTTGCTGATATAATTCTCCACTTCTGTTGTACAACTTCTTATATGAGTCATCAAGTTCATCATAAGTCAGCTCATCTTCACTTGAATCACCATCAGATATACATACACTGTTCAGAGCAGTGACATGTCTTGTAGACTCATCTTCTTATCCACTCTCAGGATCTCCATCAGACCAAGTGACTGCTAATCCCTTCTTTTGCTTCTTGAGATAGGTAGGACACTCAGTTTTAATGTGACCATAACCCTCACATTCATAACACTGAACTCCTTTGCCTTGGTTAGATGTATCTTCAGATTTTTCCCTTCTGTTGGTGTCAGAGGAGTTGTTCTTAACATAAGGCTTAGACATATGGTCTATTATTTTGATCAGTTTGTTGAATTGTCTACCAAGCAAGGCAATTGCTTCTGACAAATTCTCCTCATTGTCTTCCTCTGAGTCATCTGCAGTGTTTGAAACAAGTGCTAAGCTTTTGTTCTTTTTCTCCACAGCTTGATCACTTATTCCCATCTCAAAGGTTTGGAGAGAACCAATGAGTTCATCCACCTTCATATTGCATATATCTTGAGCTTCTTCAATGGTAGTGACTTTCATGGCAAACCTCTAAGGCAAATATTTGAGAATTTTCCTCACAAGTTTTTCTTCATACATCTTTTCTCCCAAGGTGTTGCACCCCAAAACTTGACCAACATTTATTTATCCATCAAGAGTTATATGAGACTATGGATTTAGCCAAGAAATTTATTGCAATGTCCAAAGGTTGATACCTTTGTCAGAGAACCCAAGAGATCCTCAGAGGAATTGGTTGAAACCAAGGTTGTGTGCCTCATAACTTGAGAGTTGTGGGTGCTCCTCAGATAATTCTGAGACTATGAGGATGGACTTAAAGCTTTGAGAAAGCTTATGAGATGTCTTTAAAGCCATCATGAAGCCTAGAGAGGTCATTGTACAAGAATTCAGAAGATTCAACCATGAGTGGTGGAATTAGGGTTTAACTGGGTCAACCCTAGGTCAACTGATGAATTGGAGAGGGTTGAGACCTAACCCAAGATCCATGTGATCATGGAATGATGTATTGAGATACTATAAGGATGATTCCTAGACCAACTCATCATGATTGAGGAGTTTGAGAAGTTTTAAGCTAGGGTTTCTAAGGATTGACAGTGTAAAATCCCCTAGTTTGATCCCTATCTTCAAGACAATTTAGCTCAAGATGTGATTGTCATCTCATCTTCCCCACAACATGAATGTTGTAGAGCTTGTTCTTAGCTTTAATTTGAGTACTAGAAGTCCTTGATAGGATTTGTAGAGCTCAAGTTATGACTTTGACAAATTACAGGTCATCTGAGGTATGTGAATTTGGGTCCTTGAAAGTCACCCAACTTGCAGACAACTTTTGCCCTAGTAGGATGATTCCTATGAACTCTTGGTCAACATGAATGTTGAAGATAATCTTCTTAGATTTATAGAGAGTACTAGAAGTCCTTGATAGGATTTATAGAACTCAACTTATGGCTTTGACAAGCCAAGGGCATTTTGGTCATTTGGAAGTTATAGGTCATTTCAAGCATAAGGCCATATCACCTAGTTCCAAGCTTCAAATGGAAAACTCTTCAACATCAAACTTGCTTAGAATGATGTTTTAAGGCTAGTAGGGAGGTCATGAGATGTTGAAAAGGCTCATATCAAAAAGTGATAAAAATGGCCTAAAAATGAGGCATAAGTTAATTCAAGTGAATTTGAAAAATGGAAATCCCAAGTTATAAGTCCAAACCATGTCATGTAATAGGTAATTTTGACTCTAAATGACATTCTAAGAACAATGGTTCAGCCACAATTTTGATTTGAGGCTTGCATCATAGGGCTGCTTTGGAATTTGATTACTTGCATCTTAAGGTACCAAACCAAAATAAGGCAAAACTCAATAACAAAGGTACTTGTGCATTGTAACTAACCCTAAATCTCATGTGGGGATAAATTCAAGTCAGTTACCAAGGTTATGAGAAGTTTGGCATGAGATAACATGTAAGGAGAATGAGAATTCAAAATACCATGACATGAAAAGATCAATTTCTCATTGGATTGTTCTAAAGGGTTCTAGATGATTCTAAACCACTCTATATATCAAGTGCAACTTGCTCAGATGCAAGGTTGGTGTTAATTGGTGTAGAGAAGAGAGAGTGAAATCCAAAATCCTCCATTGCAAGTCACATTCAATCTCTTCATTCTTCTTCATTTCCCTCCATTTTTTCTCCACAAACCTTTTCCATAGATCCTTCTGAGTGTGTGCATGCTGAATTGAAGCTCCATTGATGGAAGATTGAAGGTGTTCACATTGAATTTGCAAAGAAGCAATAATCATCGAATCTTGAAGTACAAGCTCTCTCCCTCAAATCTTTTGCAAACAGAAGAGGTTTCATCATCCAAGGATCATTCTTGAAGAGTTTCAAGCCTTGAAAGCAAGGGTTTCATCATCTACCATATCAAGAAGCCAGGTTTGCAAAATCTCTTTCACCTCATAATCTAGGCATGGTTAGGTTAAGTTATTAGTATAGAATTGTTAGAGACAACTAGGTGATCAATTTTGGAGAGTTTGAAAGCATTTGATGAAGTTTCAATTATGGATGCCATTTCTTGATGGAGCAAGAACGTGTGATTTTGTGAGTGATAATGCAAGATTATTAGATGATTTTAATTAGGGCAATGTGAGGATCATTCTGATGTAGAGAAATATGAGTTTGGTTGAAGTTGTGGATTGGCCATATTTTGAGATTAACTTGGATTCACCATCGGGTTTGAGGATAGAGGCTGTTTCAATGCAATCCAAGGCTAGGATCATGTTCAACATGGAAAATGGATCAACTTAGGGCTTTGAACAGTTGAATTTGATGCTGAAATGAAGGAGCACGAAGGGATGGAAGATGAGTGCATGGAGCTGTGTTTTAATGGAAGTTTCAGAAAACCCTAACCCAAGGTTGATGATGATGTTTCAACCATTGGATAAGGCGCTGACCAGTTAACTTGAGAAGGGATCCAATGGTCCAGATTTAATCTCGTTTTTGGAGGGATCTCAGAGCGCATGAAACGCCGCGTTTCATTAAACCTGGCATTCTGGGCTTAGTGAATCTTTGATAACCCCACCCCCCTTTGAAGCCCAATCCATTTTATAACTGAATTGCATTGCTTTTGGCACCGCTTCCTTTTTATTTTCTTTATGTTTTTTCCATTTAATTTCTGATTAACAATGGGCCCAGGCGCTTTGTTATTGCCACCCCCCAGTATGGGCCCAAGCATATAATGAACTGGATTTGTTTACTTGTTGCACCCCTGGTTCATATTTCCATTTATATTTTCCTCCATTTTTTCTCATACTTTAAAAAATCATATTAAATGGAAAATTCAATATTTTTTAATGGGAGTTTTTTCTCCCACTTCATATTTTTGTCAAGAAAAATATAAAATGAAAACATTTTCCATATCATGCAGTTTAGTATTTTTTGTATACTTTTCATTTTAATTGCTTTTTAATGCTTTTATATTGATATGTGATTTTGTAGAATTTAGTTTAGGTAGCTCCCTTAATATTTTTAGCTCAATCTTTTTAGGGTAGTTGGATATATGTTTTAGGTTCCCCCTGGATTTATTCCATATTTTTATGATGATTTTTAGGATAGTTTTGATTAGATGCTATTAGGTTGTGTAGAATTAGGTAAAACTTCAACATAGGTCCACAATAACTTTAGATCTTTGCGTTTTTAGGACAAATTAGACTATGGGGCATATATGGGTATTAAGGGTAGGTATGTAGGATCCCTTAGAAATTATATTAGGATTTAATATAGTAGTATGCTATTTTTAGTTGATTTTTGTATTGGTTGATTGTTTGTGTTGCCTTTAGGGCATGTTTGCTTTAGTTGCTTTGCTTTATGGGCTTGGAGAGCTTGGTCTTGTTCTAAGGAGCATTGAGGAGCATTGTAGAAGATTTGAAGATGCATTGAGGAGCTTGAGAGCTTGATCTTATTTTCTTTTCTGGTTGTTTTAGGGTTAAGGATTAGGAAGAGTTTAGACTTAGATAACTTCTTTCTCAAACATGGATGGTATCATTCACCTCCATTCCTCCCTATGATTCAAAGTCCTTCCATGGTATACACCTCTCTCCTTTGGAGGGATAAGTGATGTACCTAGGAAGTAGAACTTTTGAGGGAATCATTCCTTTGATGTTGAGCCCTTATAGGTCACCTTTGGTGGTCAGTAAGCAGTTCAGTGTCCCCCAACTCATCCAGTAAGTGATTTCCTCTGGTTTGATTGTCTTGAGAGATACAGAGCTTGAGCTTGAAGATGAAGACTTCATTGAAGAGTGTAGAAGAGGATGAATCCTTGAGCATTGCCATTCCAGCTGAAGCTTGAAGAACAAAGGAAGTTGATACTTACCTTGATACCTGGAGGTCCTGAAGGAGCCAAGTTGATACTCATGATTGATAATGAAGCCTGAAGGTGGAGCTGATCAAGAAGCTGAAGCTTAAGGGAGAAGATAAGTTGAAACTTATGTTGTAGGGTTGAAACCTGGAAAAGCAAATTGATATTTGTCAAGAGTGATTGAAGTCTGAAGACTGGATTATTCTGGAAAAGCTGAAGCTTGAAGTTGAGAGAGGAGTTGATCTGCTTTCTTTTCCTTTTCTGTATTGATGTGTTTTGCTTGACTTGTTTGATGCATTAGAATAAGCTCATATCTAGAATAGGTAGAATCTAGGAGCATGATTGCACTATAGGTTGAGTTGCTCCCTCTGCTTGTATTGTTACTGTGTGGCTTTGCTTGCGGGTATTCGGTAGAGCCCAGCTCCCTTGCCCATGTGGTTTGTTTGTCTGATGGCATTTCATTTCATTTTATCTGTATGATTGTAGTTTACTGTTTATTGCTTGAGAGCATGTTGTTTATATTTCAGTATGATTACTGTTATCCATTCTGGCTTGAGGTTGAGATGAGCTTGTGGAGGCTGAAGCCCCACACACATTTCCTCCCTCACTTGCATTGCATGCATTTTACTGTTAAGTTGATGCTTTGTCTGTTTTGGTGTATCATTGACATGATCCCTTAGGACTCTCATTTCCTTTGATAAGGATTTGATGATAGAATTTTAGGTTGAAACCTATGCATGTCAACTTCTAGGAGTTCCCTGTTCAAACCTCAACCATAGAGCAGGTTTTGATCAGAGGATCTTATCATCAGATGTATGTCTGTTCTTGATGGAGCAGGAGTTTTGTCATCAGTTGCTTGTTCTTGATAGAGCAGATTTTTGGGGTCTGAAGATCTCATCAGTAGATATTGTTTGTTCTTGATAGAGCAGGTTTGGATCAGAGGATCTTATCAGCAGATGTTGTTTTTTCTTGATAGAGCAGATTTTGAGTGGGGTCTGAAGATCTCGTCAGCAGCTGTATGTTTGTTCTTGATAGGGCAGATTTTTGATTGGGGTCTGAAGACCTCATCAGCAGATATTTCTTGATTCTACATCAGAGGTCCTTATTATCAGACATTTGTTCTTGATAGAGCAGAATTATGATCCTGTGTATATGGTCCTATCAGATGGTTGGTCTTGACAGATCAGATTTGTGGTCCTACACCGGGGTTTTCTTCTCATCAGTGGTCGTGGTTTTGTTGATACAGAATCTCCGCAACAGCAGTTACCCGAATATATTATTGCATGACTGCATTTTGCATTAGTTTGCATGTTCATTTGCATTTCATTAACGTGTGTCTGTGTTGCAGGTACCGTTTTCCCCGATCCAGGATTTCTTGCCTCTTATTGTATTGTTATGGCCTCTCTGAGGAAGATCGTGGCTTACAAGTTCCCTGCCCCTGATGTGGCTAAGTTGACTGGTTTGATAGCTCTAGCAGGTGATTCTGTGAAGGATGAGTTCAGGAAATCTTATGGCAGGTTGCTCATTTTGGTTTGTAAGCCTTCTGTGTTCGAGCTGAATGGGTTGCACGCTCTGCTGCAGTTCTACGACCCTCCGCTGAGATGTTTCACTTTCCAGGATTTTGTTCTCGCACCGACGCTGGAAGAGTATGTTGATTTGCTAGGCGTGCCTATCAAAAGGCAGATGCCTTTTGTTCACATGGATGCTGAGCCTGATCTGGCTGGTTTAGCTCCTTCACTCCATTTGGACGCCTCCGAGGTAGTATTGACTAGTTGGAACAAGGTTCCTGGGTTCTCCTTGCAGTTTCTGGTGGTTAAGGCTCAGCAGTGTGCCAAGGACAGATGTTGGGACGCGTTCAATGCCATCCTCGCTCTATGCATATATGGCATTATCCTGTTCCCCAATATGCCCGATTTTGTAGACTTTGATGCGTTTCACATCTTTGCTTCAGGGAATCCGGTCCCTACCCTGATAGGAGATGTCTATCACTCAGTCCACTACAAGAATGAGAACAGGAGGGGGAAGAATGTCTCATGCTGCATACCCTTGCTGTACAAGTGGCTTGATAGCCATCTGCCCAAGAGGGGTCCTTTTGTCTTGTCTGCAGCCACAGCTGAGTGGCCTGAGCATCTGATGAGTTTATCTGCAGAGGATATTGATTGGTTCGACAGAGACAGGTTGGGTACTAAGGTGATCTTCAGTTGCAGCGGGTTTCCTAATGTGCCTCTGATAGGTAGGAAGGGTTGCATAAACTACAATCCGTCGTTGCTGGTTCGACAGTTCGCGTATGCTTTGAGGAATCCGCCGAAGGATGAAGAGGTACAGGAATCTCTGTACCTCACGGGTATTCTAGAGGGGGATTTGTTGTCCAAGCTTCAGCGTGCGTGGAATAGTATCAGTAAGCGAGGAAAGCCTTTGGTGGGAAAAAGCAACAATCAAGCCTACCCTCCGTATTTGAATTGGATCAGAGCCAGAGTAAATGCTATAGGGATGTCGTTTCCTCATGCCAAGCCAGAAAGTCCTCCAACAATCGAAGAGCCTACTACTGTGCCCATTCATCAGCATAACCAGGTATTAGTTGAGCGGGATGAATTGAAGCGGGCGAACGCAGAACTGGCGAAGGAGTTAGCTCAGCTTCGAAGTGAAAGGAACGGGGCCGTTCATTCTTTCAAAAAGCAGACAGAGTTGGTGAACCAGCTGGGTACAGACCTGACGAAACAGATGGCCGAGCGTGAACGCATGGGTCGAGACTTCAAGGCTGTCAACGACGTATTGGCTACGAAGAAGCAGCATTTGGACGAGGCATATCGGAGGATATCGAAGTTCAACCAGCACTGAAAGGCTTCCCTGGCCACCAGGAAAGAGTGGGAAGATAAGCTGATGCTGCAGATCTCCAAGCTGGAAGCCGAGGTGAAGGACAGTGAGCAGAGGTTTGATGAAGAAATCGCCCGCAGGTACGCCGCCGAAGGCCAACTCAACAAAGCTCTTGCTAACCTGAAGGAGCGCAAGCTGACGTTTGAGTCCAAAAAGCTGAAATTAGAAGATTGCTTCGGCGAAGGAGCATGGGAAAGTTCAGTTCATGGACTTCAGTATACCATTGTGCAGAGGGAACTACTCGTCGAGGGGTTGCTCACTTTGCCAGATCATCCAGAGACGAAGGAGTTATTAGCAGAGTATCGCGCCCGTGGCCGTACTTGACTAGTTGTATTCCTTTTGTTTTGATCTTTGTTGTATGCTGACCATCACCAGGCTTGTTGGCTGAGGTCACGCTGTTGATTTGTCTTGTACTCGCTGATGCTATCTACTGCCTTGATAGACTTTCCTTTATATATGAGATTGATGTTTCCATGATTGGGCTCGGACTTCTTCTTCTTATTATTATCAGCACTGACACTCAGGCACTAGGATCGGGGGAAATCTCCCAAGCACACAGACACACGCATGCATCTGCATGAAGCATTTGCATGGCGTACATTTTGTTGTTTTTCCTAACCTTTAGTGTTTGCAGGTTTTTCAGGTTTACAGGTTCCAGGCTGTTTCCGGTGACTCCAGGATTGATCAGAGGCTAATTCACCGTTATCCAACTCGAGCTAATCAGACCAGGATCATGGATCAAGTGCAGACAGATGTCCAGGAGCTCCGTGAGCGGATGGATCGCTTTATGGAACTTATGCAGGTGGTCGCCAATGGCCAAGATCAGCTCCGGACTTTGGTTCAACCTTTGATCTCCAGGGTTGATAGCAACGGCATACTTTACGGTGGGGCTGTGCCTACTCCTCCACCAGTCGATACTCCGCAGAATGGTGTCCCTGTGGCCGGGAGCAACGGCAGTGCTAATGGCAATGTGATGGCCAACATCGGACTCAATACGACGGGCGTCGACAATGGGAGTCTGGGAGCTAATGTCAACATCGGGCCGGTCACCGGCAATGCCGGCGTCGGGAATCTGTTGGTGCCTCAACCGTGGCTTGAGGATCATCAGGATGATGTGTTTTCTCAAAGAGGTGCGGAAGCGGAGCTGAATGCTGAAGCGCGACTCAGGTTCAAAGCACTTGAGGATAAAATGAGAGATATTGAGAATCAGAATACTTTGGGCGTTGATATGTCCAAGCTGGGGTTAATTGCTGATTTCAAGGTACCTCCTAAGTTCAGGGTGCCTGACTTTGAGAAATATAAGGGCACCACTTGCCCTCGTGTCCACCTGCGGTCGTACTATAGAAAGATGTCTGCCTATTTCGAAGACGAGAAGTTGCTGATGCACTTCTTCCAAGATAGTCTTTCCGGACCATCCCTCGAGTGGTACATGGGCCTGGAGCCCACTAGCGTGCGCACATGGAAGGATCTCGTTGAAGCATTTGTCCACCATTACCAGTACAATAGCGACTTGACCCCGAACCGAGTTCAGCTCCAGAACCTTTCGCAGAGGAATAATGAAGGATTTAAGGAGTACGCCCAGCGGTGGCGTGAGTTGGCAGCTCGGGTACAACCGCCGATGGTTGAGCGCGAGCTCATGCAGATGTTTGTGGCTACCCTCCCAGGGGTCTACTATGAAAAGTTAGTCAGCGATATGTCTGGGACGTTCTCAGCTATCATTACCATGGGCGAGCACGTCGAGAATGGTATCAAGATCAGGAAAATTCAAGGTGAATCATCCTCAGCTGGAGGAGGTGGAAAGAAACCTTATGCTGGTAAACGACGAGAAGGAGATGCGAGCGCTGTGACCAACGCTCGAAGGGAGGGCAAGGGCCCTCAGCAGCAGATAGCCAGTATAAATATCCCAGCGGCCCCGCAACCGCAGCAGCAGCAGCAGCCGCAACCGAATCAGCAGGGATATAGAAAGTACCAGAATCGGGCACCTTTGACAAACCGTCACTTCGAGGCACCGCCCATGTCGTATGTGCAACTCTTGCAGACTTTGCTTCAGCTTCAGTTAGTTCAGAAGAGGACGATGACACCCTTGACAGGGGCACCTCCATCAGGGTACGACGCAAGTGCCACTTGCGATTTCCACACAGGGGCGCCAGGCCACACAATCGAGAACTGCAAAGCCTTTAAGCACAAGGTGCAGGACCTGGTAGATGCCAAGATTATTAACTTTTCCGATAATGTGCCCAATGTCACGAAAAACCCTATGCCGAATCATAGGGGAGGCGGCGTGAACGCCATTATCGAAGAAGAGAGTGCAGATCTGTTGACTGATGTCAAAGACCTAAAGACGCCGCTTAGCTTCGTCAAGGCTAAGTTGCTGAAGAGAGGGTTCTTTCCAGGATGCGGAGAGTTATGCATGGACTGTGCTACACATTCTGATAGGTGTGAGCAGTTGGTAGAAGGAATCCAAAGCCTGATGACTGAGGGGATTTTGCAGTTCAGCCGGAGGGCTGAAAGTGTATCAGGAGAGGTAGTGTTGAAGCAGGCCGATGAAGTCGCCACCATCACCATCCCTCGCCAACCAATAACTATTTCTGCGCCCCGACCGCCTACAATCACTATTACCAAAGCTAGGCCGATACCATTCGAGAGCACTAATGCCGTGCCGTGGCATTATGGGGCTGAAGTCTATTGCAACGGTCAAAAGTTAGAGCTGGAGCCGTATGGGTCGACTGTGGAGAATCTCGTAGGAATCAGTGGTATTACCGCAGCGGAAGAGTATTCACACCACCGGAAGTCGTGGCAGATAAAGTGGTCAGAGCTGATGCTGCTGATAAGGGTAAAAGCAAAGTTGTCGAAGAGGTCCCGTGCGGGGTAGAGAAAGATTTGCTTGTCAAAGATGCCGAGGAGTTTATGCGGTTGATCAAAAAGAGCGACTACAAGATTGTAGACCATCTCCATCAGACGCCTTCAAAGATTTCTATTCTCAACCTGTTGCTGTGTTCTGAAGTGCACCGCAACGTGCTACTGAAGGTATTGAATGCTGCCTACGCATCGCAAGAGATATCGGTGAATCAGCTAGAAGAGGTGGTAGCCCATGTTAATGCTGGCAATGGGCTAGGTTTCACAGATTTAGAGCTGACGCCTAAAGGGAGAAATCACAACAGCGCCTTGCACATCTCGATAGAGTGCAGAGGCACAATCATGTCGCATGTCTTGGTGGATACGGGTTCGTCGCTTAATGTCCTTCCGAAGAAGGCATTAATGAAGTTGGACACTCGCGGATTGCTTTGCACACCCAGTGATCTGGTGGTGAAAGTGTTTGACGGAACTAAGCGCCACGTTTTCGGGGAGTTGACCCTGCCGATCCAAGTCGGTCCGGAAACGTTCGACACGATCTTTTATATCATGGACATCATGCCTACCTACAGTTGCCTCTTAGGTCGGCCATGGATCCATGATGCTGGTACCGTGACCTCAACGTTACACCAAAAGCTCAAATATGCTGTCGGGGAAAGCATAGTAACCGTGTGCGGTGAGGAGGACATAATGGTGAGCCATTTTTCATCCTTTAAGTATGTTGAAATGGATGGCGAAATCCATGAAACTCTTTGCCAAGCATTTGAAGCCGTCAAAGTGAAAGAGGTAGCTCCTGTCGTCGCAGAGAAGCCAGAGATGAATCTCTCCTCATTCAAGGAAGCTCGGGCCGTCGTCGAAGCTGAATCTACCCCAGGCTGGGGGAATATTTTGGAGATACCGAACAAGCAGGATAAGTTTGGGTTGGGGTATTCTCCTGAAGCTGAAGCTTCTTCTTCTTCGTCTAGCAGTGCGTCACGGGGTAAGGGGCCGATCCTATTTACCAGTGGCGGAGTGATCTTCGAAAGCATCAATGCGACGTTTGAAGACAGCGGGGATAGCGATTGTGATCTCGACTCTTGGATACAGCCAAGCAAACCGGGCGAGCGCCTCAACAATTAGACCATCAAGGATATTATCCAGCTGACAAGTGAAGAGTAATGATTTACTTTTTTCAATCATTGTACAACCCTATGTCCTACCCGGGGCATAGCGGTTTTATTGTCAGGGCCTTGTTGGATTATGTACATACATTTTGTTAATAAATCAAAGGCGTTTTTTTCGTATTCAAATATTGTGTTCTCTGTTATTCCTATTTTGTATTTGTTTTGAAAAACAGTAAAATGGCAATGGGGTTTGTGCTAACCTGCATATTCTTGTTTTAAACTTAACCCTTGTTATTGCAGGATCCACATAACAGATGACATCGACTCTGGACCTTCTACGGCTCACTTCGACTTCGATTGCCCGATCTATCAAGCCGAGGAAGAGATTGATGAAGACGAAGACCTTCCTGAAGAGTTGGCCCGCTTGTTGAAACAAGAGGAAAAAGTTATTCTGCCTCATGAGAAGGAGATTGAGATCGTAAACCTGGGTTCTGAAGAGCTCGTCAGAAATGTCAGGATAGGGGCTGCGCTGCAGAGTGATGTCAAGCAGAGATTGGTCGAGATGCTTCGAGAGTATAGTGGCATCTTTGCTTGGTCATACGAAGATATGCCAGGACTTGACACGGACATCGTGGTCCACCACTTGCCGCTACGAGAAGATTGCCCTCCCGTTAAGCAGAAGCTTAGGAGGACGAGACCAGACATGGCCGTTAAGATCAAAGAAGAAGTGCAGAAACAGCTTGATGCTGGCTTCTTAGCGGTCACCATTTACCCTCCGTGGGTCGCCAACATAGTGCCTGTACCGAAGAAAGACGGTAAGGTACGCATGTGCGTCGATTATCGGGATTTGAATAGGGCGAGCCCTAAAGATGATTTCCCGTTGCCTCATATCGATGTGTTGGTCGACAACACAACCCAGTTCTCCGTGTTTTCGTTCATGGATGGCTTCTCCGGTTACAATCCGATCAAGATGGCGCCGGAGGACATGGAGAAAATGACGTTTATCACCCCATGGGGAATGTTTTGCTATAAGGTAATGCCCTTCGGTCTGAAGAACGCAGGGGCCACTTACCAGCGAGCAATGGTGACTTTGTTTCATGATATGATTCATCATGAGATCGAGGTCTATGTTGATGACATGATTGCGAAGTCCCAAACAGAGGAAGAGCATCTGGTTAACTTATTGAAGCTTTTTGAGAGGCTTAGGAAGTTCAGGTTGAGGCTGAATCCTAACAAATGCACTTTCGAAGTGCGGTCCGGAAAGTTGCTGGGGTTTATCGTTAGTGAACGAGGTATCGAGGTTGATCCTGCGAAAATAAAAGCCATTCAAGAAATGCCAGCGCCGAAAATAGAAAAAGAAGTTCGTGGCTTCTTGGGCCGAATAAACTACATTGCAAGGTTTATTTCTCAGCTCACGGCCACTTGTGAACCGATGTTCAAGCTTTTAAAGAAAGATCAGGCGATTACTTGGAATGAAGATTGCCAGAAGGCATTCGACAAGATAAAGCAGTATCTTCAAGAACCTCCAATCTTGATACCCCCAGTGGCTGGACGGCCTTTAATCATGTACCTGACGGTTCTGGAGAATAGTATGGGGTGTGTTCTCGGTCAGCACGACGAGACGGGCAGAAAAGAGCATGTCATTTACTACTTGAGTAAAAAGTTCACTGACTGTGAGTCTCGATACTCGATGCTGGAGAAGACGTGTTGTGCACTAGCTTGGGCTGCCAAACGTCTACGACAGTACATGCTCAATCACACCACTATGCTAATTTCGAAGATGGATCCGATCAAGTACGTCTTCGAGAAGCAGGCTCATTCGGGCAGGATTGCCAGATGGCAAATGGTGTTAACGGAATATGATATTCAGTACGTCTCCCAAAAGGCCATCAAGGGAAGCGTATTGTCTGATTACCTTGCCGAGCAGCCGATCGAGGATTACCAGCCGATGAAGTTCGAATTCCCTGACGAGGATATTATGTTTCTCAAAGCGAAGGATTGCAATGAGTCGTTGCCCGACGAGGGGCCAGATAGGAAATCCCAGTGGAAATTGATATTCGGTGGGGCGGTTAATTCCTATGGAAGTGGCATCGGGGCTATCATCACGACTCCCCACGGATCCCATATCCCGTTTACTGCGAGACTGACATTTCCAGTTACCAATAATGAGGCGGAGTACGAAGCATGCATCATGGGTCTAGAAGAGGCAATTGATTTGAGAATCAAGAACCTAGACGTGTATGGTGACTCAGCGCTTGTGATCAACCAAATTAAAGGGGAGTGGGAGACTCGTCAATCGAATTTGGTGTCGTACATGAATTATGCCAGAAGGCTACTTCCGTTCTTCGATCGAGTGGAACTCCATCATGTGCCCAGGGCTGAAAATCAGATGGCTGATGCCTTAGCCACGTTGGCTTCAATGTATAAAGTCAATTTTTGGAATGAGGCTCCAAGAATTGTACTTTCGCGTCTTGATAGACCGGCATTTGTCTTTGCAATCGAGGAAGCCGCCGACGGCAAGCCATGGTTCCATGACATCCAGACTTTCCTTATGACTAAGGAGTATCCTGCGGGTGCGTCGACCCAGGATAAAAAGACTCTGAGGAGGCTGTCTGGAAACTTTTATCTCAATCCTAATGGAGTTCTGTATAAGAGAAACCACGATCTCGTGCTACTCAAATGTGTAGATGAGAAAGAGGCGAGTATTCTCATGGAAGAAGTCCATGAAGGCACATTTGGTACGCACGCTGGAGGGCATGCTATGACGAGAAAGATCCTGAGAGCAGGATACTACTGGCTGACGATGGAGTCGGATTGCTTCAGATTCGCGAAGAGATGTCATAAATGCCAGATTTATGCTGATAAAGTTCATGTGCCGCCGTGCCCATTGAATGTCATGTCCTCCCCGTGGCCGTTCTCCATGTGGGGCATCAACATGATAGGCAAGATTGAGCCCACTGCATCCAATGGTCATCGCTTCATTCTGGTAGCTATCGACTACTTCACCAAGTGGGTGGAGGCAGCCTCGTATGCTAATGTGACCAAGCAGGTGGTAGCTAAATTCATAAAGAGGGACATCATCTGTCGTTACGGAATTCCCGAGCGGATCATTACTGATAATGGTTCGAATCTGAATAACAAGATGATGAAGGAGCTGTGCCAGAGTTTCAAGATTGAACACCACAACTCATCTCCTTACAGGCCGAAGATGAATGGCGCCGTCGAAGCCGCCAACAAGAACATAAAGAAGATTGTTCAGAAGATGGTTATGACATACAAAGATTGGCACGAGATGATGCCATTTGCATTGCACGGTTATCGTACGACGGTACGCACGTCGGTCGGGGCAACTCCTTTCTCCTTGGTGTACGGTATGGAAGCTGTCCTACCGTTAGAAGTGGAGATCCCTTCTTTGCGAGTTTTGGTTGATGTGAAACTCGACGAGGCAGAATGGATTACGAATCGTTTGAACCAACTCAGCCTGATGGACGAGAAGAGGTTGGCATCGATTGTATTTGGTCGTCTGTACCAAAGTCGAATGAAGAAAGCTTATGATAAGAAGGTGCGTCCTAGAAGCTTTCAGACGGGTGATCTCGTCCTGAAGAAGATTCTTCCTCCACACTCCGATCACCGGGGCAAGTGGACTCCGAATTACGAAGGTCCGTACGTCGTCAGCAAGGTCTTCTCGGGAGGAGCTTTGTTGTTATCCACGATGGATGGTGAAGATTTTGCATCCCCGGTGAACACGGACGCAATTAAAAAATACTTTGCTTGAAAGCGACCCGCTGGACAAAAAAAGAGAGTCCAGGCAAAAAAGGGCATCCCGGCGAACCAAAAACAGAATAAAAGGTTCGGGAAAAAATTAGGGATATATTGAAAAAATGTACACCCGCGAAGTCGAAAACCTACACTGGGCGGCTTCGGAAAAAAAGGGTATCCCGGTGAACTGAAAACCCGTAAAGGGCGGTTCACGCAAAAGTTAGGGATTTAAAGCAAATGACTGTGTTCCGCGTGTGGACTTTCATTGTTTAGTGGTTTGGAGGACCTGAGGGCCGTTTATCTGAATCAATCTCTTCCGAAGCTGAAGCGTCGGAGAAGTATCGAAGTCGAGTGGGTCATAGAAGGATCAACTCATGGTGTTCATCTACGCCTCGTTGCCGACATTTGTATATACTGATGTATATTTATGTTGTATTTTTGCGCGGCTTCCTCATTCCAGGAGCTTGCATCTGTTGTAAAACATTTTTACCCATTCAGGGGTTTGTTATCAATAAAATGCATACTATTCAGCAATTCCGTTTGTCTGTTTGGCATTTATCTGTTTTGTTTACGAAAAAGAACGCCGATGTTTTTGATAAAATGCGCATACATAAACTTACTGGCCTAGGCCACTGATTGTTGAAACAATTAAATACTTGAATATTGTCACGAGATAATAACCTTGATAGGCCCCTTTGAGAAGGGTATCTTGTCTGTTTGTTTGTGTTGTTACAGGTGTAGCATATTCCAGACAGTGCGTCGTGCGCATCCCGAAGCAGGATGATTCCTCCTTCTCCAGCAGAGTTCAGTAACCTCTCCCCGCAGAGTCTGAACGCGAGATCGTGAGCATTGATATGTCTCCCCAGGCAGAGATGATTCTCTTTCCCCAAGCAGACGTATCCTGAAGGAACGTCATCTCCTCAGCTGAGTCAGGCGCTGAAGCGCGTGTCCATTCCCCCCGCACCGGGTCACAAGTGCAGGTTTCGTAGGAAACTATTCGTACGCCGAAGTATGCAGCAACTAATGGTGCAGGACTGAAGTCTCCAGCGAAATCGAAGTTCCCCACCAGAGTCGTACTCTCTCCCGAAGTCGGATGATTCCCTCTTCCCCAGCAGCGTGTTGGAACAGCTGATGCTGTTTCCCCACAGAGTTGTATTCTCCCCCGAAGTCGGATGATTCCTTCTTCCCCAGCGGAATTGAAATTCCTCATCAGAGCCGTACCCTCTCCATTGAAGCAGTTGGGACCATGAGTGATTTTCCCTAGTAGAGTGTTGAACAGCTGATGCTGTATTCTCCCCCCAGAGTCGTACTCTCTCCAGCGAAGCAGAATGATTTCTCCTTCCTCAGCCGAGTTTGTAGATACCCAAGAGAGCCGAATCCTTGGAAGTTGATCAGACCATGATTGGTTTTCCCCAGTGGAGTGTTGAGCAACTGAAGTTGTTTCCCCACAGAGTTATCATCCCCAGAAGGGTAGCCATGACGGCCACGCAGTTCACTCCAGCGATTGACATCGTTTTCCCTCAGCAGGTCCAGGTTCTCGTAGAGCTTTGTCCCATGCAGTAGTCAACTGAAGTTGTTTCCCCCGCAGCAGTCAACTAAAGTTGTGTCCCCTGTGGAGTCCAGTTGATATTGGCGTGACCATGTTCTCCTCAGCAGGACGATTCCTCTATCTGAGTAGTTTTTTCCCCTTGACAAGAGGATTCCCCCCTCGGCATTTATTTTGCTGACGAGATCGCATCATTGTGCATGATTGCATAGCATTTATCATAAACGCATAGCATTTCCACCGCGTGGAGCATGGCGCCGAAGCATATGCATAATAAACATGATCTAGGTTGCTACCGTTCTTGTTTTACAGGTGTTCTGCCGAAGGATCAGTTGCTCAGGATGATTCCTGACACTCTCCCCAACAAAGTCGCGTGCTCAAGATGATTCTTGAGATCCCCAGCGAAGTCTTCAGTTCAAGATGATTCTTGAATTCCTCAGCAGGACCGTTTGCTTAAGATGATTCTTAAGACCCCAGTAGAGTCCCCAGTGAAGGCTGCCCAGGATGATTCCTGAAGCCCCAAGAGAGCCGAATCCTTGGAAGCTGCTCAAGCCATGATTGGTTTGTCCCCGACAAGAGTTGCCCAGGATGATTCCTGGAATCCCCAACAGAGTGTTTGCTCATGATGATTCCTGAAATCTCCAGAATGGTTCTCGGTTCAAGATGATTCTTGAGGTCCCCGACGGAGTTATTTGTTCAAGATGATTCTTGAAGTCCTCAGCAGAGTTGATTCCTCCAGAATGATTTCTGGACCCCCGAAGCGGAGTTGCTTGATAGTTCTCCAGATTCCCCAGCGGCGAAGCGTCATCCCCAGCAGGTTTCCCAACGGCGAAGTTGAAACCTCCCTTGAAGACTCCAGGATTGAAGTCTGACCGTGTTAATGAAGCAGTTATCTCAGCTAATGCGGAATGCCTGATGGCATGATCAACCTGATGGTTGAAGTCCGGCTGATGCCCGACAATTCCTTTGAATACCTGATGGCATGACCAACCTGATGGTTGAAGTCTGGCCGATGCCTGACAGTTTCTTTGAATGCCTGATGGCATGATCAACCTGATGGTTGAAGTCCGGCTGATGCCCGACAGTGTTCTTTGAATGCCTGATGGCATGATTGACTATGTATTACCGGTTACCGTGTGACCCATTCCCCAATGAAGTTTCTTCATCCTGACGGCGAGGTCAGATTATGTTTGTTTCCAGCGGCGATGTTGGATATTTGTTTTGACGGCAAGGTCAGATTATGCTCGTTTCCAGCGGCGATGTTGGATGTTTGTTTTTGACGGCGAGGTCAGACTATTTTGAGTTCTCCAGCGGCGATGTTGGATATTTGTTTGTTTCTGGCGGCGATGTCAGGTGGTCCTCCAGCGGCGATGTTGGATATTTGTTTGTTTCTGGCGGCGATGTCAGGTGGTCCTCCAGCGGCGATGTTGGATATTTGTTTGTTTCCAACGATGATGTCGAGTGTTCCTTAGAGTTATGTTTGTTTTTGGCGGCGATGTCAAGTGATTTGGTTCTCCAGCGGCGATGTTGGATGTTTGTTTCTGGCGGCGATGTCAGTTGATCCAGTTTTCCAGCGGCAATGTTGGATGTTTGTTTCTGACGGTGATGTCAAGTGATTTAGTTTTCCAGCGGCGATGTTGGGTGTTCTGAATGCCTGACGGCAATGTCCGGCGTCTAATGACAATGTCAGAGGAATTTAATGTGGATAACTGACGGCGATGTCAGATTAGTATTTCTCCAGCTAGTTGCCGTGCAACTACTATTCCAGTTTTTGGAGATTTGTTCCCCTCAGAGTACCGTGTGCTCGTGCAGTTGGCAAATTTCCGGGTTTATCGGTATTCAACTGTCTCGCACCTCGATTGGCTGAGAGTTGTTCGCTCCTCACCCAGTCAGGTTCAAGCCGTTTGAATAGGGGCAGCTGTTGCACCCCAAAATTTGACCAACATTTATTTATCCATCAAGAGTTATATGAGACTATGGAGTTAGCCAAGAAAGTTATTGCAATGTCCAAAGTTTGATACCTTTGTCAGAGAACCCAAGAGATCCTCAGAGGAATTGGTTGAAACCAAGGTTGTGTGCCTCATAACTTGAGAGTTGTGGGTGCTCCTCAGATGATTCTGAGACTATGAGGATGGACTTAAAGCTTTGAGAAAGCTTATGAGATTTCTTGAAAGCCATCATGAAGCCTAGATAGGTCATTGTACAAGAATTCAGAAGATTCAACCATGAGTGGTGGAATTAGGGTTTGACTGGGTCAACCCTAGGTCAACTGATGAATTGGAGAGGGTTGAGACCTAACCCAAGAGCCATGTGATCATGGAATGATGTATTGAGATACTATAAGGATGATTCCTAGACCAACTCATCATGATTGAGGAGTTTGAGAAGTTTTAAGCTAGGGTTTCTAAGGATTGACAGTGTAAAATCCCCTAGTTTGATCCCTATCTTCAAGACAGTTTAGCTCAAGATGTGATTGTCATCTCATCTTCCCCATAACATGAATGTTGTAGAGCTTGTTCTTAGCTTTAATTTGAGTACTAGAAGTCCTTGATAGGATTTGTAGAGCTCAAGTTATGACTTTGACAAATTACAGGTCATCTGAGGTATGTGAATTTGGGTCCTTGAAAGTCACCCAACTTGCAGACAACTTTTGCCCTAGTAGGATGATTCCTATGAACTCTTGGTCAACATGAATGTTGAAGAGCATCTTCTTAGATTTCTAGAGAGTACTAGAAGTCCTTGATAGGATTTATAGAACTCAACTTATGGCTTTGACAAGCCAAGGGCATTTTGGTCATTTGGAAGTTATAGGTCATTTCAAGCATAAGGCCATGTCTCCTAGTTCCAAGCTTCAAATGGAAAAATCTTCAAAATCAAACTTGCTTAGAATAATGTTTTAAGTCTAGTAGGGAGGTCATGAGATGTTGAAAAGGCTCATATCAAAAAGTGATAAAAATGGCCTAAAAATGAGGCATAAGTTAATTCAAGTGAATTTGAAAAATGGAAATCCCAAGTTATAAGTCCAAACCATGTCATGTAATAGGTCATTTTGACTCCAAATGACATTCTAAGAACAATGGTTCATCCACAATTTTGATTTGAGGCTTGCATCATAGGGCTGCTTTGGAATTTGATTACTTGCATCTTAAGGTACCAAACCAAAACAAGGCAAAACTCAATAAGCAAGGTACTTGTGCATTGTAACTAACCCTAAATCTCATGTGGGGATAAATTCAAGTCAGTTACCAAGGTTATGAGAAGTTTGGCATGAGATACCATGTAAGGAGAATGAGAATTCAAAATACCATGACATGAAAAGATCAATTTCTCATTGGATTGTTCTAAAGGGTTCTAGATGATTCTAAACCACTCTATATATCAAGTGCAACTTGCTCAGATGCAAGGTTGGTGTTAATTGGTGTAGAGAAGAGAGAGTGAAATCCAAAATCCTCCATTGCAAGTCACATTCAATCTCTTCATTCTTCTTTATTTCCCTCCATTTTTTCTCCACAAACCTTTTCCATAGATCCTTATGAGTGTGTGCATGCTGAATTGAAGCTCCATTGATGGAAGATTGAAGGTGTTCACATTGAATTTGCAAAGAAGCAATTATCATCGAATTTTGAAGTACAAGCTCTCTCCCTCAAATCTTTTGCAAACAGAAGAGGTTTCATCATCCAAGGATCATTCTTGAAGAGTTTCAAGCCTTGAAAGCAAGGGTTTCATCATCTACCATATCAAGAAGCCAGGTTTGCAAAATCTCTTTCACCTCATAATCTAGGCATGGTTAGGTTAAGTTATTAGTATAGAATTGTTAGAGACAACTAGGTGATCAATTTTGGAGAGTTTGAAAGCATTTGATGAAGTTTCAGTTATGGATGCCATTTCTTGATGGAGCAAGAACGTGTGATTTTGTGAGTGATAATGCAAGATTATTAGCTGATTTTAATTAGGGCAATGTGAGGATCATTCTGATGTAGAGAAATATGAGTTTGGTTGAAGTTGTGGATTGGCCATATTTTGAGATTAACTTGGATTCACCATCGGGTTTGAGGATAGAGGCCGTTTCAATGCAATCCAAGGCTAGGATCATGTTCAGCATGGAAAATGGATCAACTTAGGGCTTTGAACGGTTGAATTTGATGCTGAAATGAAGGAGCACGAAGGGATGGAAGATGAGTGCATGGAGCTGTGTTTTAATGGAAGTTTCAGAAAACCCTAACCCAAGGTTGATGATGATGTTTCAACCATTGGATAAGGCGCTGACCACTTAACTTGAGAAGGGATCCAATGGTCCAGATTTAATCTCGTTTTTGGAGGGATCTCAGAGCGCATGAAACGCCGTGTTTCATTAAACCTGGCATTCTGGGCTTAGTGAATCTTTGATAACCCCACCCCCCTTTGAAGCCCAATCCATTTTATAACTGAATTGCATTGCTTTTGGCACCGCTTCCTTTTTATTTTCTTTATGTTTTTTCCATTTAATTTCTGATTAACAATGGGCCCAGGCGCTTTGTTATTGCCACCCCCCAGTATGGGCCCAAGCATATAATGAACTGGATTTGTTTACTTGTTGCACCCCTGGTTCATATTTCCATTTATATTTTCCTCCATTTTTTCTCATACTTTAAAAAATCATATTAAATGGAAAATTCAATATTTTTTAATGGGAGTTTTTTCTCCCACTTCATATTTTTGTCAAGAAAAATATAAAATTAAAACATTTTCCATATCATGCATTTTAGTATTTTTTGTATACTTTTCATTTTAATTGCTTTTTAATGCTTTTATATTGATATGTGATTTTGTAGAATTTAGTTTAGGTAGCTCCCTTAATAGTTTTAGGTCAATATTTTTAGGGTAGTTGGATATATGTTTTAGGTTCCCCCTGGATTTATTCCATATTTGTATGATGATTTTTAGGATAGTTTTGATTAAATGCTATTAGGTTGTGTAGAATTAGGTAAAACTTCAACATAGGTCCACAATAACTTTAGATCTTTGGGTTTTTAGGAAAAATTAGACTATGGGGCATATATGGGTATTAAGGGTAGGTATGTAGGATACCTTAGAAATTATATTAGGCTTTAATATAGTAGTATGCTATTTTTAGTTGATTTTTGTATTGGTTGATCGTTTGTGTTGCCTTTAGGGCATGTTTGCTTTAGTTGCTTTGCTTTATGGGCTTGGAGAGCTTGATCTTGTTCTAAGGAGCATTGAGGAGAATTGTAGAAGATTTGAAGATGCATTGAGGAGCTTGAGAGCTTGATCTTATTTTCTTTTCTGGTTGTTTTAGGGTTAAGGATTAGGAAGAGTTTAGACTTAGATAACTTCTTTCTCAAACATGGATGGTATCATTCACCTCCATTCCTCCCTATGATTCAAAGTCCTTCCATGGTATACACCTCTCTCCTTTGGAGGGATAAGTGATCTACCTAGGAAGTAGAACTTTTGAGGGAATCGTTCCTTTGATGTTGAGCCCTTATAGGTCACCTTTGGTGGTCAGTAAGCAGTTCAGTGTCCCCCAGCTCATCCAGTAAGTGATTTCCTCTGGTTTGATTGTCTTGAGAGATGCAGAGCTTGAGCTTGAAGATGAAGACTTCATTGAAGAGTGTAGAAGAGGATGAATCCTTGAGCATTGTCATTCCAGCTGAAGCTTAAAGAACAAAGGAAGTTGATACTTACCTTGATACCTGGAGGTCCTGAAGGAGCCAAGTTGATACTCATGATTGATAATGAAGCCTGAAGGTGGAGCTGATCAAGAAGCTGAAGCTTAAGGGAGAAGATAAGTTGAAACTTATGTTGTAGGGTTGAAACCTGGAAAAACAAATTGATATTTTTCAAGAGTGATTGAAGTCTGAAGACTGGATTATTCTGGAAAAGCTGAAGCTTGAAGTTGAGAGAGGAGTTGATCTGCTTTCTTTTCCTTTTCTGTATTGATGTGTTTTGCTTGACTTGTTTGATGCATTAGAATAAGCTCATATCTAGAATAGGTAGAATCTAGGAGCATGATTGCACTAGAGGTTGAGTTGCTCCCTCTGCTTGTATTGTTACTGTGTGGCTTTGCTTGCGGGTATTCGGTAGAGCCCAGCTCCCTTGCCCATGTGGTTTGTTTGTCTGATGGCATTTCATTTCATTTTATCTGTATGATTGCAGTTTACTGTTTATTGCTTGAGAGCATGTTGTTTATATTTCAGTATGATTACTGTTATCCATTCTGGCTTGAGGTTGAGATGAGCTTGTGGAGGCTGAAGCCCCACACACATTTCCTCCCTCACTTGCATTGCATGCATTTTACTGTTAAGCTGATGCTTTGTCTATTTTGGTGTATCATTGACATGATCCCTTAGGACTCTCATTTCCTTTGATAAGGATTTGATGATAGAATTTTAGGTTGAAACCTATGTATGACAACTTCTAGGAGTTCCCTGTTCAAACCTCAACCATAGGATGAATCCATGGCATGATAACAGTAGGACTTGATAGTCTCCCTCCTAGTTGGGCTTGTTCTCTTCTCATCTCAAAACAGTTTAAGATACAGTAATCATGAATGATTTCTTTCGTACGTTACGAGCCTTAAGCTATCTGAGAAAGGATTGTGGGAGAGTTTCTTTTCCACAGTCTGGATGTTTAGTATGGTACCCTTTGGGTGACATGCGACGCATTCACTCTCAGGTCATAGTCTCTAGTGCGATTGAAATCGCAAACACAATAAAAAACACTTCTTTCGTAAAAGACAGGAAATAAACCGTAGTTTCCCGAACTACGTGAGCTCTGATCTCTCATGCCTGTTGAGAGTACATAGGCACAAGATGTCGATGTCTTGGCGAGCTACCTTTCCCCATAACCCTTCGTAGGCCGAACTACGTTGACTCTGATTTCTCATTCTCTGATGAGAATACGTAGGCATAAAGCGCGACGCTTTGCCGAGTCATTTTTCTTTTCTTTTTCAGCCAGCCTTGATAGGTAGATAGAATAAAACCAACCCGTCCAAGTAAACACAACAAGCGAGGATCCCATCGAGTACGACGAACGTGAGGGGTGCTAATACCTTCCCCTTGCGTAACCGACTCCCGAACCCAGACAATGGTTGCGATGACCTTGTCTTACCCTTTTTCGTAAGGTTTTTCCGATCGTTTCCTTTCCCGCTCTGAGGGATAAATAACGAAAGGTGGCGACTCTTCTGTTTTGCCGGCACCTTATTTTCGCGCAAGCGACACAAGGCTCCTGAGGTGTTTGCAATCTCAAGAATATTCATGTAGAAGTCATGAATAGTCTCATCCTCATTCATTCTCAGACTTTCAAACTTGGTGGTCAGCATTTGTAATCTTGACATCTTGACTTTAGAGGTTCCCTCATGAGTTGTTTTGAGAGTATCCCAAACCTCTTTAGCCAGCTCACAATGATGCGCCAGTCTGAAAATGTTCTTGTCTATACCATTGAATAATGCATTCAAAGCTTTAGAATTCCCAAGAGCCAAGGCTTCTTGCTCTTTGGCCCATTCTTCTTCAGGTATAAGCACAGACAATCCATCTTTATCAGTCTTTACTGGATGTTCCCGTCCTGAGTTTGCAGCTCTCCATGCCTTGCTTTCTAAAGACTTTAAGAAGGCAATCATCCTAGGTTTCTAATATTTGTAATTCGAGCCATCCAAACTTTGTAGTATATTTGTGAATCCTATATCTTTATCCATAGTACCAGAATTTATCTTCCCTAGATCTCACCCAGAAAATAACAGGCAGGGTGCCTGCTCTGTTGCCAATTGAAATTCTGGCAAGCACACAACGGATGTTATGACATCCAATGTAACACAGGCTACTGGACTTACTAATAAGTTGTAAATGGAAAGCAGTAAATAACACAAGTAATTGTTCACCCAGTTTAGTGTCAACCACACCTACATCTGGGGGCTACCAAGCCAGGGAGGAAATTCACTATCAGTAGAATTAATTCAGAGTAAAACAACCCGTTTGCACTCTTCACTTAAGACCTACCCAATGACACTTCAGCCTAGAGACCACTAGACCAGAGTTTCCCACTGACTCCCCCTCAATCACCGCAGTGATAATCAATTCACAATTACAATATGAAGAAACTCTTCAAACACACCTTGATCTTGCTTCACAACTGTGATCAAGTGACACAGCTCTCTTGCTTAAAAGCTTTGAGTGGCACAATGAACACAACAGTTCATACACACTAAACCAATGCAATTATACAACTGACAATTGCTTCGCATACAAGTATCCTAAGACACACGTGAAGAACCAAAATTCTTCACTCACACAATCCACGTGAAGAACAACCTATTCAGTCACAAGAGACACTCTCCATAAGCTCTTCCCTATTAGAAATGATCCTTATATTATTTATGGCAACAGACTTGCTTTGGGCCTTGATGGAGAAACTAGGTTTACCCAAGATAAACCTCTCTTCATGAAGTTCCGCACTTATCATTAGGTCAGGAGTCTTCTATGTTATCCTCATCAATGCTTGTTATGTCACCTAAAATAACTATGCTTCCTGGATTATTTCCTGAAGTATAGCCTGAGCTAATAACAGAAAAATAAACCATGCGTGTCCTGATGTCATACGCTTGATGTCATAACATCCAGCCATGACGTTCAGCTTCAATTACGCTTAGCTCTCCCTGCAGAACACTCTTCATGTATGTCATAACATCAGTTATGACATTCATACATACATTAATGTTTTGCCATAAAATGCAGCCAATCAAAGACATCTACAAAACCCTAACTTGTGATCAGATGGAGTTGAGCTTTGATGAACTTGTAACAAGACCAATTTGCATTTGATTCTTAATGTAGAGAGTCCTCTTAAGTGCATTCACACTTGGTAGGTTTATGATCAATCCAAGACATTAACTTATCAAACAAAGATCTTCTTGATTCTCTTGATTTAAAACCCTAATTCATGGATGAAACAAAACAAAGGGAACTTGCATAAGGTTATGGTTACAAATGCAATGTATGATGCTCCTAGAATGATGATGAAATCTATGGTCAAATTTTGGGGTTTAACAGTTGTCCCTATTTAAACAACTTTACTGGATGGCATGAGTTGCGACAACCCTTATGGAACCAAAGTGAAAGGTATTTAAATATAAAAATAACCGGAAATTTTTCCCCTAGATGAAATGACATGCTATGCTATGGAAAAAACTTACTCTCTTTCAACAAAGCTGGGAATAATGTTGTCATGCAATGAACTCTAGCATGATGATTTATGATGAATTCTGAATGCACAATGCAGCCAAAACTACAATGAGTAAAGACTCGCTAGGGATACATATACCGGGGAAAAAGAAATAGCACCGGGGATACCCAAAGTGATTGACCAATAGGTCCAGACATGATCGGATGTTACTGAGAATATCAAATAAGAATAAGACCTTCTTATAAGAGATCATTAAAGGGAATCCTCATAACAATATGATATAGAACAGAACAAGATCCTCATAACAATAGGATCAGGACAAACAAAGATCCTTATAAAAATAAGAAAAGATCCTTATAACAATAGGATGAGCAACAAAACTCCTTATAACAATAGAAGACAAAACAAAGCTCCTCATAATAATAGAAGACAAAATGGATTATTATAACAATAGAATCAACAAATAGGTTCCCCAAAATGATAGGATTAGGAGACGAGATCCCCATAGCAATAGGATCAACGGAAAGGAATCCTCATAACAATAGGATGCAAAGCGGGATAAGATCCTCATAACAATAGGATACGCATCAGGATCCTCATAACAATAGGACACAGAGCAGGGTAAAATCCGTATAACAATAAGGTTGCATTGACAATGTTCTCATAACAATAGGAATGGCAGGCAAAGGTAGAATCCTCATAACAATAGGATTACCGATCATAAAAGGATCCTTATAACCATAGGATCAACAACGCATGCTATTGGAGTTTTCAAGCATCCAATCTTCTGGAAATTCCTTAAAGTGAAGGATTCAAACATGATCTTCAGGAACCATCAGGAAAGTATAAGTTAAGTAGACTCTTATGTACGTGCCAAAATAATTGGACTTAGACCGTGAGCAAAGGTATTAAAACCAGCTTTCGACGGATTGGTGTTAGTAACAACTAGACTTCAAGAGAATATTGGTGATGACCAAAACAGCTACCAAAGACAATTGAATCTCAAGCAAACATGTTGGGGAGATAAATATTGGTAACAAACAATATTTCAAGACACCAAGAATAAACATACTGCTGAATTCCAGTGACAACTGGGGGAGAAAGACAATTGGTGACGACTTGGGGAAAAGATTTAGTAATCATGAAGTACTCGTGATAACTGGACTTCATGGGGAAAGAAGACTGGTGACAACCAACATCCAAGACAAGAAGCTAATGTCAAATGTTCATGATTGAACATGATATAAATGATTAGGGTATGCAAATGCTGACTCTTGGAGAGACAAAACACTTTGGTGGGGAAAATTTCATGGGGAAATAAATCCTCAACATCATTAACTCAAACAAAATGCCATAGGGTAGACACTGGGGAAGCATCCTCAATCTTGATGGCCACACTTGATCAAAGGATCAATCCAAGAGTGTTATCAGTTTATCCTTCAGTAGGGACTTTTAGTTGCAAATGGTATGACAATGATTTTGCAACCTTGATACTTCTTGGGGAAACAAAGATTTCCTTAACCAGGAGCTAGTGACAAGTGAACTTTCAGAAAAAGACGGGTGACGACAAATAAAAATTGGATTTCCTCACAAGAATGCCGATGAAAATTGGACTTCAACAGGTGCCTGGAATTTCACTGGAGATTCAATAATTCAATGGGTGGCAATAACTTTACTGGAGATTAGAGATGCTTCATCGGGGATCTCAAAAAGAAATGCAAGCTAGTTGATTTGTAAACACGCCTTCTTAAATAAAGAAAAGATCATCTGAATCTTCACCAAACTTCTCAGAGAAGTGCCATTTGATAAAAGCAAATTAAGTAATGGACTCATTGTGGAGAATCATCATCGATTGTAATAAAATCCTTATAAAGGGATATCTCAAATAAAGAGAAACCACTTGTAAGCTCTTCAACAAGACCTCCTTGACATACTTCTAGGGGAATGCCATTTGTAATTGCAAAAGGTTAGGGAACCACTAAGAATGGATAAGCTTCTCATAAGAGACTACCACTTATCATCAGGGTATGAACTCTAAGAAGATGTTGCAACACTGATGGAGAAGAGTGGAGTTGTAGGAAATTCACTAATGAATGAAATAAACATCCTTTTCACTAAGGAAGTGTGAAGCTAAGGAGATTCATCGAGAATTCTTAGGTCACTAACTTGGGGGTCTTGTATCAAACTTGTCGCAATTGCTTGAAGTGGATACTCACCAGGGAGTTTTCATAACCATTTGAAGTAGATACTCACACTGGGGAATCACCCCAAACGTGTCAGAGTTACCTGGGGTAGAGACCCTTTAGGGGTACGTGTAAGGTAGATCACAAGAACACACTTGCTTATGAAAACACCTAGTTCTACACTAAAAAACTGCATGATGGATAACAATAAATCTTATGGTCAAAATTCCATTCTCAAATTCCCCATATCACGTGGTTTATGAGAGGACGCCATCTTGAGAGGATTTCACAAAAAATGAGCCATAATAATGCCTTAGTGTCTTCAAACTCTTGGAGGGATTTATTAAATCTTGACGTAACTTCTCCAGATCGACTGTATTCTGCGCAACAGAGTCTTTGAACTCGTCTCTTAGGAATATTCAGATTGAGAAAGTGACAACTCGGAAGAAATTTGAACAAGGAAGTCGGTGACGACTGGACTTTGCATACCAATAAAAATTGGATTTTGAGAAACAATGCATGTAACAAATGGAAAATAACTTGCCCCTGCTTAGCACAGTTTCCAAGTAAACGTGCCCCATATGGTTTATGAGAAGAAAACATCTCAAGAGGACTTTACAGAGAACGGGCCATAACAATGCCTCAGTGTCTTCAAATCCTTGGAGTGTTTTTAAAATCTCAACGTAACTGCCCTAGATTGACTGTATTTTTGCATACTAGAGTCTTCAAACCAAGCACGCCAATGACAACTGGTCTTCAAGAAAGGAATGGTGACAAAGAAATCATCAATACTAATAACAATTGAGCTTCAAAATAAGAATGCCAGTGAAAACTGAAAAACAAGTTTTCCTCTGCTTAGCATAGTCTTTAAGCAACCTACCTCTAGATATGGCTATCTTCTTGAAATGATTGGCCATAAACTCAAAAGAGTGCAAAGATTAAACTCGTCATTGATGTTCACATGCAAGCTTCTATATCATAAAGCAATGCTAGCAAGTAGAAAATGTTAATTCTGAAACTGCTAATGCAACACACACATTTGTCTTGAAGTTTTTATTGAAAAGATATCATAATAACTTGTGACCAAATCACGAGTCAGGATATATCATTAGTTTTCTTTTGCAAAGACAACACAAATTTGAGTATAGCTCAATAGGAGTCAAGAAACATTGTCTCATTGAGTATGATTTTCTGAAATAAACCTGCTTCAATTAGATCTTTTAAGGGTTGTAATATGACTTAGTTCACGGTTTATGAAACAAAGGATATAAGGCTCAAAGTTTATTTGTACCCACCACTTCTTCGTGATGTTCTCAATTCCTACATTCATTTAACTTGATGCAACCACCCATATCTCAAAAGGAATTTTGATATGGTTGAGCAACATTGAGGCTTTGGACATGACAATCACCTACCTTTTTGTTTTTAGGTATCTGATCACACGACTTTGTTATTTGTTGAGGATTTTTAAACAAGAATGCCATTGACAACTGGACTTCAAGAAAGGACTGGTGACAACCAAATACCTTTTTTAACAAGATTCTAGTAGCAACTGGACTTTGGGTACCTATGACAATTGGATTTTGGATTTGACCTTTGTTTTTGCTTCTCGCGTTTTTTCACTCTTTGTTTTCCCTAACTTTTTCCTGGACAGGGTCTTTTGGATTTGACCTTGAAGTCCAGCGGGTTGCCCCAATTTTTCCTAAATCTCCTTCATAGGTTTTGATTTAGCAGGCTTTTCTTTTTTCATTTTTATTTATTTATGAGAAGATCGTGTGACTCTCTTCGAATGGATTGTGACTGCCTCATCTTTTTTTTAGCTAGTAACAACCAGACTTTAGATACCAATGATAATTGGATCTCTGAAACGATACTAGTGACAACTGGATTTTAGGATACCAATAACAATTAGATTTTTCCTAGCCTCTTAATGTGTGAGGGTATGGTGAAGTGGATCCTCAGATATTCACTCCTTTTTATGAATGTTTGGGTGATCGATCAACCTAACTGAAAACTACCCTGCCCCAAGTTAAAATTGATGGCTTTTTGTATGAAAGGAAACTCCTACTTCAAGGCTAAATGGGGTTAAAAAGGGATTATGTTCCTTATATCTCTAGTGTTTGGGAGTTTGAAACAATGTCTTACATCATCAACAGGTTTTATTCAAAAGCATACAACAAGAGATCATGCGTTTTCAATTTCATCATCCTCACTCCAATTCTATGCCTAAGCAACAAATTGGGCGGTATTGGCATTTATAAAGCAGAAAAGCATTTTAAACGAGTGAATATGAATGGATTTCTTCAAGACAAACATATTCAATGCATTAATCATTCAAAATAACAAGTTCTCACAACGCCAAAGCAAATGCATTAACAAACACAAAAAGTTACACATGAAAATAACAAACAAGCTTAAAATCTGACAAGAGATAGCCTAAGGAACAATCTTCTGCATCAGTCCACCATGTACAAGGAGGGGTTTGTTCAACGTTCAAGTAAAAAAGTGATTTGGACATGGGGTTTGTACATTTTGAAAGACAAAATCCCTTTTTGAACCATCTCCATCACCTTCTCCTTGGTAACATAGCGTTCCTCAATGTCGTGTCTGAGTGCTCCTTGATGGAAAGCACAGAAAGCATCATTCCTGAAGTAGCTCCTATGAGCCATTGGGATAACAAGTGGGGTTTCTGTCTTGATAAGACCTTTATGTACGAGGACAGGGAATAGCTTGGCATAATACACTAGGATATCCCTAGACTCACCATTTTGCTCAGCTGGGTAATTAATGGAGGAAGAAGAACCATCCTGACATTAAGAGATGACCAATTCTTTGACCAAAGTTGTTAGACGATTTTTAGTAGCCTTAAAGTTTGAAACTTCATCCCGAAGCCCTTTATTTTATTGCTCTTGGTTGTCTATCAAAGTCTTCATTGTGGTAGAGAACGTCCCCATGTTGGCTCTCAGGGTGGCAATCTCCTCTTGAAGTGCTTGGCTATCTTGTTCCAAATGATCCATCTTCTCTTGTAATTGGCTTGAGTGATTGAGGTGACAGACTTGGTGTGGAAAACTGGAGAGAAGGAAATGGAATGAACTAGAGAAATGCACATGAGATGCAAATGCGATGATATGAATGCAATGCAAATGCAAGCTTAATGGTTTCAAGGAACTCAATAAATATTTGCAAACATCAAGGAGAGATCTCAAAGGAAACTCATTTTCATTAATCAAAAGAGAGGATTAAAAATTTAGTACTTATTACAAGAATTCTAAACAAAAGCTAAATAAAAGCTAACAAAATTCCCAAGGAGATTCTCCTTGCTGCCTCATGTTGAGCTTCTTGATATGCTCCTCCATCTGAGTCTTCTCGAGTATGAGCTTATCCATGACTAGCTTCCAAGGAGTTGACTGAGGGCTAGAGGAAAATAAATCCTCTTGCGCCTTCCTCTTCTTACTAGAGAGTTCTTCTTCAGCTTTATCTGTAGCTGCCTTTGAAGTTTTGCGTTCTCGTCGACGACAACTTGATACTTGTTCTTTAAAGCATCTCCTTCTCTTTGCACTTTTCTCAAAGCAATATTCAATTTCTCTACTTCAGACATGAAGATCAGAGTGGGTTCCTTCTTTAGTGACATGGGATCTTGAAAAGGATAAGGCATCTTCAAGTGATGCCAAGCAAACAAGATATTTTCTTTGAGCTCTTTGTTATCTTCACTTTCTTTGAAGAAGATGCTCTCCACATGAACACCAATGGGTTTGTCTTTTAAAGGATATCCTAGATGACGGCGAGGCAAAACTAGATTGTAACTGATCCCTTCTTTGGTACCAAGAAGAGGTACATTGGAAAAGTCCCCACAACTATTAATCATCATTGCCCCCGTCATAGACACGATTGTACCAACCAATATCAGAGTGGGTAGGAGACATAATCTTTTGTGACCACCACAAATCATTCTTGAGATCCCAAAAAGATCTAGACTTAGGCAAGTGAAAAATAAACCACTTATACAGTAATGGTGTAGCGAGGAAGTTTTTGAATGTAAGCTATTGATTAACTAAACTCAAAATGCAAGAGTCGCCACCGCACTTTTTTTTTATCCAAGAGGAAAGGAAAAAGAGCGAACAAAACTTAAACAAGTTCTAAAACAAGAACAAACAGAGAATGGGTAAGGGGGTTGGTTACGTGATGGAAAGGTGTTAGCACCTAAAACGTCAATAGTACTCTATAGGAGCCCTTTGAAATATCTACGCTTTTTGGTTTGAAGATGTTTGCTTGAAAGGAGATTGGGAAGGTGAGAAGAGAATTATTTTTTAAGATTTTTGTGTTTGAAGAGACTTATCGCCTTATGTCTACGTACCCACAAAGTGAAATATAGGATCAAAACCCTGTAGTTCATGGTACAAACAACAAAAATTTATTGTTTTGATTGATTTTTAAATGTAAAGACAAGTCGTCATTTTAAAGAGAAAACTACGACTAGTTGCCCACAAGTATAAGACAACATTTGCATCACCTAAAGATGAAAGATTTTGCTTAGATTAAAATCAACAAGTCTATCACTCAACATCTAAGTGGAAAATGTCAACATCTTAAATACTATGGGGAATAGGAGAATTACATCTCAACTATGGAAATGACTCATGTCTAAACTTTATGAAAAGTTTTAAAATAAAAAAGTGAACAAAGGCGCAAAAGTTTGAATGAGGTGAAGTGTTTATATATATATATATATATATATATATATATATATATATATATATATATATATATATATATATATATATATATATATATATATATATATATATATATATATATATATATATATATATATATATATATATATATATATATATATATATATATATATATATATATATATATATATATATATATATATATATATATATATATATATATATATATATATATATATATATATATATATATATATATATATATATATATATATATATATATATATATATATATATATATATATATATATATATATATATATATATATATATATATATATATATATATATATATATATATATATATATATATATATATATATATATATATTAAATTGGTAAAAATATGATTAACAATGATTGACATTTATTAAAGAAAAGAAAGTTTGAAAATCACATGACCAAAGTCAAGGTTTTATTATGAAAGCGGTTTTAAGTTTGAAAGGAAGAAGATTTTTGAAAAAGGGAGAAGATTTTGAAAATTTAAGAAGGAGAGGAGATGAAGTGACTACCCTAGAAAACAAAATAACAAATAGAGATAAGAAGGATCTAACCAAAAGATAGAAAACTCCATAGCAAGCGAAATATAAATTCCATCCACCTTAAGCATAAGCAAATAAGCTAGTCAAATAAAGGAAAAGATCTATAATACTCCAACCATCGAGAAAGAGTCCTAATTCTAAGTCCAAGGGTCCAAGAATAGTCCAAGAGGTACAAGGTCTTAGTCCATCCATGAGCATAACCACACAATTAAGAGCACCAAGTTTTTTAGAGGTTTAATCCTTTATTAGTATTTTGAACAAGATTTGGTCCAAATGGACAAAAGAAAAATAACATAAACAAAAACAAATGGTCCAAGTGGACAAAGAAAAAATGACGGAAATATAAACAATAATATGATATGAGATGATAATAATGGAGCATAAACAAAAAGAGAGATAGGGAGTAAGAAGAAAACATAAACAAAACTAGTATAATAATATTGTTAGTGAGTTAGTGATTAGTTGTTAGAACAAATGATCAACGATGGTTAACTCATGCACTTAGGCCAAATTTAATGAAGACTCATTAGAAGATTGATAAAATCAAAGCCTTCTAACAATAAGTTTCATAAGTGATAAACCTAAGACAAATAATCAACCATACTTGGACTTTCAAACATAAGTTTGAGCCACGAATGATCACTTTCCGATTACGGGACAATTTAGCGCTATGTTAAGCGATTGTAATCGAGTTTATGTAGAAACCACAACTATCTGAGGCCAGTAAATAAAAATGTTAGTGCTAATGCATGCTAGAGAAATGATATGTAGAACATTCTATGAAAGCGATACCGCACGAAAAGAAAAGTGGTAACAATCTCATCTTTATCAAGAACTTGAAATAAGTTCCAACGATATCGAAGATTTTCATCGATCAAAATAAAAAAAGAGAAGAGGAAAGGGAAAGCCAAATTGAATTACAGTTTCAAGGTCATTCCATATTTAAGTTCATCTACTCATCTTGGTGGATTAAAACACTAAACATATTATTAACTCAAAGCACCTAAAATGAATTGAACAATTCACTTTAAAGATAGATTTGAACTAGTGAATGTTTATCCAACTTCATCTACACCCTAAGTCCAATGAATTTGAAGAGGAATAAGACCATTAAAAGTGTATTCCAAGGCAAAAACCAAAGGAAAATGGTAGAAGAAGAAGAAGAAAGAACCAAGACAGTCCCAAAACAAAGCCAAAATGGCAAAAACAACATTGTGTAATCAATTATCGCCAGGAAGGTAATCGATTACACCTGTTAAGACAACAAAAAAATAAGTTGAAAATGAGAAAAAAACTTGATCAATCATTTTCTCAAACACCTCATGATCAAGTATACAATTGAGCACGAAAATTCAAGTAAAATAACAATAAACAACACCAATAGAACACAATTTGCATGATCCAAAGATCAAGCAACAAGAACCAACAATAGATCACATTGTGAAGGATGTATCAAGAACAACAATGGAGGATTAAGAGATTACCACTTCAAATCTAAAAATTCTTCAAATCAACTCCAAAAACCACACTCCAAAGCCTTGATCTACTGAAATTGATGATGAAAAAGTGAATGGATGAAAGTTTAGCTCAAAAATTAGTAAGTTCTAATGATGAACTTACTAACTTTCAAAGGAAGAAAGAGCTTTGGTGAATTTGGTAGTTGAAGAAAAAAGAGAGTCAAGAAGAAATTTGACAAGGTGAATTTGGCTTTCAAAAGCTTGTGAAATGAATGAAATGAGGCCTCTAGTTATAGGATTTAGGCTCGGATATTTTGGTGGATTGGAGTTTGTTCTGGAACCAAAATTAGGCTTGGAATTTGAATTTGGAGGCAAAATCAAGATCAAGTGGTGATTAGTGAAGGTATATGGTGGGAATTAATTATGACGAGGTAATGGACCTAAAATGAAGTGATCTAGAATATTCTCATGATGAAATATTTGAATTTGGTGCCAAAAATGCTGCAAAATTTGAATTTGGCAAATTTTCACAAAAAATGCATAGGATAATCGATTACCCTAATACTGGTAATTGATTACCGCAGGCAAAAATTGTGAAAAAATGCTTTTTGACGCGCTCTCTTGGCTCTGACTCGATTCTTTTTTCTTATCAAAGAAGGCATGGAAATAAAAACATGAATATTGGAGTCTCTTGAATAATTATCAATTAAACCTTGGAAACCCTTGATCAGATGATTTTGAGTTGTTTGCAGATCAACTTTGACTTTGTTCAGATGAAATTCGTTCGAGCTGAGGGACTGGTATTTAATATCCTTGATCCAAATTCTTCCTGAAAAAGTTAGTAAAGAAAAAAAAAACAAACATTTTTTTTTGGATTTTGAATAATGGTTAGTAAATATAAACATATACAAAAATCAAACAAACAAGAAAACAAGGGTGCCCGGTGATCTCTCAAGAAAATAACACACAGAGGAAGGCAAGAGAATGAAAGATTAACATCTTGTTTGTGGAATGAGATACAAATGATATGTGGGATCTTAAGAGTAAAAATTAGGGTATTACAAATGGCACACAACATGTAACCATCCCTTATTTATGGATGTTCCTTAGGTGAACGGAGTGATAAGCATCTGCTAACAAGGTTGGCACTGGGTTCTTCTTTAGGAAAATCTTAATAGTGTTGATGTCAATAAAGCCATCAAAGATAGGGAAGAGAAACACACCATAGATGAGTAAGGTAAGAGTAGCCTCAAACACATCCATGCTAAAGTTATCAACATAGTATTAAGCTTTGTCCATCAAAAACTCTATGGTCAACCCAAAGACTCCTCCTCTGGTGGTTATATTGGCTTGGGTTTCAGGCAATTCCATATGTGTGGCTTTGGTAATATTTTGTTCCTTAGGATCTTTCTCCAACATAGGAAAGGTAAACTCATCAAGGATAGGCAAACCAACTAGATAAGAATACTCTTCCAATGTAGGCACAGGTTGGTAGTCGGGGAAGGTGAAACAATGATAGACTGGATCATAAAACTAAAGTAGCATAGAGAGAAGTCCATCTTCCATCTTAGTCTTCAAAACAGATAGAAGCTTTCCATACTTATTCTTGAAACCTTCTTGGTCTGCAACCAAAGCTCCCAATCTCCTTAGGTCATCAAGCTTAGGACTCTTGAATGTGTACTTCAAAGTATTTTTCCTTTCACAATCCATGATAATCCTATGATGTTTGCAAACAAAAGCTCCTAAGTTCCATGAAACTTTGATAAAAATGATGCTTATGAATGCATGTACGCACAAACATAACAAGGTTAAACACAAACAAGGTTTAAAGGCTTGTATTAACTCAAAGGTTTACCCATCCCATTGGGCATGTACTAGGGTTTATTGTGTACCTGTACAACGGGTTCTAACAATTTATCAAATTCATCAGTCCATCTTTCATATATTATCAATTTCCCGATTACTTAGTAACCAATAATATTCTCAAGAGAACCTCTTTTGATGTAGTATCGCGTATCAACCATTTTGGGTCTACACCCTCATAGTCGCAACATTATGTTCCTAACAAGGCAAAATGGGGTTAAAGGTGACTAAAGGTTCTCAGCTTCGTAGGCTCAATAAAGAAATAGTATCATTTTCACAATCTCTTGATCAACAATACTTATTCTCAAAAGTGCCTCCACTGAGTGTTGATTTCTCAAGTTAGCTTGGTCGGGAATCAACTTCCTATAAGCATCCTTGAATATACCATCTTCCTATCTTATTTTATGCTTAAGTATAGGTTGGGAATTATCTCATCATATACAAGGTAACCACCCATGAAGAACAACAAGACAAATAATAACAAGCGAAAAAATAGCACAAATATAAGCAAGTTAGGCTCAACCCTCTTTTGTGTATCCCCAATGAAGTCTTCATTTCTGTTGCAGTGAGAATTGGATATCAAGCTATTTATTAACTTGAATCACAAATCTTTAGAATTCACCACCGAACTTTATTTTATCCAAGGGAAAGGAAAAAGATCGTATAAAACCCTAAGTTTGCAATGTAACAACAATGCTAAGAGATCTAAAGTTCGGGGATTGGTTATACCTAGGGAAGGTGTTAACATCCTAAACATCTATAGTACTTTATAGGAACCTCTTGCTATGTTTTATATTATTGTTTGTTATATGCTTTGGAATGTCTTGTGTAGGGTTTTATTGGTGAGGATAGAAACCTAAGGGTTTATTACTGAGTCTGCTCGCCAAAACTTCGCGGTCTTGTGCCTACTTATCCTTACAAGGATGGAATCAGGGCATTTGTAGTTCATCTCTCTAGGGATGAGTGAACACTTGATTATGATCAAGGTTCAAACGGGGAGGTAAGTGTTATAACTTTAACACTTATATGACTTAACAAAGTCAAAAGAGTTATAAATTCTACCCTAAGTCTAAGTTGTAAGTCTTAATGACTCTAACAAGGTCAAAGGGAACTTAGGTATTGCTAAACTGCCTGTGACGTTAAGTCAATGAAGTATTATTTCCTTTGGATTCTAGAAACAAGAGGCAACAAAGGAGGATGAAAGCTAACAGTCTAACATCACTCTGGGAATAACTTGACAAAGTTAAAAGGTAAGTATGAAACATGGATGATATGAATAAAGATGATATTCAAACATGATATTAATAGTAAGTGACAAAGATAACATTCTAACATGATATTAATTAATGGATCAAGCAAGGTATGAAAAAGTTTAAATTAAATATGGTAACAACTAAAGCACTAAAGTAGATATGACAACATCTAAAATAAAGACTTAACAAAGTGACAAAAGATCAAAGTAACAACCAATAAACACAATCAAAGCTTAATGAAGTTATAAACCATCATGGTGACTACCAAGGTAAATACACAAAAACAAAGATGTTACAACACCTAAACATACATGAGGTATAGTTCTAACAAGACTAGAGCATCATGAATGACAAGTTCAAGTACACAATTAAGGCAAGCGTGGATTAGGGCTTACTAACACCACTTAATCATGAATACAAGATAATTATGAACAAGTTATAACAACACTTAATCATGAATACATTTTAACAAGGATAAGTTGAAACAACACTTAAACATGGATAAGGTGAATTAAAACATGCATAAGTCAAAACATCACTTAACATGGTATCATTCGTGGTTCAAAATAAACATGCATAAGTCAAAACATTACTTAATATGTGTAGAGATTCAAGATTTAAACAAAGCATGGATATGGATATCAAACATGAGTAAGGTCAATCAAACTTGAATGGATAAAGCATGGTTCAAACATGAAACAGACAAGTTAAGGAAGCATATTGAGACATGGTTTAAGTTAAACACCACTTAATCATGAATACAATTTAAGACATTCAAGACAAGTATAGGTAACAACCAAAGCATACTTGAGAAGAGAGACATGTTCATAACAATAACATATGGACGGGGATGCAAGCATATAAAGGATGACATGTGAGCATACATACGGATGACATGGTATGATTTAAACATCATGTAGTCATATGAACAAGTTAAGACATTACTTGAACATTTAATCATGGATACAAGTTGAACATGTTTATAATTAGGTAACAATCAAACATACATGTTATGGATCCAAACATCGTCTTAAACAAGATAAATACATCACAAAAGTTTTGACATACAAACATGTATACAAAGGCATACAAACATTTTTTACTAACTTGATGGCTTCATAAATCAAAATCCCTTCTCTATTTGGAGATTGACCCTCATTGAAAAAGTTTTAGTATGTTGTAAGGGTTTCAATTTTATCTTTGGGACACATAAAATGGTGGTTTAAATTGAAAGTTACGGCCTTTCAAAGTTTGTGTCAAATTAGGGTTTTTTCACCATACTTAGAAAAAATTCAACTTTCTTCCACTTTACCCCTTTTGCAAGAAACCTCCAAATTCTTTATTTTTCATGATAAAACTTATTGATCAAACATGTTTTCATGAAATATATCTTGAGGGTTTCAATTTTGACCAAAAATCTCAAAAGTCAAAGAGTTGACTTTGCAGTTAAAAACTTGTGCATTAGATGAAATTGACTGTGTGATCTTTAATTCTTGAGTCTTTGAAACATCACTTATGGAATCTAAGGATGTATTTGAGCATCTTGAATCATGTCCCAAGGCTTGGGATCAATCCTTCATCAAAAGTCAAAGGCACAATTGACTTTTTGTCTAGTGAAACCCTAACTTGTGATCAGATGGAGTTGAGCCTTGATGAACTTGTAACAAGAACAATTTTCATTTAATTCTTGATGGAGAGAGGCCTCTTGAGTGCATTCACACTTGGTAGTTTTATGATCAATCCAAGACATTGACTGATCAAACAAAGATATTCTTGATTCTCTTGATTATGGATGAAACAAAACAAAGGGAACTTGCATAAGGTTTGGGTTAGCAATGAAATGTATGATTCTTCTAGAATTATTATTAAATCTAGGGTCAAAATTTGAGGTATAATAGTTTTGAACTCATTCTCAATGATTTTTACAAACAATTTGGCATTCTCCATCAAACATCTTGTGTTGGTACCCCTCAACAAAATGGAATTTTTTAAAGGAAGCACCAACACATTTTAGGTATCACTTGAGCTATCTTATTTCAAGCTCAATTACCTCATTTTTGGGGCTTATGTTGTTGGCTGCGCAGTTTACATCATTAATAGATTGCCTACCATTTTCTTAAAGCATAAGTCACCTTATCAAATTGTGTACAATAGATTACTTGACATTACCAACTTAAGAGTTTTTAGCTCATTATGATTTTCTTCTACTTTGAAAGCTAACAAAAAAAATTAGATTCTAGATCTAGAAAACGCATATACTTAAGCGATAAACATAGAGTCAAAGGTCACATTTTGTTTGATTTACATTATAAAGAGTTATTAATGCAAGAGATGTATCATTTTTAAAAAAAAACACCTTCCATATCAACAACCATCTGTTGATGCTCATCATTATGGTACCAAGTCTCAAACTTACAATCATAATTGCCTAAATGATTTATTTGATCACATACACACATAACCCTTACAAGCCTAATTCTTCTAATTCTCATAACCCACCTGATCCATCTATTCCACATAATTCTTCTTCACCTGATACACCTAACATGATACCTACACCACCACTTATTTCCATTCCTTAGCATTCAAATGTTAACACTTATGATAACAACCTTGCTCCATAAGATACCTTACCAATCAACAAATCTACCAGACATGTTAGACCTCCTGCATACATACAAGATTTCCATTATAATATTATTTCCAATACAATCCCCATTTCAGAAACAGTTGCTCCCAATTCATCTTCCCAATGTAAGTATCACATATCATTCTTCTTATCATATGATGCATTTTCTCTAGCACACAAAAATTTCATTTTACATCTATATGCGATTAGTGAACCTCATTCATATGAGTAAGCCATTTGTGATGCTAATTGAAAGGATTTCATTCAAACTAAGTTGACTGCTTTGATTAAGACCAACACTTAGACTCTTGTCCCTTTACTTCCACACAAGAAAGCCATTGGAAGTAAATGGGTGTTTAAGTTGAAAATTCATGCCAATGGAAATGTTGAAAGGTATAAGGCACATTTGATAGCCAAGGGTTTTACACAAACTGGAGGATTATATTACATGGATACATTTAGAACTGTAATCAAAATGACAACAATTCAAGTGCTAATGGCTATTGTCGCTGTCCATAATTGGTCCCTCTTTCAACTTGATGTCAACATAACATTTCTTCATGGAAAACTCAATGAACAAGTCTACATGAAGGCCTTTCTGAGTCTTGACTTACCTCATCCTAATCTTGTGTGCAAACTACAAAGATCTTTATATGGATTAAAGCAAATAAGTTGACAATTATTTCTACTATATACATTTAATTAGAGGTTGACTATTCATTTTTTACTAAGATTTCCTCTGTAGGTTTCATAGTCATCCTTGTCTATGTGAATGATTTGGTTCTAGGAGGAACTGACCTTGAAGAAATAAAGCAGCTCAAAGTTTTCCTAAATGCCAAGTTTAGTATCAAAGATCTAGGAGTTTTAGAGTATTTTTAGGATTTGAAGTTGCTTGCAATACTCAAGGAATGTTTCTTTGCCAAAGGAAATATGCTTTTGATCTCATTCATTGGAGCTAAACCCTCCAATACACTAATGCAACCACACTTACAACTCCAGAAGACACTTGGCGCTCCACTTTCTGATCCCACTACATATCGACGACTAATTGGAATAGTCTTATACCTAACTCACTCTAGGCCATAGATAACTTATGCATTAAGCAATCTAAGCTAATTTCTTGATGCTCCAACTGATAAGCATATGATGGCTGGTCTTCATGTGCTACACTACCTAAAAAATAATCCAGGTCAAGGATTATTCTTCAATTTCTTTTCCACTTTATGTCTCAAGGGATTCTCTGATATTGATTGAGGAGTTTATTCGTACACACGTAGATTCATTATTGGTATTTGCCTCTTCCTTGAAAAATCCCTCATTAGTTGGAAAAGTAAGAAACAAGTTGTTCTGTCCCACTTATCTTCAGAGGCTGATTATCGAGTAATGACTCATGCCACTTATGAAGGCATATGACTTCTATCCTTACTCGATAGTTTCAAAATTCCACATCACATTCTAATCATCACCTATTGTGATAACAAATCTGCCTTACATATAGTTGACAATCCGACTTTTCATGAGAGAACCCAACATATAGAAATTGATTGCCATGTGGTACAAGGCAAGGTGCTAGCTGGAGTTGTTCACCTCATGTCTGCCACATCCAAAGAACAAGTTGCTGACATGCTTACCAAATCATTACACCCAGGTCCATTCTACAACCTTTAAGTCAAGCTAGGAATGTTTGACATACATTCTAGGATGAGGGAGGTGTTAGAACATAGTAGGGAGATTGATGTAACTAACCAATTCATAGAATAGATTAACTAAATCCTAGTTAACTTTTAGTTAGTTATCAATTGGTTAGATAGAGATTCAAGTTAGTTACTTACTCTATAAGTAACCAAATTCACGTGTACGCATGTAAGATGACGAGTAATTAAAAATTGGACAACATATCTTTCTTTTTCACTCTTTCTTCATGTACTTTTACATGGTTAACTTGATTCTTAACAAATACAAACTTAAAGTCAGTTTAAACATTAACATTAAAAGAAGGGACTAGACCCACATGCTCGAAGTTTGGTCCATTAACCTCGACTTAGAGCAGTTGTTTTGGTATTACATTAAAGTTTCATATTATTTAAAAATCAAAGTCAATAATAATTTATATAAATCATTCCCACTTCTCAAATCAACCAACAAAAAAAACACATTTTTCAAAGTACAAAATGATGATGAAAGATAGTTTATATAGTGTTGTTTCAATTTCTTTTTTGTCTTAAATATATATCTACCTCTTAAAATCATCTAAAGTGAAACATATCAGAAGAGTTAATATAATCTCATTTGTAATAATTCTTTTTGAATCATTATATTAAAAAGTTTAATATCAGTGGAGACTATTTTCACTTTCCAAATCAATTTTGTATAGTCGATTTATACAAATTTATTTAAAATTTGTTGGACTCCTATTATATGATTTCTACAAAATTCTAAAATTATTGAAGAATATTTTTTAATTTATATACTCTCATTTAACATACCCTCACATCTTTTTATTGACAGAGAAACATTAGCCATATTATTAACCGTTATATAGATTTATGAGTTATCAACCGAGAATAGATTGGAGCTAAAACATGAAAGCAATCATGTAAAAAGAAGAAAAAGCGGTTAGGTAGGTTTCTGTAATTAACCTATTAATGAAAGGATCAGGATAAGATAATATATGTAATAAATGCATGCTGCACCCCGTATACATATGTAGTTACACTTATTACGGATTGGAAGTTGGGAGTTATGATTTTCTGAGTGAGTGGGGTTACGAGTTATGACTCATGAGGAAGGTGGAGTGGAATGACGAGTAAGGAAGCATGCATGGTCAGTGACAGAGCTATGGTGGAACATACTGCTTTCTGTACGTGCTGAGGTCAACGTTACAAGTCTTGCAGTCCATGAACAAACTTCCATTGGTAAACATTGACGGTGGCTATCAAATGCTATACTATAGTAATAACTAGCATGGACCAGTTTTTGAGTTCTCGAAGCATGGTTTGGATTGCATGTAGAGTTGTCAAATGGAGCAGTTATATTCAGCTTGGTTTGGTCTATTATAGGACCACTACAACAACTACTGTTGGGTCAATCTTAGTTTTTATTAGACTATGTATTGAGTGGTTGCGAATAGTGTATGCATTGGGCCCTGTTAGGTCTGCATTTCTATGGAATAAAGTGTGTTATTTTGTTACTTATTCTTTTCTTTTTATAAAAAAAAAACATGGGTCTAACATGAAACGACAGATAAATGTCTCAAACCAAAATTAAATTATTTTTGTCCCAACTTGTGCGGCCCAATCAAAGCCAGGCTAAAATACAAACATGTCCTGGCTTGATAGTTATGTTAAAATTGAGATCTCTTCCACTATTATGTTGTAGGGTGTTATGCAATTTAACTCGGTTTTCAGTGAAGAACTTGTTCAATTTTAGATAAAATCATATGTTAGTTTTGGATGATTAAAGTAAAAAAAATTCCAATCTAAATCAATTTTATTAAGCGCGGTTTAATTTTAGAGAATGTTGCAAGAATTTCAATCATTTATTAGAGTATGATTAGCGATGATAATAGATAGGATTAGTTGTAGGTTGAAGTTTGGAGATTCATTGATCTTTTCACGATCTAGAAATTTTATCGTCAGACAATCTTCGCTTTGTTGTTCGACGACAATTTTTGTTAGGGGAAGACACTTTGATGCAGGCCTACGCTAGATGTCGATGTATTGCAGATCTCATCGATAGATGACAGTTGGTGTGGAGTTGAATCAGAAGATTAGACGAATCTCTTTGACGTGGTAAATTAATGGAGCTACCGTATCCATCTCCAAGGCCTATGGTAGAGATCTGATCTTGGATCGAAGGTGATGTACTCGTGGAGTTTCGCCAGAATTAGGAGTCGATTCCCACAAACGACACCACTGTTTCGTTTCGGAACCACAATTAGGTTTATGCTGATGGTGAGAAATCCTAAACAGATGGTGCTGATCTCTTATACGGTAGCGCTGGGGTGAACTTGCAAGGTTAGCACTTCAACGCCTGAGTCAGTTCAGAATTCAAGATGAGTGTAGTAAAAGTGGAGATCATAAAAGTGTACCACGAATAACTCGCGTGATGGCTTGTATACCTTGGATCATTATAAGTATATTGGCACCAGTTTGGGCCTTAGCTTTTTAAGGAATTTGGCCGGCGCATAACAGTTTTCCCCAACGCTTGTCAGGCGGTATTGAGTCAGGGAAGTTTTAGCATTTGTTGCCAACCTTTGAGGATGCTGTTAGTTTTGAATCAAAAGCATAAACATGTAAAATCAGTAGATATTATGCCAAATAAGACCTTTAGCAGCGCTTTTTTAGCCGTTAGCAACGCTTAAAAGCGCTACCTAAAGTGGCGCTGCTAAAGGTAAAGGCATCACTTTTTTTCTGGAAAAAGCGCTGCTATAGGCCCCCTTTAGCAGCACTTTTAACAGCGCTCCCCCCCCTTTAGCAGCGCTGCCTATTACCCCTCCTTTAACAACGCTTCCCAAAAGCGCTGCCTATTACCCCCCCTAATTTAGCATCACTTTTCCAAAGTGCTGCCTATTCTCCCCCCTTTCCCCTCCTATAGCAGCGCTGTTTTGAGCGCTCTCTATGCTCCCCCTTTAGCAGCGCTTTTTAGTAAAAGTGTTGTCTATTCTTCACGATTTTAAAATATTTTTTTTTAAATAATCACTTTTTTATGTTTTTTTCGATAAACCTGATTATAACAATTACATTCCCTACTTATAATTCAGACCTTTAATTCAACACTTTGGCCTTATATATACATTGTAATTCGACACTTTGGTCATAATCATTGTAATTCACATAAATTAACCTGCTTATATATAATTCAACACAATCCGATCCTCAGAACAACTTTACAAATACAGTCAATGTACATACAATTACAAAACCGATAACTTTACAAATAGATACGACGTCCAAAAATATTATCATCCCACATCAATATTTGACGATACATATACCTTATAAAATTCTCAACTCAAAAATGTATTGACACCATTCCTCCTTAAGTTCTTCCAATCTTGCTTTCGAGTAAGTACCACACTTGAATTCATCAAAGTACTACATAATATAACAGAACATGCACGATTTAGTTTTAAAACTTATTACTCAGATGAAATATCGATTAATTATTAAAATAAATCATATAACTTATGAATTGATCCATACCATGACTGGAATATCTATTTGACCCGAGTGAATAATTTTCTTCATAAAGCGCAATACAAAATATCCGCAATCAATCCCATTGTGCTGACGAGGACACTGTAAATGGAAAAAACAAACGATCATTTATGAGGATATATAAATAAGAAAAACATATATATAGTTTTATTGAATGAAATACTATGTAATTTTATTGCATGATATAAATATGTAATTTTATTGAATGAGACAATATGTAATTTTATAAGTACCTTTGTCACTAACATCTCTTTCTTTTCTTTGTTGGAACGTGGTTTACTTGTCTCTTAACAACACAGACGGATGGATTGATCCAAATTCCCTCGGAATTATAGGAAAATACCATAAGACTTTTGCTGGTGAAAACGTTTTCTTATACCGAGATACACCGCATTTAGGACACTCGTTTAATGATTCATATTCATTTCGAAACAAAATGCAATCATTTGGACAAGCATGTATCTTATCATAGCTCATGTCAATAGAGCATGAATTTTTTTTAGCTTCATAGGTTCGATTGGGAAGAACATTATCCTTCGGAAGCATCTCTTGTGGTAGGGCTAACAACTCTGTGAAACTTTTACTCGACCATCCATTACCCGCCTTTAAGTTGTACAACTTTAATACCATAGACAATCTTATGAAAGTAGTGCAAACTTTATACAACGGTTTCTCTGCATCGCTTACCAACCTCTCAAACATCTTAGGACAATCCTGAAGATCTTCTTCAAGTGCTTCTGCAATCTCTTTGACTCGATCACAATCATATGTATCACTGCCATTGTCTTTTGAAGCATAGGTCGTATTATCTTCTGGTTCGACATTCTCGTTACTTATCTCACCATCTAATGTCCAACATGTATAACTTCGATCAATTCCATGTCTCATTAAATGAGATTCCAACGAAACGGCGTCAATTCGACGCCCATAACATCAACCTAAGCAAGGACATGTGATCCTACTGGGGTATTTGGCGTGTTCAACAGCAAACTTAACGAATTTTGATACCCCACCCTTGTACTCTTTTGACAATCGATTAGAAGACATCCATTTTTTATCCATAGTAATTAAGTAGGCTAAACTAAACTAAGAAAGCTAAACAAAAACAACGAATACCTGTAAAGAAATCACCAACTTCTAAGAAAGCTACACAGTAGGATTCTTGGAAATGACCACAGCCTTGTTCTTCACATGTAACCCCTATAACAGAAAAAATTAATAACATCATCAACATTAAATAATTCTTGGAAACGATCAAAATTAACAGACATAAATAATTCATTTACTTTCATCAACAACATCAACATCATTAACATCAACAACAACGTTATCGTTACTTAATTCAAGTTTCCATCAACAACAATATCATTAACAAATATACGAAATTAATTCATTTTTTTCAGCAACAACATTTGCTTCCATCAACAATATCAACAACATCATTAATATCACCACTAACAACAACAACATTAACATTATTTTTTTCCATCAATATTGTCCAAGATAATGAATAAAGTGTCCAAGATATACTTCAGAAGCATTCAAAATCTATCAAATTGTTTAACATTTTTCAACTATATTGTTCATGGTTTCAACATACAACACGTGAATAGAAAATACATTTGCTTGAATTTAGTTGCTAGTTCTGAAGAATTGTAGGATACCATAGTATATTACAAAAGAATTGTATATTGACAATGTTGAGTTCAGAAAAATGAGTTTTCTAAAGTTATCTAAATTGTACATTTGCTTGAAATCAGTATGTATGAGTTTCCTAAAGTTAACTAAATCTATTAGTTTAGAAAAATGAAAAACCAAGAGAATAATCGAGAAAAATGAAAAACTTCAAATACCTTAAAATGGTGGAAATGCGCTAACAGTGGAGGTAGAGGACGAAGATGACTATCAAAACGGACGGACGGCGGCGAAATGAAATACAGGACGAAATGAACGACGAATGGCGATAGACGGAGGCTATCGGATGGAGGCAATGGACGGAATGCGTTGACAGTGAATAGGGAAAACGTTCGCGAGTGGGAAAGAAGGAAAGAAGGAGACTGTTTTGTTTCTGCAAAAATATTGGGTTTTTTTTTAAAATTTATACTACTTAAACCTATAGCAGCGCTTTTGCATGGCCTTTAGCAGCGCTTTTAGAAAGCACTCTCTAAGGTCTACCTTAGGCAGGACCTATAGCATCGCTTTTAAAGAGCGCTTTCTTTTGTGCCCCTTATAGCAGCGCTTTTGTTGAAAGCGCTTTCTTAGACCCCCCCCCCTTTAGCAGCACTTTTAGAAAGCGCTTTCGTAGGTTACCCCTCTAGCAGCGCTTTCTAAAAGCGCTCTCGTAGGGCCTACTTTTAGCAGCGCTTTTTATAAAGCGCTTTCTTAGAGGCTACTTTTAGCAGCGCTTTTCTTAAAGCGTTGTCTAATGTATGATATTTTTTTTCTTTTTTTTTCATGACTCTTTAGCAGCGCTTTTTCATAAAGCGCTGTCTTTTTATGCGCTGCCAAAAGTTATTTTTGTAGTAGTGAGAAGAAGTAGTGAAGTATAAGCGCATTAAATGTCTTTTCTCAGTCTAAGGTTATATGTCTCACTCCCCTTTTTGAGCGTGTGACCCTTAGGCTATATGTTAAAGAATGATTTCTCAGTCTAAGGTGCTCGAGTACTTTGATACTTTACTACTCCTGATGAAACGACTACTTTTCTACCTTTAAATTTTCTCCTATTTTTAATCTAGATCGTTGACTAGTAGTTAACTTCCTTAGAAATAGTAGGTTTTTGCCCCCAACATCTCTTTTCACTTTAATTGTTACTCCATGTTCATTTCTTCCTTCTGAATTTATCAGTCAGCTTCCTTGTTTCGGCGTTTAAACTTTCTATTGATTCCTCATATGTGGTATTATCTTCTCTCTTTTCCTCCATCACAGATAAGTCATTATTTTTCCTTGCGCATTGTCATGGCTAACCCAAATGACACGGACATGGAGAACGCTCTTGATCTTACCGACGAAGAGTCTTCGTTGTCTGCGAGTGTGGAGTGTAACACCCTGATTTTTTATTATTTTATTTTTAATTGAGTTTTGGAGTGTTTTTGACTTATTTAATTGTTTTATTTATGTTATTGAATTTCGGGTAGAATTTTATTATATTTAAATTAATGTAGAGGTGAGGAATAATAGTTTAATTAAAACTAGAATTAGAATTTAATTATATTTTTATAATTTAAATGATAGAGAAATGTGAGAAATTGAGCTTGGGCATTAGAGTACATTTTTAATAAAATAAGGGAGGTGAATGGAATTTGTGAGAGTTTAGAGGAGTTTGTAGAATTAATTAAAATAAGTTTTTTATTTAAAAAGAGAATGGAAGAGAGAAGTGGTATGTACGTAGAATTTTGGGGGAGAGAGAGAGAGAGAGAGAGAGAGAGAGAGAGAGAGAGAGAGAGAGAGAGAGAGAGAGAGAGAGAGAGAGAGAGAGAGAGAGAGAGAGAGAGAGAGAGAGAGAGTCTTATGAGAGCTTTTGAAGGCGAAGAGGAACTCCATTGTCATATCTTAAACCTTTTTCCAAAATCGAGGAAAGAAGAGAAAAAGGAAAGAGGATAAGGGATCCTCTTTATCCTCTTTCCTTGTTATTCCTCCATCCAGACAGAAATGTAGAACACTTCTATCCTTCTTAGATTTCCTTCTATATTTGACCTTTTCATTGCTCCCTTGTTGAAAACTTCAGTAGCTTATATAGCAGTTGTAGAAGACTAGCCATTGGAAGAGATAACTTGAACAAGTGTTTTTGTTTCTCCATATTTCAAGAGACGTTGAAGAGAGATACACAAAAACATCTCAATTCATTGTGTAAAATGTTTCACCATTGCATCTTTCATGTAGTCTTGTACTATAGAGTCGATAAGAGTAGATATCCTTAAAGCATATCAAATTTTCCTGAGCCATGTGAAAAATAGACTCTAGCTGACAGGCTGATTTGACAATGCAATTTGCTTTCTGCAGTACGAATAACTCAAGCTTTATTACTTAAATCTAAATGTTCACCAGAAACAGATACATTAACTTAGTGTAGAGACAATATGTTTCTCTTCTAATATTGAGGTCTTCGACTTTAGAGTCTACGCCAAACATAAATTAGATAATATTCTTTAGGTTCTGATCCATCCGAAGCTAGTAACTCAGCTCCTCTCAAATGCGTCCTTATATCAGATTCTGAATGCCTTCTTTTTAAGTCTTAGAACCTACATAATTGGAGCATACATTAGATAATACCATTATTTTTTTAATACTTTGTTATCATCAAAACCCAAGAGATATATGTGAAGGTGAGAAAATACTTAGAAGGGGGGGTTGAATAAGTATGACAGAAAATAATCAAAGATAAAAACTCAAGTATTTTTATCCTGGTTCGTTGAACATAACTACTCCAGTCCACCCTTTTCAAGAGTGATTTGCCTTTCTCAACAAGGACTTAATCCACTATTCAAATCAACTGATTACAAATAGCAACACCTAAGAACAACTGTTCTTAGTCTTCTCAAGAGCTACTGATCTAATCCTAGATCCTCTTAAGGAAAACTTCCTTTACAAATTAATGTAATACAATGTAAGAGTAATAAATTGCTTCTATGAAAGCTATAAACACAACTGTGTTATTTCTCTAAGTTTAGAACAATGTATGAACAACAAAGAATATGAGAACTTGAGAGTTTTTCGCGTGAGAGTGTTCTTGTAATGATTTCGTCTCTTTCGTCACTTGAAGAATGAGCTATGATTTCCTTTATATAGCCACTTGAATATTGGAGAGAATATAATACCGTTGGAGAAGATATTTCCAATATCAAATAGTACTGTCCTTTGTACTATTGCAGCAGAGAGACGGCGCACAAAATGTGGGTGTAGCAATTGTCTGCTGAGCTGTGAATTATACCATATATGGAATGTATCAGAGGAATAATCTTCTTGCAGAGAATTATGTCTATCCCAATTAAGGAAAGATTTGCTGGCATATTCCAACGGATATATTAAAATAATCTTCTTCAAATAATTCTTCAGATAGTTCAGATCAACAATCAATATCAGAGTCTTCAGTCTTCAGAATCTTCTGGAAACTTCAGAGCCTAAGATGTTCTTCAGATGTTGATGAATCAGAGTCTGGTGCAGCTGTGTGCTTGAAGCGTAACATGCTCTTAGATCAGAGTCTTCACTCAGATCAGAGTCTTCTCTCATTCAGAGTCTCTTCACTCAGAGTCTTCTTTCATTCAGATTCTTGATAATATATGCAGCGTGTTGTATCTTCAGAATCTTGATGACTAAGCTCTTATACTTCAGATTCTTCTAATCTTCAGATGCTCTTGAGCCATTCAGAATTTATTGTTCACATCAAATTTGCTCTTTAAGATTAAAATCTTTTGTGCCTGTAGAAAACAGTTTAGAACAAATTTAGAGAGTATAATTCTTGTATACAAATTATCATTAATGTTATCATCAAAACATAGAGATATTACTAAGACACAATCTGTGCTCTTACAATCTCCCCCTTTTTGATGATGACAAAACATGAGAAATTTGTTCAATAAAAATATGAATTAAAATTACTCCCCCTGAGATTAACAATCTCCCCCTGAAATGAATACTCTAATGGAATTAGATACTTCCCTTTCTGGTTGAGTACATTTCAGATTCAGAGCCTGATTGAAGCCTGGTTGACATATGTTTGACTTCTAGAGTCAAAGCTTGATGCCATATTAAAGCTTGATGCCAGATGAACAACTTCAGAACACCTGGTTGTTTATCTTGCCATTTCCTGTCTTGAGTTATCTTTTAGATCATAGTACTCAAGGTTAGATATCAGAGTCTGGTCTACTCAGATTTAGCTATTTTTGATCAGGTTCTGAAAAGATAGATCTCAGGAAAAACTTCAATGAAATTTGTCAGATTTTTTAATAATATCTGGGACACTTAAATTCAAAGAATGTTAGTAACATGTCTGACTTAGTTCAGATAATTGCTTATAGATTTGAACAATCAGATTCTATTTTGTTTCTCCCCCTTTTTGTCATAATCAAAAAGAATTTTAAAAGACAGTAAAGATGCAGAAGAAACACATATCCAGATAAGCAAAAAGATCATTGTCATTAAGTCAAGAGAACATCCAGATTCAGATAAAAGCAAACAAAACGTATCAGAAGAAAATCAAAACAAAGCAAAACATGAAAAACTTGTGCAAAACATCAAGTAGGTTTAGCAGATGAGGCTTGTTGAGAAGCAATGAGTTGCAGCAGTGCTGTAATCCTTTCTGAATTTTCATCTTGCTTAGCCATCCAAGTTTTCATTTCTTCATTTGTTTTCTTTTGATCAACCATAAAATCCTTAAGTTCTTTGACATCCTTCTGAAGATCTGTAGATTCTGAAATAGTAGATTCTGGAACAGTAGATTCTGAAACAATCTGAGTAACATCAGGTGCAGGAATTTCTGGAGGTGGAGGAGCTTCTAAAAGAAGAATAGGAGGAGTGTTTCTCTTAATCCGTTTTTGATAAGCAGCAAACCTTACTTTTGACAATCTAAGACATTGAGTCCTGATTTTCAAAGCCTCCCTATTCAGTCTGTAAAGATATTTCTTCCAAACAGCGTTAGCAGCCTCTTTGTCCATAGTAGTCATGCAAACATCCATAATGTCAGCAAAGTCTGAGACATTATCCTTATCAAAATCTCTTAACAGAGTATAAACACGTGATCCCAATTCTGCTTCATCAGGGATTCTGGGTTTTCTTGGTTGGTTTAGTTGTGTTTGTGGTGTTTGTTCAGAAGGTTGAGGTTGTGAAGATGGATGTTCAGATGTTTGTGGTTCAGAAGGTTGAGGATTGATTTGTGGTTCAGATGTTGGTTGGTTGTTTTGTGGTTCAGATGTTGGTTGGTTGTTTTGTGGTTCAGATGTTTGAGTTGGAGAATTTTGTGGAGAAGGTGGATGTTCAGAAGTTGGAGATTTAAACAGCTGTTTCCAAACACTCTCAGAACGAGGTTGTTTGAGATCATTCAAGCATTCATTAATGTAACCAGATGATTCATCATCAGATGATGTATCAGAGTGGTTAGATTTTTCAGAAGTTGAAGATAAAATGACAGACTGGTTTAAAGGTGTGACATCTAATATCTCATTAGGATCAATGAGATGTTCAGGTTGGTCAGAGTGTTCAGGGTGAACATCCTCTGGAATGGTATATTCTGGGATAGTGTTTTGTGGTTGTGGTGTTGTTTGTTGAGTTTGTTGTGGAATTTCTGTTTGTATGTTTGTTGGTTGCTTGGATTGTGGTGTATGAGGGGGGACAGAAGATGGTTTAGAGATAAAAGTTTTAGAAGGTCTGGAGGGTGTGGGGGTATCAGAATGATGAACAGGATTAGAATCAGTGTTAAATACCTGTTTCAGAGTATCTCTAATTTCTTCAAAAGTTGCTGCAGGAGGATTTGGTTGAACCTTCTTCAGCTTCTTCCTTTTCTTCTTCTTTTCAGCATCTGAATGCTTCCTTTTCTTCTGATGACCTTCACTATCAATTTTTCTCTTACGTCTTCTTTCCCTTGTCAAATCAGGAAGAACTTGGCCTTCCTTCTGCACAAGATTGGCAGGAATCTCAACACCATCTCTTAGGCAGCGAGCAACATACTCAGCAATAATTTCTCTAGGTTCATCTGAGGTGAATAAAGGAAAATCCTTAACAGGAATCCTTCTTCCCCTAACTTCTTCAGAGTTAGTTTTCCTTGGTTTCTCAGATAAATCATCAACCAGTTTCATCCTTCTCAAAGTTAAACCGTTTATTTCAGAGCCAATGATATAAGTCAGATCTTCTGTCAACCCAGCCTCTTGCAGATGCGCCACAAGTTGGTTTTCTATCAGAATATCTGAAATCAGCCTTCCCATAGGGATCCATGTTCTGACTTTTCCAGATTTATCTCTAGCTGTTTCCCTTGTTTCCTTGACGTGAGACACCAGATGATTAAACAACAAATATGGAAGATCAATCTGAATGTTTTGGTGTAAACAATACATGAAGTAAAGTTGTTCAGCATTAACATAATCAGAAGAGTTTGAAGAGGGTCTGTGAAAGATGGTGTTCATGAAAATCTTAGCCCATATCTTGTAAGTGGGTTTCAAGAACTTAACCTTCTTACAAGGTTCACCAGTAGTACAGATTTCTTGACATACATCTTTCAGATCTTCACGCGCAGAAGACAGAGAGGTTACTCCATCAGTTGCCTTAAAACCTATGAGTTTCCTTATCAGGTTTTCAGTGATAACTATCTTTTTTCCCAGCACAGAGGAGTGAATGAACTTTGGAGTAGCAAATGCATGGATCCAGAACTCCTTCACTAACTTTGGATACACAGGACCCATAAGCCTGTCAAAGTAACCGTCCCAGCCTTGTGCTTTGATTGAAGAAATCAGATCAAACCCATTTTCAGCAAGATCTTCTAAATCCACGAAACTTTCACACAGTACTTCTAGTGAATCAACAGCAGTTAGGAGAGTGCGTACTGGTTCTATGACAGTGGTAGCATTCTTGGTAGAAACAGCGTTTGAAGTAGATGCCATTGTTGACGATGATGAAGAAGATGAAGGTTTCTGAGTTCTTTTAGGGTTTGCAAAGAGAGAGAACAACAAACAAAAACGCATATGTGTTTGTGAAAGTGAAAAGTGTGAATGTGTTATGAGAATGGTTTATATAGACAAATAAAGCAAGCATGGGAAACACAACAGACACACATAGGACACATACGCACGTTTGCATTAAATGAAAAGTAATCATTTTTAATTATGATATGACATTTGGGGGAAAATCAAGACAGATTGAGATTTTCAAAGCAATACCTTAAACGTCATAATCAGTAGGTGTACTCCATCTTTTCAGATTCTGAGTGACACGTGTTTGCTTGCATGTGATTCTATAACTCTTAAGAAATGAAACGTTTTCAACTTTCAGATCCTCTGAGATGGTCAGTTCAGAGTTTCACACAAAAAATAATTCACAGATAAATTAAACAAGCAAAACAGATGAAATACTTCAGAGTGTTAAACACTTAGCATCTGAGAAGTTGACTCTGAGAAATATTACTCTGGACAAAAATCCATACAAATATTTTTCAGAATAAACTTAAACCTATCTTCAGCAAGGGGTTTTGTGAAAATATCTGCCCATTGATGATCTGTATCAACAAAGGCTAAATTTATTACACCCTTCTGAACATAGTCTCTGATGAAATGATGTTTAATCTCTATATGTTTGGCCTTAGAGTGTAAAATTGGATTTTTGGATAAACATATAGCAGAAGTATTATCACAGAAGATAGAAAGATTACTCTCATAGATTTGATAATCTTCTAGTTGACTCTTCATCCAGAGCATCTGAGTGGAACATCCAGCAGCAGCAATGTATTCTGCCTCTGTGGTTGATAGTGCAATTGTTGGTTGCTTCTTGCTGTACCACGAGATCAGATGACTTCCAAGAAACTGACAGCTTCCAGAAGTACTTTTGCGCTCAACTCTATCTCCAGCATAGTCAGCATCACAGAATCCAACTAGTGAATATTCGTCAGATCTTCTGTAACACAAACCAACATTAGCAGTACCTTTCAGATACCTTAGAATCCTCTTAACAGCAGTTAAGTGTGATTCTCTAGGATCTGATTGGAATCTAGCACATAAACAAACACTAAACAGAATGTCTGGTCTAGAAGCAGTCAAATAAAGAAGAGATCCTATCATACCTCTGTAGAGTTTCTGATCTACCTTCTTACTTACCTCTTCCTTACCTAGAGTGCTTGTAGGATGCATTGGAGTCTTTGCCATTTTGCTATCCAGCATGTTAAACTTCTTCAGAAGCTCTTTAACATACTTGGTCTGATGTATGTAGGTGCACTCTGGAGTCTGATTTACTTGGATTCCCAGAAAGAATCTCAATTCTCCCATCATGCTCATCTCAAATTCTGCCTGCATACATTTAGCAAACTCCTTTCCAAGCATAATATTTGTTGATCCAAAAATAATATCATCTACATAAATTTGACAAATCAACAAATCTTTCTTGATGGTTTTACAAAATAGTGTGGTATCCACTTTTCCTCTGATGAAATTTTTCTTCAGAAGAAAATTACTCAACCTCTCATACCAAGCTCTGGGAGCTTGTTTTAGTCCATAAAGAGATTTTTTCAGTTTGTAAACATGATCTGGAAAATTTTCATTTTCAAAACCAGGAGGTTGGTGGACATACACTTCCTCTTCTATAATTCCATTAAGAAAAGCACTTTTAACATCCATCTGATAAAGAGTGATGTTATGTTGTGCAGCAAATGAAATAAGCAAGCGTATAGACTCTAACCTTGCAACAGGAGCATATGTTTCTGTGTAGTCTATGCCTTCTTGTTGACTGTAGCCTTGAGCAACCAGTCTTGCTTTGTTCCTTTCAACTTCTCCTTTCTCATTAAGTTTATTTCTGAAAACCCATTTTGTTCCAATGACATTTAAACCTTTAGGTCTTGGAACCAGATCCCAGACTTCATTCCTTGTGAATTGATTCAGCTCCTCTTGCATAGCTAAAATCCATTCATTATCTTCCAGAGCCTCATCAACAGATGTTGGTTCTATAATTGACACTAAGCCACAGAAGGAAGATTCAGAAGTTCTGAGAAATGCTCTTGTCCTTATTGGATCATCTTTCTTTCCAATTATCACATCCTCTGGATGAGAAGCTTTCATTCTGGAAGAAGATCCTCTGACTGTTGGTCTTTCAGAAATATGCAGATTGTCAAGTTGGGAAGTTAGAGGCGTAGCATCTGGGTTTGCTTCAGAGTCTTTGTCTTCAGTCTTGTCTGCCTCTGAGCCTTCAGAGTCTGTGAGAATAACTTCTCTATCTGCAGAACTTTCAACTTGCTTTGGCTTTTCAGAGCCAAGCTTATCATCAAATCTAACATGAATAGATTCTTCCACAATCTGTGTTTCAGTATTGAATACTCTGTAGCCTTTAGAGCGTTCAGAATAACCAAGCATGAAACACTTCTGTGCTTTGGAATCAAACTTGTTCAGATGATCTTTAGTGTTAAGCATATAACAAATACATCCAAATGGATGAAAATAAGCAATGTTGGGCTTTCTGTTTCTCCACAATTCATAGGGAGTCTTTTCCAGAAGAGGTCTTACAGACACTCTGTTCTGAATATAACATGCTGTATTTATTGCTTCTGCCCAAAAGTATTTTGCCAGATTTGTCTCGTTGATCATGGTTCTGGCCATTTCTTGCAATGTTCTATTTTTCCTCTCTACAACTCCATTTTGTTGTGGAGTTCTAGGACAGGAGAAATCATGTGCAATTCCTTTTTCAGAAAAATATTTTTCAAAATATTTGTTTTCAAATTCACCACCATGATCACTTCTGACTTTAATAATTTTGCATTCTTTTTCAGTCTGGACTTGATTGCAGAAGTCAATGAACACAGAATGAGACTCATCCTTGTGTTTTAGAAACTTTACCCATGTCCATCTGCTGTAGTCATCTACAATGACTAACCCATACTTCTTGCCTCTGATGGATGCAGTTTTCACTGGTCCAAACAGATCAATATGAAGTAATTCCAATGGTCTAGAAGTGGAAACAACATTTTTTGGTTTAAAATGAGATTTTGAAAATTTACCCTTTTGACATGCGCCACACAGAGCATCTGAATTGAACTTCAGATTAGGGAGTCCTTTGACCAGATTGAGTTTATTAATCTGAGATATACGTCTCATATTAATATGTCCCAATCTTCTATGCCAGACCCATTGCTCATCATTCACAGATAAAAGGCATTTTACATTTTGAACTTTAAGTTCTGAAAGGTTAATTTTGTAAATGTTGTTTTTCCTCTTTCCACTGAATAGGATTGAACCATTCTTTTGACATACAGCTTTGCAACATTTTTGATTAAAGATGATATCATAACCATTGTCACTTAATTGACTTATGGACAATAGATTATGTTTCAATCCTTCAACTAACAGAACATTAGAAATAGAGGGTAGGTTACCATTACCTATTGTACCAGAGCCAATGATCTTGCCCTTCTGGTTCCCTCCAAATTTCACGTCCCCTCCAGATCTAAGTTCCAGGCTTTGGAACATAGACCTTTCGCCCGTCATATGTCGTGAGCATCCAGAGTCCAGGTACCATGATTGGTGTCTGGATTTTGCTGCTAAGAATATCTGCAACAGGTATAATTTTACTTTTAGGTACCCAGATCTTCTTGGGTCCTTTGGGGTTAGATGTTCTGTGGTTTTGCCTAAACTTCTGTTTTTCAACATAGTGTTTATTCTGGCTAGCCCTTGGCTTAAACACATAAGTACTCTTTTCAGAGCTTGTATGTTTAATATCATTCAGATGACCAAACTTAAAATGAGAATACAGAGGAGTCTTCTTGATGAAGAGTTTATCAACAGATTTTGGATTGCTTCCAGAGGAAGATTCACATCCAATGCCTCTTCTGTTGTTCCCACTAACACCATAGATCATAGAAGCCATTTTGCTTCTGTCTATGCTTTTAGTGAGGAATCTTTTAAAACTGGAGTCATATTTTTCTAAAATATTTTCACTTGACTCTGTTTCAGTATCAGATTCTTGTTGAGTTGTTTCTAAATCATTTTTGAGTTTTAAATTTATTTCTTTCTGCTCAACAAGTTCTGTTCTCAGAAGATCAATCTCAGATTCAAGATTGCTTTTCAGCTTCTTGTATTTGAGTTTAATCTTGCTGTAGCTTTCCAACATGTCAGATAAACTTTCAACAAGTTCAGCTCTGGAGAGTTCAGAAAATACCTCTTCAGAGTCAGAGTCTGATTCTGACTCAGATTCAGATGATGACGTTCCTTCATCTTGATCATTTGTGTTGGCCATCAGCGCAACATTTGCACATTCTTCCTCAGATTCAGAAGATGATTCAGATTCATCTGAGTCATCCCATGTAGCCATCAGAACCTTTTTCTTTTTATCAAACTTCCTTTTGGGTTTTTCCTTTTGAAGTTTGGGACATTCACTCTTGTAGTGTCCAGGTTCTTTACATTCAAAGCAAGTGACCTCTTTCTTGCCAGATCTTCTGTGTCCAGAAGATTCTCTCTTTTGATCAGATCTTCTGAAGTTGTTGAACTTCTTCCCTTTGTGCTTCCAGAGTTTGTTGATCCTTCTGGACAGCATGGATAGTTCATCTTCTTCTTCAGAAGAAGATTCCTCAGAGCTTTCTTCATTTACCTGCAAAGCTTTAACAGATTTGTTAGATTTAAAAGCTAAGGATTTACCTTTATCTTTCTTCTGGGGTTCATCTTCCTCCAGCTCAATCTCATGACTTCTCAAAGAACTGATGAGTTCTTCTAATGAGATATTGTTCAGATCCTTGGCCAGCTTCAATGCAGTCACCATAGGTCTCCATCTGGTAGGAAGACTTCTGATGATCTTCTTGACATGATCAGATGTTGAGTAGCCCTTGTCCAGAACTTTCAACCCAGCTGTTAGAATCTGAAATCTGGAAAACATAGTCTCAATGTTCTCAGATTCTTCCATCTTGAACGCTTCATACTTCTGTATCAGCGCCAGAGCCTTTGTTTCTTTCACCTGAGAGTTTCCCTCATGAGTCATTTTGAGAGACTCAAACATATCATGAGCAGTGTCTCTGTTGGTAATCTTCTCATACTCTGTATGAGAGATTGCATTAAGAAGTATGGTTCTGGCTTTGTGATGATTCTTGAATTCTTTCTTCTGCTCCTCAGTCATTGATTTTCTATCAATCTTTTTGCCATCCTTAGTAGGATGTTCATATCCATCAATGACTAAATCCCAGAGATCAGCATCATACCCCAAGAAAAAACTTTCAAGTCTATCTTTCCAATAATCAAATTTTTCTCCATCAAACATTGGAGGTTTGGTGCTGATTCTGTCTCCTTCATATTTGTTGCTTGATGTAGGAATATCACCCATATTAGCAACCAAATAAATAACAGAGTATTCTTCTCACTGGATCTTTATCTGTCACGGTTAAGTGAATGCACACGCAGAACCGGAGCTCTGATGCCAACTGAAGGTGAGAAAATACTTAGAAGGGGGGGTTGAATAAGTATGACAGAAAATAATCAAAGATAAAAACTCAAGTATTTTTATCCTGGTTCGTTGAACACAACTACTCCAGTCCACCCTTTTCAAGAGTGATTTGCCTTTCTCAACAAGGACTTAATCCACTATTCAAATCAACTGATTACAAATAGCAACACCTAAGAACAACTGTTCTTAGTCTTCTCAAGAGCTACTGATCTAATCCTAGATCCTCTTAAGGAAAAATTCCTTTACAAATTAATGTAATACAATGTAAGAGTAATAAATTGCTTCTATGAAAGCTATAAACACAACTGTGTTATTTCTCTAAGTTTAGAACAATGTATGAACAGCAAAGAATATGAGAACTTGAGAGTTTTTCGCGTGAGAGTGTTCTTGTAATGATTTCGTCTCTTTCGTCACTTGAAGAATGAGCTATGATTTCCTTTATATAGCCACTTGAATATTGGAGAGAATATAATACCGTTGGAGAAGATATTTCCAATATCAAATAGTACTGTCCTTTGTACTATTGCAGCAGAGAGACGGCGCACAAAATGTGGGTGTAGCAATTGTCTGCTGAGCTGTGAATTATACCATATATGGAATGTATCAGAGGAATAATCTTCTTGCAGAGAATTATGTCTATCCCAATTAAGGAAAGATTTGCTGGCATATTCCAACGGATATATTAAAATAATCTTCTTCAAATAATTCTTCAGATAGTTCAGATCAACAATCAATATCAGAGTCTTCAGTCTTCAGAATCTTCTGGAAACTTCAGAGCCTAAGATGTTCTTCAGATGTTGATGAATCAGAGTCTGGTGCAGCTGTGTGCTTGAAGCGTAACATGCTCTTAGATCAGAGTCTTCACTCAGATCAGAGTCTTCTCTCATTCAGAGTCTCTTCACTCAGAGTCTTCTTTCATTCAGATTCTTGATAATATATGCAGCGTGTTGTATCTTCAGAATCTTGATGACTAAGCTCTTATACTTCAGATTCTTCTAATCTTCAGATGCTCTTGAGCCATTCAGAATTTATTGTTCACATCAAATTTGCTCTTTAAGATTAAAATCTTTTGTGCCTGTAGAAAACAGTTTAGAACAAATTTAGAGAGTATAATTCTTGTATACAAATTATCATTAATGTTATCATCAAAACATAGAGATATTACTAAGACACAATCTGTGCTCTTACAATATGTCACGAACAAATCTTGTTCTAACATATATATCTGAATGATGTTGAAAAAATGATGTTTATATGAATATTGTTGTGGAAAATAGTAATATCGTACATGACGTGAGTTTAGTGTTGAAATTGAACATAAGTGTACTTAATTTAAGAAATTAGATGTTTAACCAATGATATAAGATAATTAGCCATGATAATAGATGTTTATGTAATGTTTTTACTATATGTCGATTAATTTCTGCAACTTATGGTTAATATACCCTATTAGTCATTTACCTATATTTTTAGTTACCTAGATTTTTTCAGAATGAAACTGACACTGTTAGAAAATAGACCAGATTTAGCATGCGATATACTTCAATTTTTATTAATTTTGTTGTAGAAAAATCTAGAAAACTGCATTGTATGATCAGATAATATTTTCAAAACTCTGCCGCACATCTATTTGACACGCTGTTAGTAATTTGGACACAACTCATTCTACACAAATCCTTTAAGAGTAAACCTTATATAATAAGAAAATAGACAAAATTTCTTACATTTTAGACTTAATAAGCATCTCATTCCACTAATTTTAATAGGATAAATACTAGTTACAAGTCCAACGAAACATTCTGCTCGATGGTTGTACCAGTTCCTATTATTTAATTAAACTGTACAAATTGAGATCTTAAGTCCTAAAATAAACATCTCAGTCTTAAAATAGACTTTTTAAGCTTTCTGAAACATATTCATTTGCTTTATTTCGAATATGTTTAATATTTTAAATCATTATTCAAATATGATGTATGACTAGCAAGAAACATGATTTGGGGTTGTATTGATAAGATGTTATGTGAATTAAGTTGTTAATGTTTTAGGGCATTGACCCAATGTTTTGATGATAAATTTATGTCAATAAGATCTAGATATGTTTAGAGTTGAGTTTGATTTGTTTGATATGTTTAGAGTTGAGTTAGAGTTATTTGATATGTTTAGATTTTAGTTTGTGTTATTTGATATGTTTAAAATTGAATATGAGAATAAATGAGTTGAGTTTGAGTTATTAATATGTTTAGAGTTGAGTTTAAAATGTTTATAGTTGAGTTTGAGAAGTAAATGAGTTGAATTAGATTTATTCTTGAGATCTTAAAGGATATGCCTGTAACCCTTAACCTTTGAATAAAAGTTGATAGAGTTAATTGTGAGCTCTGTTGTGTTATGAGTATACCGTGTTTAATGTTGATGGTTGTTTGATTTTGTTGAGTTATGATGAAATTGCTGAGTTATGATTTAATTATTATGATGAGTTATAATGAAATTGCTGAGTTATGCTAAGGTGTTTGCTTTAGAGAGGAACCATTATTGTGCCTTGTATTGGCGATGTTCATGTTGAGTTTTAGTTTCAAAGATGAACCAGAGACTGGTATTAGAGTTGGAGGTTGAGACAAGAATTGCATTTGTATTGTTCATTTTATTCATGCATTATGTATATCTAAGATAAGTAGGGTTTTAGTCCATTGACGAGTTTCAGGTTCAGAGAGGAACCAATGACGAGTTAGAACTTTGGTCCAGTGACAAGTTTTAGGTTCAAAGAGGAACTTGTGAAGAGTTTTAGGTTCAGAAAGAACCAGTGACAAGTTAATTAATCAGTAACATACCTCTGATGTCTAAAACCTTGGTACCATATACATTGGAGTAGAGGAGATGAATACATTGCATACATAACTGCACTTGTGATTAATTATTATTATGGATGATTTATATGATTAATGATTGATATTAATTGTATTATCCTTGTTGTTTATGCACCATTAACATATGTGAATGAATTCTCACCCTCTGTTTGTTTTTTGTTTCGTTCTTTACACTTGTTGTGCAGATACTAAGGTAGAGGAGCTATAGTTATTGCTTGTGTGGAAGGATGATGTAGTGGTCTTCTTCGTTATTTATTGTTTTTGAGTTGTTTAGTTTCCACGTGTCGCTCTGATAGTGTAACATTGGAATGGGAATACCATTTTCTGTTTCGTTTTCTGCAAGTAGTTTAATTAAGCATTATATAATTTAATGAAGTTGGTATTTATTTTTATGAGAATTAAAGTTGAGCTGAAAAATTATTTCTGCTGCTATAATGGGATTCGAGAAAGATGTTTATGCTGAGAAAATGTGACACTCTTTTTGAGTAGATTATTCCGATTTATTTTATAAATTATGTGATGGGGTTTTAAGGTGTTTTATTTTTGGTATCAGAGTCTGGCTAGTTCATTCGACCTAGGTTTTGTGAACTTGTTTATACCCAGGCATACAACATGTGTGTGAATAATGTCGATGCCTTTTTTTACTTAATCGTTGTGATGAGGATTGTAGAGCCATATCTTCTCACTACAAGAGTGTGGGTAAGAAGAAGAATGGGAATCTGAATTGTGGTAAGTCGTATTTGACTCTAGTTGATGAGGGAAAGCTGAAGTCCCAGTAGAAGGCTGCATGCGGGAGTGAAACAAATAAGGGGAATTTTTTTCTTCTTTGAGATATTTTAAGTGTGGAGGGTCATGTCATTGTGTCTCTGAGTGCAAGAACACATGCATGACATGTTTCAAGTGTGGGAAGCAAAGACATCGTGTTACTGAGTGCAAGAGTGCAGTTTTGACTTATTTCAACTATGGAGAACCAGGTCAAGTCAGTACCCATTGTCAAAAGGAAGCGTCAGATGACATACAGACTAGTGGGAAGGTCTTTTCTCTGAGTGGTGAAGAGACCTCTAGACTTGATATTAACTTAAGGTATGTGGCTCATAATTGGTATCTCTTTAGTTGCAATCATCGATAGAGGTATCATGACGTGAGAGTTAGAGAATCAGATGGAGGAGTCTTATCCAAAGATGTTTTTATCAGGAAATTTTTGAGGAGGAAAACTCTACAAGTGAAAGAGATTTGTTACACTCCAATTTTTTATTATTTTATTTTTAATTTATTTTTGAAGTGTTTTTTACTTATTTAATTGTTTTATTTAAGTTATTGAATTTTGGGTAAAATTTTATTATATTTAAATTAGTGTAGAAGTGAGGAATAATATTTTAATATAAAAACTAGAATTTAATTATATTTTTATAACTTAAATAATAAAGAAATATGAGAAATTGAGTTTAGGCATTAGAGTATATTTTTAATGAAATAAGGGAGATGGGTGAAATTAGTGAGAGTTGAGGGGAGTTTGTAGAATTAATTAAAATAGAGTTTTTATTTAAATATAAGAAGGGAATGGAGAAGTGGTAATTACGTGAAATTTTGAGAGAAAAGACCAAGGAGAGAAAGAGGCAACCCTAGAAGAGCTTCTGAAGGCGAAGAGGAACTCAATTGTCGTACTGATAGCCAAGAAATTCCAAAGAAGAAATTTGATGGAGAAGTTAAATGGAATTTCTGCAAACAGAAGGTAAGGTCAAAATGCCTTTCGACCAATGTTTTGGGAAGAAGGAACAATAATATTTCAATGCCAAAGAGCCTGGTTTGGGACTTAGTAAATTTCAAAAAGTTGGTCATTCATCAAGTTCGACAAGTCGAAGGAGTTTGACTGGAGGCAGATTCAAATTTCAAACTGAAGTAACTATCTTTTAGTCTTATACAAAATGTTAAAGATACTTGAAGATCAATTAAATGCAAATTATGCATGCAAGGATGACATGTCAGACGAAAAAGCATTTGAACATTAAAAGACCATTAGTTTATAGTATTATAAATGGGAGTTCTAGTGGTAGGATCAGCGGTGGCAAAAAAACATTATAAACTTCAACATACACTCAAAGTACCCATGCACAATAGGGAAACAAGTTTTTCTGAAGAAATATACTTGTCTACCACTTTTATATTTATGCAAATAATATTTTTTTCTGTTTAAGTTATCCTTTACTTATTTTCCTTTATCATTCAAGTAATTGATTTTGACCTAGTCAAAATCATGTAGTCCATTTACTTTCAAGACTTAATAATTTTACTAAAAAATCCAACATTTATTGAAAGCAATCCGAAAATATTAAATGCATACTCTCTTCTCACAGAAAATTTGTACAAACTTGTCCTAGAATTTACTTGTTTGGTTCTTCAAAAAATAAATTTAAAACTAATTGATTGTTTACTAAAAACACCAATGAACACGTACACAACCTAAGATTATTTTATTATGTTTGAGAACTCATTAACCAAAGTATAAACTATATTAATCAAATTTTGACACACCATTAATCAAAGTTGTGCGATTTTTTTATGTCAGAGCATTCAATAACCAAACTATAAACTATATTAGCCATTTTTTATACATAAGTAATCAATTTTAATTTACTATTTAAAATCATTTTTTAATACTACGACACACTAAACAAATTATAAATTGTATTAATTAAGTTTCTACACATCATTAACTAAAGTTATTTCGGAGTAAGAAAAAATATTTAAAAAATCAAAATTATGAATATCATTATTCGTCGTATTTGACACATAATCTCCCCCATTAATTTTAAAATCTAATGGTTCAGATTCATTCTCATGTTCTCACATAAAAATGATATTCTCATTTGAAATGTTTCCTATATGAGGGAATATCGAGTGAGAATGGATAAGTTATAAGAGAATGTGAGAAAGAATAAGAACCATCAGATTTAAAAAGTAAAGATTGAGATTAAAAGATATTTTTAAAATTTGATTAATAATTTCTCTTTCCTTTTAATGACACGTGATTTAGTGAAAACTACAATTTAATTTTCATCCATTTATTTTAAATTTAATGGTTCCGATTTATTCCGATATATATATATATATATATATATATATATATATATATATATATATATATATATATATATATATATATATATATATATATATATATATATATATATATATATATATATATATATATATATATATATATATATATATATATATATATATATATATATATATATATATATATATATATATATATATATATATATATATATATATATATATATATATATATATATATATATATATATATATATATATATATATATATATATATATATATATATATATATATAAAAGAAGCCACCATAATTTCAGGTTTTATGGAAGACCATGGATATAAAGGTTTATGACATGTATTGATGTTAAATGGTCTTTGATTTTTAATTTATTTTTTTGTATTTACACATTCTTCTTTTTTAATGTTAATTTTCTACTTGATCGCGATTTAGTGTGTTTAAATAAATTTGACTGCAAGTATACAGCCGTATCGCGTGGTTTTAATAGATTATCGATCCACAGAGACTAAAAATCGAATGTACCGTATTCTAATGTTACTATATAAATCTAAGGCTAATCGTTTTAGGAAAGTTAACTGCGAATGAAATTAAATCTAAAAATGCTAAAATTTCTAATAACAATAATCAATAACGGGATGTCAGTATGCAACACATCAATTGTCGTGACTTTAATAAATAATCTATGTAAGTCAAGTTGTTCAAAATACTATTTATTAGAAAAATACTTATTTAAAAATCCTTACCTCACACTCTCGTGTCTATTGATTCAGACTATATCGTTAAATCAAAATGAATGTTCTCGTTGTGTCATTCGAATTAAAGATACCTTTTGAAAATAAATAAGTCCTAGTTAATTCTAAAGTGCTTCCGCTGTGTTTAGAATTAATGCCTAATCTCAGCTATCTAGTTAAAACCTCAAACTCTCGTTTATCTTGACCTTAACCTTAGTTTCCCCTTTTTACTCTCGCAAGAAAGGTTGGTTGATTAAAATAAGAAACTAGAGCCTAAAAAATAATTTGTAAAGAAGAGCAACACCGATTATTATTTAATCCCTTCTGATAAATTTTCTACATACCTACATCGACTAATTTAGCCAAACATGGTTGGAAAATCAGACATTCTAATATAATGCAAAATAGTAATAATGATCATGCTGCAATACGATAAATAAATAAAATAGAATAATCGAAACCTAGAAAATGGAATTAACTTGAAATAAATGTTTGGGGACAAGCTTGATGGAATAAAAATGACGTTCTTCAAACAGGTACAAGCTAATCACTCTGGTGCGCAAATTAACAAAGAAATAGTACTGCGCTAATCGTTGGAATGAAAAACTGAATTAAAATAAACTTCTCGTAAAAATTCTCGGACCCCCATTTTTGAGGCTTTCTCTGGTATATATATTGGATTGAAGAGGAGAAGGAATCACTTCAAAGTGCTTGATAACCGTCCGGAAACGTGGGAGTGGAATTGGAAAATAGGGGAAGTGGGAGAATATTCTCCTCACTAATAGGTGGCTTGCGCCATTCTTTGCTTTTGGTGGTTGGTGCCACCTAAATGTGGCTTGAGCCACATTTGTGGTGGTGGGTGTTGCACCCTAAAATTTGCTCAACTTATTCCACCTGATCTTATGTTTCAATTGCATTGTCATTTGCATAAAAAGTCATGTACGTAATTAATTCATTTGCATAGCATAGCATGGGCAAGTCATCCAATAAGGGACCAAATGCAACTCTTATGAGCATATCAAGAGGGTATTATTCAAATTCAAGCACATCCAAGTCATCAGAAAGAAATTGAAATCTGAGAAGTTAGTGGACCAAGCAGTGGATCTATCTCCTATCTTGAGGGTATTTGAAGATCATCAAAGAAGTTGTGAGCAAGGAATTGAGGTCATGGAGGGTATATAAACATCATGGAAGACCTAGAGGGTCATTTTTAAAATAAGACAAGTCATTGATGTGATTACAAGAGCTGCAGTTGAAGACAGTCAACTAGAGTTTCATCTGGGTCAACCCTAGGTCAACCCTAGGTCAAATGCTTGATTGAAGGGCATCAAGGCCTGTTTGAAAGATGTGGGATACCTCATTTGACATGTAAATATGGATGTGGTGTTGTGCCAAGGAGAAATCAAGAGAAATCAAGAAGAAGAGAGGTTTCTAAATTAGGGTTTCTGTGTAAAATCCCTTGATTTAGGTCAAACTTCCAAGCAAGATAATTCAAAATGCAAGCTTCAAATGGATCCTTGGCCAACATGAAACTTGTAGAGGATCCCAAGACCTTTAATTTTAGTGGTGGAATACATTAAGGAGATTTATAGAACTTAATTTATGATTCTTGCAAGTTACAGGTCATCAGAGGCATCTGAAATTTTGTCTGTGAAGGTTATTTGTCTTCCAAGCAACTTTTACCCCTCAAGGATCTTTCAAATGGATTTCTGGTCAACATGAAAGTTGTTCCTTATGATCTTAGCTTTATATAAAGGTATGGTGTGCCTTCATATGATTTGTGGAACTCTACTTATGACTTTGGCAAGAAAAGGGTATTTTGGTCATTTGGAAATTACAGGTCATTTCAAGCATATGCCTAAAACTCATACTTGCAAGTCTCAAATGGAAAAATGTTCAACATCAAAGTTGTTCCAAATGACATTTTGAGTCTAGAGATGTGGTCATGGGAGTTGGCAAATGCTCATAGCTCAAGGGTGCAAATTTGGTCAAATAAAGGTGAATTTAATGAATAAAAGTGACCTAAAAAATGAGATTTTGCAATACTTGTCCAAATGGGATGAAATTATAGGTCATTTTGATTGGAATTAATGTTTTGAGAACATTGGCAATAGTGGATTTTTGAGCTTAGTTCAAAATTTGAAAGTTATCATGGCTTGCTTGTAAAAGAAGAAACATATGCCAAATCACAAGGGATCAATGTGTAAGGAGCTTCCAGCATCTTCCAGAACTTTCGATCCCCATCTATATAAACCCTAAAGCTGATCCAATGCAGGGTTGAACTTCATTTGGCTAGAAAACTCAGAATTGCATTTCATTCTCTTTTTTGCAAATCACACTAAAACTCTCTCAATTCTTCATCATTCTTCAAAGTTCTTGATTCTATCATACTCCATATTCATCATACATCACATTGCCAGCAAGATCTGAGTGTATTGAAGTTATAATTGTGTGCTGCGAATTTCCACATCAAATTGCAAGAAGAGTTGGTTACAAGAATCCAAGGCATTTTAGCAAAGGTTGTTGCAAACAGAACCAAGAACTACACGTGGTGATTGATCCTGGAACATTGTAGGCTTTGAAGTGGAGATTTCATCCATCTGTTTTCAGATTTCTACCAGGTTGGTATCTCTTTCGAATTGACCTAGAATAGATAGCATGATGTAGAATCATTAGGTTAGAACTGTTAGGAATAGGTAGATGATCAATTCCAGTGAATTTGAGAGCATTTCATGGAGTTTGAACATAGGGCAACCAATCTTTAATGATCAAGAACTAGTAGTTTAGTGCAAGGAAATCCATGTGGTATAGCATGTTAGAATCAGGAAAGCATAGAGAACATGTTAGTATAAATAAATCCAAGTTTCATTGTTGTGGAAGTTTGAGTACCAATGGAGTTATGGCTATCGGGTTCCTAGTTAGGGCTGGTTTCAAGGATAACTAATGGCATGACTGTATTCAGGGGAGAAAATAGAGTAGTCTAGTGTCTTGAAATGTTGAAATTGATGGAGAAATGGAGGAGAACGAGTGGTGTAAGTTGGTGCTGGAATTGCTTTGTTCATGGAGTGTTTTAGTACAAACCCTAGGCGAGAGGTAGAAGACAAGCAGTGACCGTGAGATGTGTTGTGACCGGTTGACTTAGACTTTCATCCAATGGCCAGCGTTCAAAAGCGAATTGAGAGGGAATCTGAACTGAATGAAACACACCGTTTCATTAAACGGTGACCATTCTGGGCTTAGTGCTCAATTTACTTCCCACACCCCCAATCCAAAGGCCCATGTGTTTTACACTACAATCCTTTGCTAACTACACCGTGGTTTTATTATTTTTTGGTGGATTTTCTGAATTGATTTTAGTTTAGCTATGGGCTTAGACACAATTGCTATGCACACCCTGGAACAAGGCCCAACCATACTTTACACTAAGAATTCCTGCTATTGGCACCACGCGTGTTTCTTTTTCTTTTCGATTTTCTAAAGTGATTTTATGCTGGTCTGGGCCTTGAATAATTTGCTACACGCACCCCTGATACTTGGCCCATAGCATAATTGAACTGGGCGCTGTTGCTGAATACCCCCCCTGACTCTTTTATTTTACTTTTGTTTTATTCATTTCTTTTACATTTTATAAAAATCATAACAAATTAAAAAATGAGAATTTTGACATGAGAGTTTTTGCAATAGTTTAACATAGACTTGAAGAAAATTAAAATGATTAAAAAATAATAGTTTAGCTATTTTTGCTTATATTTTACATTTTAATTGTTTTTAAATAGACATAGTTTTTGTAGAATTTCTTTTAGGTATTTCCCATAATCTTTTTAGGCTAATTTTTTCAGTATAACTAGATACATATATTAGGTGCCCCTTTGATTTTTATACCATTTTTTTTAGGATTTATTTTAGGTATTTTAGTTAGAAAATACTAGGCTAATCATTTAGGGTTGTGAATATAATATAGGTGTAACAAAGCAAGTTTCTTTTGGGTTTTCTTTAGGACAAATTAAATGATGGGACTATAGGGGTATTGAGGGTAAGTAATAGATCCCTTAGAAAATGCTAGACTTCCCCTATTATATAAATATTACTAGTATATTTTCTGTATTTGATTGATTGTGCGGTGTGCCCTTTTTAGGGTTATTGTTTGACTGTGTGGGGTATTGGGCCTGCTTGGGGTTTGGGTTTGAGATGAAGACTTTGCTGATGAAGCCACTGAAGACAAAAGGAATGAAGACTCAGTTCAGGAGTTGATGAAGAGTATCTCTTGCTGGCAGCTGTTGAAGGTCATAGGATCTAGGAGTTAGGTAGAGCTCTCGAATAGCAACTTGATTCACAAACATGGAAGGTCTTGTTTGCCTCCATCCCTCTCTATGATGCAGAGTCTCTCTAGGACACTCACCCCCTTCCTTTGGAAGGCTTGGTGACAGTGTCCAAGAGATAGAACTCTTGAGAGAAACATTATATATATTGTTAACAGTCTGTTTGCCACCTTTGGTGGTCAACTAACTGTTTAACATTCCAGTTCATCCTCTAAACTGTTCCTCATCTTGGAGAGTGAGACTTGAAGAAAAGCCCTGAAGATTGAAGATAGAGACCTTGCTTGAAGGCTATGAAGATGAAGACTGATGCTGGCTTAAAGCCTGTAGATGTTTGAAGATGACTTGAAGACAGATGTTGATGAAGACTGCTGTTTGCTGTTTATTTTTGCTGTTTATAATTTTTGATGTATTGTTTGAATTTCCCGGACTGTATTGCTTGCTGATTAACCTGTTAGGTTGAAAGCGAATCTTGTTCGCTTTTGCCTGTTGTTTTCTAGGTTCGAGGTTGAGTGGGACTCCCTTGCCTCGCTTGTATTGTTGCACCCATGCATCTTTTACTGCTTTATTGTATATATGCTATTGTTTCTGTTTCCGTTTATCCCTTAGGACCTCTGTTTCTCTCTGCGCAAGAGAGGAGCATGATAGACTTTAGGTCTTCACCCATGCATGATAACATTAGGTTAGTGTGATTCCCTTTTTCAACCGTAGGTTAGAGTTCTGTCTCTTCTTTCTCAAAACAAACAGAAAAATGCAATAAATACTTCAAACACAATAAAAGACACTTCTTCCATAAAAGAATGTGAACTCATCAAAACGTCATTTTTGTCCGCTTGGACCAGTAATCAGAAAAACCCTTTTTTAGAAGGAGATAAAAGCAATCAAAACAGACTTGTGTCATACGTGGCCCGAACTACGTTTGCTCTGATCTTTCATGCTGTATGAAAGTACGTAGGCATAGGATGCGATATCCTAGCGAGCAACCTTCCCCTCCTTTCCCGTAGGTAGGCGAACTACGTTGACTCTGATTTCTCGTTCCAGACGGGAATACGTAGGCATAAAGTGCGATACTTTGCCGAGTCATTTTCTTTTCTTTTAACCCCTGACCTGTAGAATAGATAGAATAACAATCCATACCAGAAAACAAGCGTGGATCCCGTCGAGTACGACGGACGTGAGGGGTGCTAATACCTTCCCCTTGCGTAACCGACTCCCGAATCCAGGATTTGGTTGCGATGACCATTCCTTTCCCGTCTTTGCGGTAGGTTTACTTCGAGCGTTTCCTTTCCCTCCGTTGGGATAAATAACGCATGGTGGCGACTCTTCTGTTCAGCCGGCGCCGATTTTCGCAGTAGCGACAGTGGGCTCATCCTTTTTTTATTTTATTTTCTTTTCTTTTTCTTCATTTCCTTCCTTCCTTTTCTTTCCTTTTCTTTCTCTTCATTTTTCTTTTCATTTTATTTCCTTTTCTTTTCTTTTTCTTTTCTTCGAACCGAGTACCTGAGAAACACAAACAAATACGAGTAATATAAAACATAAATTGGGGGAAAATCAAATAAATTATAGTATAAACTCATGCATGCCAAGTCAGATACACGATATAATTTCGCGTTATCAAACTCCCCCATACTTGAACTTTTGCTTGTCCTCAAGCAAATAAAACTCTTTAGGCGCGGGTATGAAACAGACATACATTCAAGCCAAGTTTCAGTAAAAAAGATAGGTACTAAATATCAACAATAAGGATACCGTAGTGACACAATTTCAAAACCTTATATCCTATGCAAACGAATCCAAATCATGTTATTATAACTCGACCTATACTTTTTTCGCACCTCTCTTTCATTCTAGCGCAATCATATTAAGCCCGTTATCACTGCACCTCCATGGTGAGTAAACCTGTTAGTGTTCAATCGATCTCATATCTCAAATTTCGTTGGATTTCCTTTTTGTTTTTCTTTTAATTTCGAATTTCAAGAGTCCGATTCGTTGGGCTAAATGGTCGGGTAAGGACCACCTAACTTAGAAGGAACATATCTTTAGTTCGCATTTGGCATTAATTCATGAACATTTTTTTATTGTTTTCCAGTTTTGAGGTCAAACACAAATTTGCATCGGCTTATCACTTAGGTTGTGCTTTAGGATGGTGGTAACTGCTGGTATAAACTACTTAAGAGGTTAGTCTTGGCATAATAAGTATTCAAATTCATTTGCATAATCAAGGGGTTCAAGGTGTCAAGACAGTACAAATACTATTAACACTTTCCCAAGTCTTTCTAACTTAGTCTAATGCTTTTAAACTGCCATGTCATGTATCAAACCAAAAATTAAATTTTTGTTATCGCTCAAGAAAGATAGGAGAATCCAAATAATAGCATAAACTATGCGTAAAGACTCGACAATACATGAACTTATTTTTTATTGAATCATAAATAGTAAGCATACTAATGAAAGGAAATAAGCATAAAAATTTAAATCTACCTAGAAAACAGTAAATAGCTAAAACAATTAAATAAAAGCGATAAAAATTCCTCCCCCACACTTAAATTGAGCATTGTCCCCAATGCGAAATGTAAGATGGAAAAAGGAAGGAGAAACCTGGAAATTTGTATTCTCCTTGAAAGGACATACCGTCCATCCCCTGTATCAGCTCTACCATCGAAGTTTGGCCTCGCTGTATTTGCTCTAAGATTTGTATCATCTCCGACTGTTGGGTGTACATTTGGTTTTGTTGGGCCATCATTTGAGCTTGCTGAGTTTCGAGGCTTTGTAACCGTTGGTCGCGGAGAGCGTTTGATTCACCCTGTCTCATCACCTCAGCATATATGCTATCTAGCATTCAAAATGATTCTTCCTCTCGTCTCCTAGGCATGTGTCTGGATGATGTACCTGCAACAAATTCAAAGGAGGATGGTGCGGTGTGTGATTGTGTGTTATCTCCATCCCCGCCAGCAGCAACATTCTCAAGAATGTGCGTGGGGCCTGGGTTGTTAGTATAACAGAGGTTTTTCTCATCCCGCACATTTGTGCGATCAAAGTTGGGAAGTGTAAAATCAAGAAAAACCTTATTATCAATTAATAAATCATATTTACCATCTTGCCTTCTCTTTACTAATTTCATATATTCAGTCATTTTTAGATCTATAGTAAGAGATGGAAGTGGTGTCATACATGCGAGCTTATCTTCGAGATTTAGCATTCGATCTATTTTTGTTATTAGACCGCTAAAAGTTATGGCACCTTTATTCGAGGCGGTTATCATACACATATCGTTTTCTTCTTTTCCAAATATGGTATGGGCTAGAATCTTATGAAAATATCGGATAGCATGGTTGTGGATATTCTCAGAAAACATGCCAAAAGGTTCAGGGTTGTAGTTTCCAGTGATGTTACCCCAAAAATAGTTTAGATCAAGGTTAAGGAGTAATTCTTCTTGGACTACGGTAATCGCATCAGGGCCACTAGGGCATCCTAGAAGTTCAACAAGTTCTTTGTGGTTATAGCTTTATTCATTACCAAATAGCCTAAAAGTGACCAGCCCGCTATGGAATCCATATCCATGGTTAGTGATGTAAGTCAGGGAGCTTAGGAACTCAAGGGTAAGCTTACGATAGGAAGTAAATCTTCTTTAGAAAGCATCATTCTCCCACCCCATTTGGCTAAACAAATACATAACGCTATCCCTGATACCTAACCTATCCATAGTATGTCCTTCATAGTAAATGGTGAGACCCATATCTCTCTGAGCTAACACCTCAAATCTCCTTCTCTGAGCTCTGCCTCTGAAAACAATGCCCATGTAGTCTACTCGTTGCATCGTGAAAGTTAGTTACTAACTAAACTAAGTTAACCTGTAAGTAAGTAGACAATTTGTTTTGCAAAGTTAGTGAAGTAAAAAATATAAGTTATGGCATTCAAAATGGAGATGAAGGAGAAAAAATAAAAATACAAATAAACATAAAAATAAAAATACAAATACAAATAAATGTAAAAATAAAAATAAAAATAAATGCAATAAAAGGTAAGAAATATTTAAGGGATAAAATTTGCAAAATTTAAATAAAATATATGGGTTGCCTCCCACCAAGTGTTGTTTTTAACGTCTTAAGCCTGACATAGTTCTAGTGCAACGTCAGTTTTCAAAATGAACGGGCAGCTCTATGAGCTTTAAACTAGTGGAGTGGTCCTTATTGTCTACAGAATGATAATGTTTTAAGCGTTGTCCGTTTACTACAAATGGTCGACTAGATTTGTTTTTGATTTCTACGGCTCCATTTGGAAATACTTTAGTTATTATAAAAGGACCGACCACCTAGATCTAAGTTTTTCTAGGAAAAGTTTAAGGTGTGAATTAAATAATAACACTACGCCGCCTTCATTAAACTCTTTACGGGAAATTCTCTTGTCATGCCATTTTTTAGTTCTTTCTTTATATATCTTAGCATTCTCATATGCATCTAAACGAAGTTCTTATAGTTCATGAATATCTAGGACTTTTTTCTCACCTGTGGAAGTATAGTCTAAGTTAAGGGTCTTAATGGCCCAGTAACTTAAAAGGTGTGGTTCCTATTGGGGTCTTATAAGCTGTCATATATGCCCACAAAGCTTCATGTAATTTTGATGCACAGTCTTTCCTAGAGGTTGATACACTCTTTTCTAAGATTTGTTTAATTTCTCTGTTTGAGACTTCAACTTGTCCACTTGTTTGTGGATGATATGGTTTTGCTACACGGTATCGGACTCCATACTTCAACAGAAGTTTTTCAAATATCTTTGATATAAAATGGGAGCCTCCTTCACTGATGACAAGTCTTGGCACACCAAATCTAGGGAAGATTATGTTTTTGAAAAGCTTAATTACTACTCGTGTGTCATTTGTTGGGGAGGCTACAACCTCGATCCATTTTGAAACATAGTCAACAGCAACGAGTATATACTTATTACCAAAGGAAGATGGGAATGGCCCCATGAAATCAATCCCCCACACATCAAAGACTTCCACTTCTAAAATACCCTTTTGTGGCATTTCATCGCGTCTAGAGATGTTATCAGTGCGCTGGCACCGGTCGCAGTTTAATATCGCGATATGGACATCTTTCCATAGATTAGGCCAGAAAAGGCCAGATTGTAAGATCTTAGCACAAGTATTTGAAGTGCTTGTGTGTCCACTATAAGGAGCAGAGTGACAATGAGAGATTATGTTTTCTATTTCACCTTCAAGGACACATCGACGGAAAATACCTTCGGCACCTCTCTTAAAAAGCAGAGGCTCATCCCAATAATATTGTATAAGGTCATGAAAGAATTTCTTCTTTTGTTGATAAGTTAGATCTGGTGGAAGTACTCTGGCAGCTAAGTAGTTGATAAAGTCAGCATACCACGACAGTGTTGTGTTTGTTTGAATTTCTTCCACTGATTCTTTTGATTTGATACCATTCAAGGTTAGTTCAGATTTATTGCTTTCCAATTGGGCTATGAGTCGCTCGTATGGGAAATCATCATTGGTAGACACTTGTTCAGGCTTAATACCTTATATTCTTGATAATGTCTGCAACTACATTTTCAGTTCCTTTTTTATCTTTTATCTCTAGATCGTATTCTTGTAAGAGTAGGATCCATCTTAACAGTCTTGGTTTTGCATCTTTCTTACTTAGTAGGTACCTAATGGCGGCATGATCGGTATAGATAATTATTTTTGCTCCTACCAAGTAAGAATGGAATTTATCCAAAGCGAACACGACAGCTAAAAGTTCCTTTTCGGTGGTGGCATAATTCATTTGGGCATGATCTAAGGTTCTACTTGCATAGTAGATTGCATGGAGTTTTATGTCCATTCTTTGTCCCAAAAATGCGCCTACGGCATAATCACTCGCATCAAGCATAATTTCAAATGGTAGATTCTAATCTGGTGGTTGCATGATAGGTTCGGTAATGAGAGTTGTTTTCAATTGTTCAAACACTTTTAGCCATTTCTCACCGAAGATAAATTCAGCGTCTTTCATTAATAAACCGGTCAGTGGTTTGGTAATTTTCGAGAAATTTTTTATGAATCATCGGTAGAAACCAGCATGTCCTAAGAAACTTCATATTTCTCGTACGGTTTTCGCAGGTTGAAGATTTTCTATAATCTATATCTTAGCTTTATCAACTTCAATTCCTCTGTCAGATACTACGTGTCCAAGTATAATTCCTTGATTGACCATGAAATGGCATTTCTCCCAGTTTAATACAAGATTGACTTTTACGCATCTTTCAAGTACCATCTCTAGGTTCGATAGACATCCTTCAAAACTATGCCCACAAACAGAAAAATCGTCCATAAATACTTCCATGATGTCATCTACAAAATCAGCAAGGATTGACATCATGCATCTTTGGAATGTGGCAAGAGCGCTACATAGTCCAAATGGCATTCGTCGATAGGCAAAGGTACTATAGGGACATGTGAAAGTTGTCTTTTCTTGGTCATCGGGATGAATAGGGATTTGAAAGAATCCTGAATAACCATCTAAATAGCAGAAGTGAGAATGTTTGGCCAATCGTTCCAACATTTGGTCAATGAATGGCAACGGGAAATGATCCTTACGAGTAGCTTTGTTTAACTTTCTATAGTCGATGCACATTCTACTTCCAGTTACTACTCTCTATGTTATAGATTCACCTTTTGCGTTCTTAACGACTGTAACACCTCCCTTCTTTGGTACGACATGTACTGGGCTAACCCATTTACTGTCCGATATCGGGTATATAATTCTCGCTTCTAAAAGTTTTTTCACTTCATCCTTTACTACAGTACTTAAAATTGGATTGATCCTTCTTTGATGTTCTCAAGAGGACTTACAGTCTTCCTCTAGCATAATGTGATGCATACAAATAGAAGGACTTATTCCTTTAAGGTCAACGATGTTGTAGCTTAACGCAGTTGGGTATTTTCTTAAGAAATCTAAAACTTTCTCGGTTTTGATATGTTCTAAATTTGAATTGACTATCACAGATCGTTCGAGTCCTGTATCCAGGAATTCATACCTTAAATTATTAGGTAGTGTTTTCAGTTCTAGAGCTAGTTTCTTTGGGCAAGGTAGATGATCAGGTGTAAGTGCTAAACATTCGCTTAGGTTATCATCTTGGTAAGGTTCATGCTAATTATCATATTCAAAAATAGAAGGTATTGTAATTCTTATAATATTTGAATATGTGGTTGGTTTCATCTCTGTTCCTCTTACGCACTCATCTATGACATCCAGTAGATAACATGTTTCGTCTATAGCCGGTGCTTGTAAGAATTGTGTCAAAATAAATTCAACCTTCTCTTCACCGACTTCAAAGGTTAGCTTACTTCTCTTCACATCTATAATGGCTCCGGCAATAGCTAAGAATGGTCTTCCTAATATGATAGGAGTAGTGGAGTCTTCTTTAATATCCATGATTATGAAATCGGTAGGAATATAAAATTGACCTATACGAACTGGAACATTCTCTAGTATACCAACGAGATATTTAATAGAGCGGTCAGTTAATTGAACAGACATCTTAGTCGGCATCAATTCTCCCATATCCAATCTGTTACATATGGATAAGGGAATTACACTAATACTGGCTCCTAAGCCGAATAGGGCTTTGTCTATGACGAACTTTCCAATTACACAAGGTATGGAGAAACTACCTAAATCTTTCAGCTTAGGAGGCATATTGTTTTGAATTATTGCGCTACACTCAGTAGTAAGTGTAACTGTTTCGTTTTCCTCTATCTTTTTCTTATTGGATAAGATTTCTTTAAGGAACTTAGCATATGAGGGCATCTGGGTGATAGCTTCTGTAAAAGGTATTGTGATGTTCAATTGCTTCAGAAGTTCAATAAATTTCTTAAATTGCCCTGCAGTTTTAGAATTTGCAAATCTTTGAGGATACAGAATAGGTGATTTATATGGTGGTGGAGGCACATAAGGTTTTTCTTTATCTACTACCTCTTGGTTATTATCTTCCTTTTCCTTGGGTTCATTGTCCTTCTCAGTTGTTGTGTTATCAGGATTTTGATACATGCCTGGATTCTGAAGTCTCGGATCAATGGGTTCATCTAATTCTTTTCCACTTCTCAATATAACAACATTTGCACGTCCTTTCGAATTAGGTTATGGTTGTCCAGGAAATGTTCCTGCAGGAGCAGCAGTAGGTGCTTGTTATTGTGCCACTTGTGAAATTTGTGTTTCAAGCATTTTGTTGTGGGTGGCCAAAGCGTCTAGTTTGTTTGCTAATTGCTTAATTTGCTCTCTAATGTGTATATTTTGATTCAGGAAGTCTTTGTTTGTTTGAGTCTGGGAAACTATAAAGTTTTCCATCATTAATTCAAGGTTAGACTTCCTAAGAGCACTAGGAGCAGTTGCGGCAACCTTTTGATAGCCTGGTGGTGTAGCAGGTCTTTGACCAGGTGTATACATAGCATTGTTGTTTTTGTAGGAGAAATTTGGATGATTCTTCCAACCAGGATTGTAGGTATTTGCATAAGGGTTTCCTTGAGCAAATGCAAAATCTTAAAGAAAGAGACATAGAGAAGGATCCTTTGGATTCTTAGCCTTTATCTGAAGCCATCTGGGATGATAAAGTCCCATAGAACTTCAAACCACTGTCGCTAATGTCTTTCAATGGTAAAAATGATCCTTAGGAGCACATTATTGCGGTCAACAACCAGGTGGAAATAATAGGGGTTTCACACTCCTCCAAATGAAAGCTTATTGTCGGGGCCTTTAAAGAAGGTTCTCTATGATGGTTCATGGGTTTACCCAGATACTCATCCATAAGTTACCCGGATATAGCTAAGAAGATGGTACAACACTTTTCAGCAAGTAAACATAGAAAAGTGCCAACTACCAATCTATTTAATGTTCGACAAGAATACTTGGAATCCCTCAGAGAGTACCTAGCAAGGTTCAATGAAGAAACCATCAGAGTGTCACACTGAATCAAGATATGTTCGTGGGAGCATTTAAGTATTTCCTTAAAGCAGGACAACTCAATGAATCCCTAGCCTAAAAACCGGCATCCAACATGGATGAGGTTATAACTAGAGTAGAATTCTAAATAAAAAATGAGGAAAGCAACATGGAGAAGAGATCTCAGAATGCCAAGGAGAAGGCATGAATTAAAGATGAAGGTTTTAGGGATAGGAACGACTATCCTAAGTCCGGACTCTGAGATTGGTCAATGACGAGGTCATCCTGAAGTCCGTTTGACAAAGAAACTGAATACACACCATTAATTTACAGACGATCGGATATACTGAAATAAGTTTATCATATTAAGCTACTGCCCGAACCCATATGGTCAAAAGGAGTCTATGCTGGATGGGAAAAGATGACAGTGCATGGTGTGCATACCACCGAGTTCATGGACACCACACAGAGAATTTTCATTAGCTAAAAATAGAAATTGAGGCCTTATTTTAGAGAGTTTAGTTGTTGTCCTACACCAAAGACGTTGGGGAACATGCAGAAAAGAGAAGTCCTCCCCGAGAAGACATCAGTTTGGACCCTACAAAGGAGAAGGTGAAGAGTACGGAGGAAGTCCGTGAAACCCAGATGAATCGTCATATATTGAACACCATCGTTGGAGGATTCTCAAGAGGAGGGGAAACCAACTTGGCTAGATAGAAGTATGCCCGAATAGTGATTCATGTCAAGCAAGAGCCACTATCAGAAGAGAAGGAACGCCAGGCCGTGACCACCTTCTCCAAAAGCGATGTTGAAGGAGTGTTAGGCCATGAAAATGACCCGATGTTGATCAAAGTTCAAATATGTGACTGAAACGTGAAACAATTTCTGGTCGACCCAAGAAGTTCGGCAGACATTTTGTATTGGGAGGAATTCAAGGGATTGAACTTTGATATCACTAACTTGCTACTCTTTAAAGGTACATTAGTCGTATTCTCAAGAGAATAGGTGCAGGTTCTAGGACATTTACCCGAGATAACAACTTTTGGCAATAATAAAAATGCGAAAAGTGTCCAAGTGAGGTGCTTAATTGTTAGCGTTGCATCTAAATACAATATTATTATTGACAGACCTCCATTCAATGCCCTAGATGCAGCGTTGTCCATTTTGTACCTCACATTAAAATACCCTCTGGAAGATGGTCGAGTAGAAGTAGTAAAGGGTGATCAAGGAATAACAAGGAAATGTTATAAAGATAGTTTGAGACTTAAAAGGAATAATCAAGCCATCGAGCCAATCAAAGATGATTGGGTAAATGTGAATCTAGTTGATATTGACCCAAGAGAGGATCTGGTAGAAGATAGTCTTACATCTATTGAGGATGTAAAGACATTACAAATTGCTTCCCAGTCATTGCAAACGACTCAGATCAGTTCTATTCTATCCCCGAGGAAGAAGCCGAGATCATCAAAATTTTGAAGGAGAACATGGATCTATTCGTATGAAAGTCAACTAATATGCCCGGAATTGACCCCAACATAGTTTGTCACCATCTAGCGCTAGATTCGGTCATCAAGCCAGTATCACAGAGGAAACGGAAGGAGGGTGAAGAAAAGAGAAGGGCTATAGAAGATAAAGTCAGAAAGCTCAGGAAAGTTGGTTTTATTAAAGATATTAGATACCTGACATAGTTAGCTAACATAGTTATGGTGAAGAAGAAGTCAGGAAAATGGTGAATGTGTGTGGACTTCACCAACCTGAATAAAGCATGTCCCAAATATCCCTACCCACTTCCTCATACTGATCGACTCATTGACGGGGCTTCTGGTTTTCGTCTTCTCATTTTTTTGGATGCATACTCAGGATACAATTAGATACAAATAAATCCAGTGGATGCCCTTTAGGATAAAAAATACAGGGGCTTCTTATCAGAGATTGATGGATATGGTGTTTGCCTCACCAATAGGATGGAACCAGAAAGTGTGCGTGAATGATATTGTAATACCCCAAATTTTACCCTTACATTTAGTCAGTCATTGCGCATAGCATTTCGTTTTGCATCCATTAATCACTAACCAATCATTGAGTGCGATTTGTTTTGCAGGAATTACCCCTAGGGGCGTTTTGGTCATTTTAAGCAGAATTCGTAATTTTGGGATAAATGAGGCATTATTCCTGAGGCATTTATTTACATGGGTTGATTATGTCAAGGTGTCGGCACGTTTTGACTGGTGTTGAGAAACTCTTGTCAGAAGTATTTGGACTCAGGGCCGTTTCGGTGTTTTGTTTTGAGTGATAGGAGCTTGGGCTGAAAAGAAAGTGGATAGTGTTAATGCTGTTCAGAGAAGTTATGTGATCAACGAGATTGTAGTTTGAATTTGTTCGGATATAATCATGTCGCGGGATACTAGTTATAAAATTGATCAAGGCAAAGGAGAAGGGAGTTTTAAATATTTTTGAGACTTTTATCCATAAGTATTCATAAGTTACAACTCAAAGGTGGATTTAAATAATTTGTGAATTATTATTCATGGATATTTAAATTTATAATTGAGAAAATAAACATGATTATTTGTTGGATTTTATTTCATAAATATTAAAGTACAGTAGAATTGAAAGAACACTTTCAAATTCTATTCAAGATGATTACAAGAGGATGGCATCTACAATAAGTATCTACTCTAAAAAAGGTCCTAAGTCCTAAAGATCCTATTGTGTCTTCATGATGTTCATCCACTGGACATTACTTCATGCTTCTCCGATTAACCTGCACAATCAAAGAGGAACAAACAGAAGCAAGAAAGGGTTAGAAGTTATTTTTGACACTCTCAGAACATCATCATCATCGAGTGCCGGGAGTGGCACGACCGAAGCCGCATCCTACCCCCGTTACCAATCTGAACCATCGGCGTCAGATCAAGTGGCTACTGTTTCTTATCTAAGGGGCAACCGAGAGAGATGAAGAGTAAAATGAAGTAGGGACTGAATAATTTGCCGAAAGGGATCATATGCCGAAAGTGGATTCGTTTTCAAAACCAAACAGAATGTCGTTCATCAAGTAAAACATGGTGACATTATCAAGTAAATCCCATTTGGTTTCCAAGACTGATACAAGGGTAAAGCAGCACAACCAATTTGGTTATAAACCCGGATGCCGACGGGTATGAGCCACTTTGTGTTCAAAGTTTGTCAACACCTGAAATGCAAGCATCAAAACAGTATCAGAGTTTTCAAAGAAATCCATCACTGACTAAGAACCAAATTTCACACCTGCATCAGCTCTAAATCAAACAAGAAGTTCATAACAGTGAAACTAGTTCAACAAGAAAGAACCAAGTCAGACATAATCGAAAACCACACAATAGCAGTTCAGACCCTAAGATCATCATCACTGCATGACCTCTCTCGGCGGCGTCGACCCGGCAGTACCCGCACCACCAGTTCCCTCTGAAAGAAGAAGAAGAAAAATTAATGTATGTTCGAAACGGTTAATCCAGAAGTCAGAAGCAAATATCCAACAAAACCAAATTTGAATATGGATACAAGCAATTTCCAAATTAAAACCCAATCCGTATTCAATCAGATACTGGGAAGATATTGCAAATTCGAATCTGTGAGTCTGAAAAGGAAAGAAAAGATTCAATCAGCTTATCAGAAAAATATTTCAAGCCAACCAAATAAAATCCTGAGTTCTGAAAAAGGAAATCCCAATCAAATCTGAAAAAGGAAAGAAATCAACTTCAATCAGGAATCAATCTCAATAATAACATAAGTCCAAGGCTCAGAAAAGATTGAAAGTAAGAGTATAAAGCGAATCTTAGAAGAGGGAGAAAGGGGCCGGAAAAAAAAAACATCACAAAAACCCTAACACGCGACGACCAGAAAAATCACAAAAACATAATCACAAAATAGAACGTTCTCACCGGGAAGACTCAAACGGCGCCCCGAACCAAAGTCGTCACCGAAATAGCAAAAGGTATCGACAAAAAACCAGCAACCGCCGCAGCCTCAGAACGGTTCATCATCGGCCATCAACCTCAACAAAACATCACCCTCCACAAACAGTAAAACGAATCAGAAGCCGCCTTCGCCGCTCATCACGCACGACGGGCAACCACCGTTCGCCGCCTCAGAATATCTTCATCGTCGGCCGCTACTCTCGCCAAAACCGCCAAGAACACCGATGAAATTGTAAGCCATTGCGTGGGGATTTGATTTCTGATGATTGTTAATCGTTTTGTTGTTTTTTTTCAGAAATATCGTGGAGAGACAAGAGAAGAGAGAAATGAAGCCGCCGCTGTGTGTTTTCAGTTTTAGGGTTAAAACCCTAAAACCCCAATCCCTTTTCCTTTTGTCTGTATCCGGCCCAACCATCTTTTGTCTATTTCTGTTTGTTATATTTTTTTTAAAAAAATAAAACATATTCCCTTTAATAAATTGAACCTTTTAAAAGAAATATAGAAGAATAAATAAAAATCTTTTTTAAATAAAAATAAAAACTCTTTTTTAAAACTAAAAGCTAAACTCTTTTTACAATATAAAGATTAAAAACTCTTTTAAAATATAAAACTAAAAACCTTTTTTTCAAAATAATAAAACTTTTTAAGAATAAAAAAATAAAACTTTTCTAAAAGATTAAAATTAAAACTCTTTTTAAATTAAGATTAAAATCTCCCTTTTTTTTTTAAATCAAGTTAAATAATTTCGAAAATTAAGTTTAGATTCATGTTTTAATTAAAAGTTCTCATATGTCATAAAATAAAAAACCACAAAAAAATGTCCCATTGCTTCATGCTTCTGTTTCATAATTTTTGTTTACTAACCTAGTTCGCTCACTGTGCAGCTTACTATGTTGCCTCTTTATGTTTGCGTTTTTAAAATTAAATCGTATCATATTATTGTAACTGTTCCTCCTTTGTAAACCTCGCGAATCTTAACAATCGCGTTTACTTTTCCGCATTTAAATTTCTGCTGATGTATGACTTAAATCTCTCACACTTTCATCACTATTATTTCTGTCACATTACACACATCCGAAGGTTAGGTCTAGCCGTTTGACCGCCGTGTCAATAGTCCTCAACCTCAAAACCTCAAAACTACAACCTCACAAACCCTAATTTTCACAAATGCCTCGCCGCAGGCGCAATTACCAATTTTACCCCTAGCCTTAGGTCAAAGAGCCGCCGCGCTCATTTTAGGGTTTCCCGCCGCGGAATCCCTAACCTAACCTAACCCTAATACAATTTAACAATTCATAACGTAGAGATCGTAGTTTAGGACTCCATGTAAACGTGTCCTTAAGATACGTTTATTCCCCTTGAGACCTTGACCGCAGTCAAGAAGTCTCTAACCTCCCTTTTGAGGGGAACTACGATTACTCTGATTCCACTCCCGTAAGGATACGTAGGCACAAGATGCGATGTCTTGCCGAGTAAACTTAGAATTAACCCCTTAGGTCTCCTTTCTCACTTTTAATCCCTTAGTACATATACCTTAAGCAATAAATAAAGCAAATAGTAAACATCTGAACAAAAGGTTCCTGTAGAGTACTACAGAAGTTTAGGGTGCTAATACCTTCCCTAAATTTAACCAACCCCCGAACCCTAGATCTTTCCCCGCATTGTGTTTACGATGCAAAATAGGTTTTCCCTCTTTTGACCTTTTCCTTCGGATAAATCAAAGAGCGGTTGTGAATTGAATTGCGATTCAAACTCATTAATAGTTTGTGATCCTATTTCCACCGCAACAGATATGTTAGTAAAAACCCCGGATGATTGGAAATATGTCAAGGATTTAGAAGAGACATTTACCTCAATCTGAGGTTATAATATGGGACTAAATCCAGACAAAAGTAGGTTTGGAGTGCAAGCAGGGAAGTTCCTTGGATTTATGCTTACCAACCGAGGAATAGAAGAAAACTCGGTTAAATTCCAAGCGATCATTAATATGGGGATTCCGTCGACAGTGAAAGAGGTACAACAATTAATAGGACGTTTGGCCGCTTTATCCCATTTTTTATCTTATGCAAGGGATAAGTCAATCCACTTCTTCACGGCGGTGAGAAAATCGACGAAGTTCCAGTGGACTCTGGAGTGTGAAGAGGCTTTTAAAGAAGTAAAATGTTTCTTATCCACACCACCATCCTGGTGTGACCGAAGGAGAATCAACCCCTCATTCTATATTTAGTCCTGTTGGGTAAAGCTATGAGTTTAATACTAGTTCAGGAAACCGAGGAGGGGGAAAATCCGATATAATTTGTTAGTAAGGTGCTAAAAAGAGCATAATTTAATTACCAGAAGATTGAACGTCTCACTTCGGTGGTAGTAATTACAGCCTAGAAGTTGAGATATTATTTCCAAGGGCATCCCATCATTGGGAAAACCAACTATCCTATTATACAAGTCTTGAAGAAGCCAAATTTGGCGGGAATAATAGTCGACTGGGCGGTAGAGTTATTGGAATATGATATAAAGTTCGTACCTCGAAGCAACATTAAGTCCTAAATCATCGTTGATTTCTTGAACGAATTAAGCGCTTTGATTGCAGAAGAGTCATCATGTAAATGGATTTTGTCTATGGACGGATCCTCAAATCTCAATGGAAGTGGAATTAGGATAATGCTAAAAGGACTAGGTGACGTAGTTCTTGAATATTATTTTGTTTTAATTTTCAGGCCAACAACAAGCTGGAAGAATACAATGCTCTAATTGTAGGAATGAAGTTAGAAAGAGAGGTCAGAGCGACACATTTATCGGTCCAAATTAATTCCCAATTGATCGACAACCAATTCAAGGGAGAGTTTCAGACAAAAGACCCATCATTGATAAGATATTTACAAAACGCTCTCAATATGTTTCAAACATTTGAAGAATTCGAGATAAACCATATTCCCATGGAAGACAATACCAGAGCTGATCTTTTTGGCATGGTTGGCGAGCATTAAAGGTACTGTTTTTAACAAAATAGTACTTTAAGATGCCCTAGAAACGCCGAGTATAGAAGTTGAAGAAATTATGGTGCTGGATAAAGCTAGGGGTTGGATGACGCTGTCATACCCCAAATTTGTCCTACCTTTCTCGATTTTCTCTCTATAAGATCATCTGTCATTTGGCCATGATCTTCTGAGAGTTAGGTCACAAAATTTTGTGTGCGTCTTTACCATGACTTCTAGTGCCACTTTATTTCGAATGAATAAAATGACACAATTGGCAAGAGACCATGTGTAAGGAGTTGTGAGTGTGAGAGGTTGAGATTTCGAATCCCACCTTCTTCACTTTTTGTGGTTTTCTCTTTTATTTTTATTCTAACTTTTCTATTTTCATAAAAAAAATCACAAAAATATTTTTTTTAATTATTTAATTATTAATTTTCATATTATATTAAGGTATTTTTTATTGTTTTTTTTATACATTTTTCCATATTATTTATAAAAATATCCAGAAAAATCATAAATGCTAATCCATGCAGGCATCGAACCCGAAGGCCGGCTCAACACGAAGTTGAGAACATCTGCTAATCCAAGCAGGCATCGAATCCGAAGGCCGGCTCAACACGAAGTTGAGAAGAGAATCCGTCGATTCACAATCTGAAAGACAAAATCCGCTGGGGGAAATAATGAATTTGAGTAAGTAAACTCCGTTGGGGAGAATGATAAGATGAACATATCTGTCAATGATCTTGTCGGGGTCTGGATACGACATAGGCTTAAGAAAAACCCAATATTTGCCGGAGATACAACTGGAAACAGGAGGTAACAACCTGGCTTATGTTTCAAATGTACATGTTTGAATATGGCACAATGCTCCATACGAAATGGAAATGCTACGCATTTGGGAGGATGCCATGCACAATGCAAATGCAAAGGAACTACTCCAGCAAAATAAATGCTGAAGAGAGGAAACCAACTCCTCTGGGGACGACCGGGTGCCAAGTATAATTGGACTTTGCTGGGAGAATATGCCCTGGATGGCTTCATGGGAAAGAATCCTCCTGGGTATAACTGCTCTACAGAAAACGAAATCCACTCCGCTGGCGATCAAATCAACTCTGCTGAGGAAAGCGGCCCTGGATGGCCTACCAGAATATAATTCTTCTCGGGAACAAAATACTTGGCTGGGGAAAACGAATCCACTTTACTGGGAAACAACTATGGACGGCCTCCTAGAACAACAAAAACGCTTCTAGAATACAAAGCAAACTGCTGAGTAATAAACTCCACTGCCGGGGAAATCAGCCCTAGATGGCCTCCTAGAATAAAAAAAACTCTTCTAGGATACAAAGAAAACCGCTGAGGAATAGCTCCACTCTACCAGAGATTCCGCTCTACTGAAGATTGAATCTTCTACCTGCTAGAGATAATGAATAAGATTTACTGGGAAGCTATCCCAAAATTTCTCTACTGAGGATGGAGAATAACAATCCCTGAGTCAATCCCCCTCTGCGGGGAAGCAAACTACTCCGCTGACTTCGCTGGGGATTAGGCAATGAGGGAATTAGCATTGATCTCTGCTTGGGGAAAAATAAACTCAATAATATCTACCACCGCTTGGGTAATTAGTCAATGACCTAGACTGTGAGGGGAATGGAGTCAAAAGATTTAGACTCTATGGGGAAACAAAACTCTTCACTTGCTCCACTGCTGGGGGATAATCCCAAGTCTACCTGTCAATGGATAGGTGCACACGACGACTGGGGAGCCTCAGTTTCGACCTTCTGGGGATAACCCTGATGTCAACCTGCTAGGGGGTAAGATACATGCATTTGAACTACTGAGAATAGGTGTAGTTCAGATCCAACATTATCCGTCAATAATTTGACTAATAACGACTTACGGAAGTCTCGTAATCGACCAAAAAGATAAAAATGGAATAAATGCCCAATAACAAATGAAAAATAAAATCTATCTCTAAAATACTCTAAAAGAAATATTAATAAAACTTCTAAGCAATATTGAAATTTAAAAAGATAATACATATATATAAACTCTAAAGAAATTTAAGAAAATATTAATATATATAACTTAAAACAAAACTATAATATATTTACATATTATATATAATATATACATATTAACTAATATAATATATTTTCATATTAAAATTAAATAAGAAAAAAGAAGAGGTGTAAGGAGATCCAAGGGGGAGTACGGTCCATAAAACAAAACCAAATGGGCTACAAAGCCCAATAACAGTCACCAACCAACAATAAAACAAAAGAACCACACGTCCTTCTCCTTCTCCAATGTTTCGCTCATCACCTCTCTCACTCTCAGTTCATCAACAAATTCAACATCTCTCTCTCCAATTTGTTTCTGTTTGAACTTTCTTCTCTCGTGTTTTGATCTCTCGCTAAGTTTGATGAAGAAGGTATCATGAAGATGATGAAATGGGTTTTGAAAAAAATGGGTTGGTTCGTTGAGGATGGTTCTTTTTATGGAGTTTGAGGTTGAGTTAGTTTGAGGAAGATTTGGAGGATGGTGGTTAATGAAGAAGATGAGGTTTCGATGGTGAATCTGGTTTGATGGAGTGATTTGCTTGGTTTGTCGTTGATGGTAGTTCCGGATTTGAGGTTTGGGAAGTTCATCAATGGTGGTTTGCTGGGTTTGAAGTTTGAGTGAGGAGGCGGAGGAAGGTGCGATGGGTTGTGTTTATTGGAAATCTGGGTTGGTGTTGACGAAGTTTGAAGGGCGAAGATGGTGATGGCACGGTGAGTCTTTGCGAGTGAGGTGAGGGTTGGAGTTTGATGATAACGTTGGAAGTTTTATAGGTGGTAGAAGGTGATTGAAACGGAAGCTGATGAAATTCTAGGTTGAGTTGACGAATGTTAATGGAGGGTTGTTGATGAGGTTGATGATGTTTGGTGAGTTTCAAAGGATGTTGTTCATTGAAGAAGTTATAAAATGGGGTTTCGGTTTGAGAGGTTTGATGTTGATGAAGATCTGGGTGTCTTTCAAAAAATGATTGAGGTGGGTTTTTGTGTTGAAGAGATGATGATGATATTTTGGACGAAGGAAGAAGGAGGTTATTGCTGAGGAAGAAGGGGCGGCTGTGCATTCTAGGGTTCTCTTGGTCTGAGGAAGGGGTACATGAACAGTGCTATATACCCTTGAAAATGGACACGTGGCATGACTGTTAAGACTTAATGACCGAGTTAATTAATAAAACCGAAGATTAACGATGATGTTGAATGATTAATTGGATGATAATACTCTACACTAAAAACTAAATTAATTCTACAAACCAAATCCTAATTAATAGTAATGTAATTCTAACAACTAATAAATAAATAACTAGTTAACTCTAATTAACAGAAAATAACTCTAATATCTATTCTTAAAAATAAAAATCTATATTCTATCCATGTTATTTCTATAAATTATTAAACAAATAAAAAACTATTTTCTATTTAAAAACTAATTCTATTAAAACTCTATATAAACTAAAAAATATTCTAATATCTAAAAACTATTTAAAATGCTATATCAAAATAACAAAAACTTATTCTCTAAACAAAATTCTAAATAAAACTAACAGCCATATTATAAAGCTATAAAAAAGCAGAAAATAAGAATAAAATCACACAAAGCAGTGAAATAAAAACGAAACGATCGGGCAAACACCGAAACACAAACAAAATTATCAGCACAGACCGGACCAACAGAACGAGAACAAACTCTGCTCGATTCCAAAATAAATCTCCTTATTTGAACTGGTTTAAAACGCCTGAAACGCGAGCAAAGCGGCTGTAATCCCGATAATCCACTCTGACTGATAACATGCACAGTATGCGGTAAATGATATGCAGATGCAAATGAAATGAAACATAAGTCAAGCACAAGAAAAAGGTTGGTCAAATTTTGGGGTACAACAGCTGCCCCTATTCAAACGACTTGGACCTGAAGGGATGAAAAGTGAACGACTTTCAAACATTCAAGGTAGAAGGCGGTTAAATACAAAAGAAACCAGAAATTTGCCAACCGCAACAAGAAACTGTAAGAAGATCCACCAGAGTGGAAACAAGGATCCCTGGAGAATTTGTATCTGATGGTTGCAATAACAATGAGCTAATTCATTACCAATTAGAATGCGTCGACACGCAGTCGGAAGAAACATCTGCTAACACGCAGGCAACGATATTACATCGGTAAGATCATCTGACCTCGCCGTCAGACATTTGTTAAACAAACAGGCATCGAACCCGAAGGCTGGTGTTGCACCCCAAATTTTGACCCCTTAGATCCTCATCATAATTTTAGGATCATACTCATTTGATTATCTAACCTTAACCTATTTCAAGTTGGTCTTTGTTAAGATACAGGAATTAGGGTTCCGTACAGCCGAGAATCGAGATTTCGAGAGTTTAATCAGTCAACGTATTGGATTGGTTCTCCATGAAATAAGTCTCCACATCATCAAATATACTCCATTGGATCAAGTATGAATCCAATTTGAGGTTGTCACCCCAGGATCAAGAACAGCGCAGTTCAAGATACCCGATTATGGTTTTCGATTAGGAAAAGTCAACTGTAGTTTGACTTTTGATTTAAATGGTGTTCTAATGGTGGGATCATGGTCCATAAAGTTCATATGGCTTATTAAAGTCTACTCAATAAGTTTCAAGGCCTCAAAAGACCCAGAACATCAACAGTCGACTCAGTAGTCATCGATCGATCGTTCGGTTGACCGAAAAGTCAACTCTTCACTCATAAGGAAATTGACCTCAAAGTATGAAGCAAAAATGTTCCTAGTAACATATTACACCTGTACATGAAGTTTCATGACCATTGGATCAAGGATTGAGGAGTAATCGAAGAATCGGGAAATTAGGATTTTGAAAGGGGCAAGACCATAACTCCCTAACCACATATCCAATTGAGTTGGTTCAAAGCTCATTGGAAAGATCTTGACAAGTCCTACAAAAGTCCCACAGTGGTACATGAGCAGAAAATGCATAGATTTGAAGTTATGACCAAATTCATTACAAGAGGGAAAAATAACAGAAAAATTCTAAGTTATTGGCCTTTTAGGCATGTTTTTCAGCAACTTTGAGAGGTTGTTTGACCTAGTTCCATTGGGAATCTGAAGATCATGAAAGCATGAAAGTTGTAGAGCTACATGAGGGCTTTCCAAAATGTACTAGAATTCCTCCATAGACCTTATGAGTTGAGAGTTATGGATCCAACAAGATGAGGTTTCAACACTTGAGTCCAACAGTTTCACTTTTTCACAAACTCACCTTTTGATCACTTGAGCTATTCTCATCCTTTGGATCATGTTTGTATCTGATATTTAGGGATTATGATGAAGGAAAATTCAGAAGAAGTGAGGGATTTGAAAGGTATGGCAAGTTGCAAGGAAGGTTGCAATATTTTATTCAAAGAAAATCAATGAGAAAAGAGAAACTTTCCATGAAATCTGCAGCTGCTGCTTCCCTACCCTCTATGCTCCCTTCAATCACTTCATGTCCCTCATTTTACTTGAGTTTTTTACTGCAATGAACCAAGGGAGTGATGTATTCAGCTGCCATACAATCTTGAATGAGATCTCATTTTCAAAACTCCCACCAAAAGTGCCAAAGTACCAATCTGCCCCAAGCCTTGCCTTGCCTATAAATAGAGGTTCCCTTTATGTTGAAAGGTACACCAGAGCACTCTATATCCCAAGAGAAACTCATTTCTCTCCTACTACCTTGCATTTTCTTACAAGTGAAGAAAACCATCCCAAAATACCTCAAAAACCTGCCTTGAGCAAAACAGCTTCCAAATCCATTTTCACCCACTCAAAATCACCATAAACCATCCACACAATCCACAAATGATGTGTGGGAGGTGTTCAAGCTTTTAAACCAACCAAAAACCTAGTATTTCCAAAAGTCAACCCTCAACCTTAGAGAACTTTGACTTTTTGCATAAAACAAGGGAGTTCTTTGTTTAGGCTTGTTTCAACCCTCATGACACCTCAAACACCTTGGATATAAGGTGTGTCAACTGTCCAAAACATTTAAAAACAACTGCATCATCATTTGGTGGATCTGTCACAAAGATCCATTTGTTGCTTCAAGTGTAAGAAACTTGCTTTTACACCAAGACTTGCTTGTAAGAGGTTGAAGCTACTTAGACTGTGTATTTTTGGCGTGGAGCAGCTATTCCAGACATATACTCTCAACTAGGAAGCTTATCATTAAAGATTACATTGGAAGTCTTCAAGAGGTAAGTGAGCTCTATTCAATATACTCATTGTTCTGGCATCTTGATCATGTTTAATGTGCATAAGTTTAGAGCTTGCCTAGAATCCTTAAGTCATGTATGAACTTGGCTTGTGTTTGTTCACACAAATTTGCAACTGTCTTAAAGTTTGATTGTTGGATTTGTGTTATGGTACTTCCATTTTGAACCATATGTTATTTCTGTCTAGATGTGAGTTGTTACTTATGTTTAGATTCAGTTATAGGTGATTTTTAGTTATAGCATCTTTTTGGATCATTTGTGTGCTTGAGCTTGGTCTTTAACATATTTTAAACATGCTTGTAAGTTTGTTCTGCCTCATTGGACTTGTCAAAGGTTATTGGGATGACTCATGTGATGTTGATGACCAATGCCTATTTTTTACTGTCATGAGGTTGTAACCATCATGTGAAGTATGTAATGAACTGGTTGTTGGATGAATTAACATTGTCATGTTTAAAGCTTGTAATTGTCCTGTTGGAACTATGTTTAATTTTGATTTGTTTAACTTCTATTTGTTTACATTAGAGTGGTAACTTTCATTTAAAGCATGCTTTGGCTTAATGTTGGCATTTTTTATGTCAAAGAATTTGCTGATGTTTCTGCTAAATGATTTGTTGTAAGAAAAACTGATTAATCATGTTTAGGAATATAAGTTGGTGGGACTGCTGTCTAGATCAATTTGAGTGTTGTGTGTGTGTGTTTTGTCTTTGTGAAGGCACTGTTGTTAGAACTCATTATGAATGTTGTTGAAACATGATACATTTATACTTACTGTCATGAGCTTGTAAGCTATCATATGCTTGAAGTTTTGGAGATAGTTGTTGGTTTGGAGCACTGACATGTTTAAGTTCATAACTGTGCTATTATGAAATATGAGTTTGTCAACTCATGTGCTGACAGATGTGTGACTGCCACTAGGGCAATGTGGATATGATGCCACTTTTGTAAAAGTAACTACTGTTGAATGTGTATGCATTATGATAATGTGCATAGAGCACTTAATGAGTTTTTGCCATTGACATTGTTATGTTAAAAAAACCACAAGGAAACTGTTTTTGGAATCTGTCTAACATTAACTGTTGTTGTTTCTGTTTTCAACCAATGCCTCTTTAATCTTGTTTTCATATCAAAAGACTTTTTATAAGTTGCTATTAGAATTATAATTGGATGTGGATGAAAAACACCAAGAACATGCTGCTGTCAAAATGTCCAGCCTTCATATCTCACTGCTTGCATTATGATTTGTGTTTATCAACACTGATTTCTTTATTAAGACTTCCATTGGATTTTTCAAAACTCATAGCATATTGGTTAAGTCTTTGGTCTGAGAAACATTACACATTTGGCTCTGTGCTTACTGTCATGATCTGAAGTTTGTTAACCTCTGATCCATTTTTTTGTTTCATTATGTTACCATGTTGGTCTATTTTGTAGAATCCATTTGCATTAATACTGTCACTACATGAGATTTAGATTTGTTTGTTTGTACCTGAACCTTGCCTTTGGATCTGTTCAGTTTTACATTAGTACCACAAGTTATGACCATGTGTTTTAATGGATGATTGTCAAACTGTTTACCAATGTATTGTGCATACCTCCACCATATATGTTTTGAGAAACAATGTTTTGAAAACCTGCCATTAGATTTGCTTATAGACCATTTGAGTTGAAAGCATGTGTCAATATGTCTTTTCATTTCTGTTTTGAATTACTTGCTGTCAATAGATGCTTTTGTTTTCATCAACTTTGTAGCAAGTTATGTAGCATTATTTTGCCAACTGTTTCCATACCTTGTTGTCATAAATCAAATGTTTTGGCATTGGTTAGACATTTTGCTTTTATAACACCATTACACTATCATTGCAACTTGATAGCCACTTCATGGTACAGTAAGGGTTTGAGTTTGCCTCATTGAGCATAATCATGAATTGCACATTTTAAACTTGTGTATATTTGAAATGTAACCTGTTCATATCGGCTTTGATCACTAATCTTCAAATGCATCTCAAACTTCATTTTTGCAGTTGCTACCCTATTTATAGTTAGGGGCACAATTTGAGAAAACTAAATGCACCATCCTTTTCCTTGTCAAAAATCACACAAGTTAGACTTTGAGTTTGTTAAATTTGATGATGTTTTGACCTATTTTGCATGTTCACGTTTTTTTGCCATAGTTGTCTTAATGCATCTTGCGTGTGCCATCGTATTTTCCATTGTGAGTTTTATTTTGAAAAATGGTTGACACCATCCTTTTCCTTGTGAAATTTCAAGCATGTTTGACTTTTATTTTCTGAAAATTGGTTATGTCTTGAGGAAGTTTGGATTCAAATCGTTTTGGAGTTTCCACTTGAGTTGCCTTGAAGGAATTGCCCAGAATTGTTGCTTTGTTAAGTACATATTTAATTGGGGTGGCATAATACACGGATGTATCGCCACCCCAGTGGTTATGCCTTCACTCTCATATTGCCTTGCATCGCTATGTCATGGGTTCGACCCATGTGGAGATCAACCCTTTTATTTTTTTTCCATATTTTCCATGTTGTAACATTTTTATCTCTGTTGTTCCTCAAATAACACGCGTGCGCCTTGGCTCACTTGGTAATATTTTGAGTTGGCAATTCAAAGGTGGTGGGTTCAACACCCACCAAGCGCATCTCCCATCTTTTTATCACTTAAATATTTGATTTTTCTTCAAAATTCAAAATCTCATAACTTTGTCAATATTTATCATTTGTGAATGATTCTTTTTGCATTGGTCTTGTATTGTTGCATAGTTTCACATGGTATTTTAATATCCTAGAACTTTCATTTTTGAAAACACTTTGCATTGAGATTGTCATGTTTCTTTGTTAGGGTTTTTACCCTCCTTTGTATTTCAAATTTGTTGATTCTTAAATTTGTTGTTGTGCTTGATGTGAGCTTTGGTTTGTCAACTCCTTTGTGCATGTGATTATAATTACTTTGGCTTGTAAGCATTGTCTTTGTTCCATTTCATTTTTAAATTCCCATGAAGTTTTGAACTTCTCCTTTACAATTGTTGTGACATTGTTTAGGAATGATGCCTGTAAGTATACATGTCATCCTATAAGCCCTATTAAACCTCATCTTTGTTAAGATGCATCTTTGTTAAGATCCCCTTCCATCTTTGTTAAGATATATCCCCATCTTTGAGATATGTGTGTGGTTATAACCTCCTTATGTTTAAGTCTTGTAAGAACTTCCCCCTTACTTGATATTGTGATATGCTTGCATGTTCTTGGTTGTGACCATCTATCTTGATTGATATCATTAATATTGTAATGCTTACTTTGGTTGTAACCATTCATCCTGATTCAAATACTTACTTATTATAATATGCTTGATTATGCTTGGTTGTAACCATATCCCTTGTATTCATCATGTGTGAATGATTTTGCTTTGTTAAGTTTATTTCCCCAAAGTGATGGAACTCTTTAGTTCTCATCCCAGTTGCCTCCTCTTTTCCCTTCCAAAGGAAAGTCTCTCTATTGACCCTTGGGTCATAGATAGCTCAATACACTCATAGGTCTGGATAAAACCTTCCCCCCTTTTTGGTCTGGATATAACCAATAAGACTTAACATCATAGGTCTGGATAGAACCTTCCCCCCTTTTGGTCTGGAAAGAACCAATTGATCCTTATTATGTAGTTCGTGCCCGAACTACGACCGCTCTGATTTCTCATTGGATAATGAGCATACGTAGGCACAAGATGCGATATCTTGACGAGCAACCTTCCCCCTTCTTCCTCCTTTTGGTCTGGATAGAACCAATTGGTCTTACAACATAGAGATAGGTAGAGTTTGGTTAACTCTATGTAAGAATCATGGAAATGATTACTTACTCCCCTTTCTTGAGTTTTCAATGTAGATCTAGAGAGTTTGGATAAACTCTACACAAGCATGGATATGTTTGTTCCCCTTGGAACCTTGATCATAGTCAAGTGCTCTTCATCCCTTGTGAGGTGAACTATGATTGCTCTGATTCTATCCTAGTAAGGATACGTAGGCAGAGGACGCGATGTCTTTGCGAGCAAACTTAGAAACTATCCTTAGGTATTTACCTTCACCTTTTACTTAATCCCAACACCTAGCAAACATTTAGCAAACTTAGCATGCAAACAGATAAAAGGTTCCTGTAGAGTACTACAGATGTTTAGGATGTGAAATACCTACCCTAGGCATAACCAACCCCCGATCCCCGAATCTCTTAGCGTTGTTGTTACATCGTGCAAAAGGTTCTTTCTTTCTTTAGACATTTCCTTTGGATAAATTAAAGTCCGGTTGTGAATTTAAGAATTAAAGATTCAAGTTAATCAATAGCTTGGTATCACGATTCTCATCGCAACAGCTGGCTCAACCCGAAGTTGAGAAGAACATCTCACCTCACCGTCAGGCATCTGTTAAATAAAAACATGCATCGAACCCGAAGGCCGGCTCAACCCGAAGTTGAAAAGAACATATGACCTCGTCGTCAAACATCTGTTAAATAAAAACAGGCATCGAACTCGAAGGCCGGCTCAACCCGAAGTTGAAAAGAAAATCTGACCTCGCTGTCATGCATCAGTTAAATAAAATAGGCATCGAACCCGAAGGTCGGCTCAACACGAAGCTGAGAAGAAAATCTGACCTCGTCATCAGTCATCTGTTAAATAAAACAGACATCAAACCCGAAGGTCGGCTCAACACGAAGCTGAGAAGAAAATCTGACCTCGCCGTCAGTGTGAAGGAATTCGTTGGTGAATTATGAACTTGAAATTGAACTCCGTTGAAGAGAATGATAAGATGAACACATCTATCAATGATCTTGCTGGGGTCTGGATGCCACACAGGCTCAAGAAAAACACTGATATTTGTCGGGAACTGGATATCGCACGGGCTTAAGAAAATACACTGATATCTGCTAGAGACTGGATACTGCACGAGCTTAAGAAAATACGCTGTCGTCTACTAAAGATGCGACTGGAAACAAGTGGTAACAACCTGGCTTATGTTTCAAATGCACATGTTTAAATATGGTGTAATTCTCCATACGAAATGGAAACGCTACGCGTTTGGTAGGATGTTATGCATGATGCAAATCCAAAGGAAACACTCCAGCAAAATAAATGTTGAAGAGAAAGGAACCAACTCCGCTGGGGATGACCGAGGTGTCTGGTACGTTTGGACTTTTGCAGGGAGAAATAAGCCCTAGATGGCTTCCTGGAAAATAACTCTCCTGGGTAAACTGTTTTGCTGAGAATAAGATTCACTCCGCTAGGGATCACAAAATCAACTTTGGTGAGGAAAGCGGCTCTGGATGGCCTACCAGAATACAACTCTTCTGGGGAACAAACAACTTGGTTGGGGAAATGAATCCACTCTACTGGGGAGGTCAGCCTGGATGGCCTTTCAGAATATGACTCTAATGGGGAAGTAAAGCAAACTGTGGGGACTTACTCCACTCCGTCGGAGATTCCACTCTGCTAGAAATTTGAATCCACTCTGCTAGGGATAATGAAGAAGACTTACTGGGGAGACATCCCAAACTTTCTCTTCTAAGAATGGAGAATAACAACCCTCAGGGTCAATCCCATTCTGCGGGGAAGGAATCATTCCGCCGACTTCACTGGGGACCCGCAGGGGATGAAAATTAAGTGGGGAAATATCCCGAAGGAAGTTCACTCTGACGAATACCAATGACCAACTGGATTCTTCTACGAACCACAACTCCGTTGGGGATCGCCCAAATGAGGGAATCAACATCTACCTCTGCTTGGGGAAATCAGCAATAAACTCAATAATATCAACCTCTGCTTGGGGAATTGAGTCAGTATCATAGACTCTGTGGGGAAATAACACTGAACCCATACCACTGCTGGGGGAATAGTCCTAAATACCTACTGGGGATAATCACAATCTCAACCTGTTGAGGAGAAACTAGTCATAATCTGCTGGGGAGAAACTAGTCTCAGTCCGCTAGAGATAAGTGCAACTCAATCTGCTGGGGAGAGCTTTCTGATCTGACATCATTACCTTGTGGGGATACAGAATCTCAACCATGGGGAAATGAGACCAATCGAGCCTCGTGTCGGGGAATATGATAGCATGTGAGTCACTGGGAATAATTGCGCCAAGTACGGTTGGGCTTTTGGTATGGGATAGGACCAGGTTTAAGTCGGTTGGGATTTATTTGAGTTACCAACAAAAGTGGATTTCAAAGGGGAATTACTAGACGAGAACTAGTATTCGAGGGTAGGCAATCAGACGAGAACTGGTGGCAAAAAGGTTAAGTCGTCAGATGAGAACTGACTTCTAGTTTTGGTATCAGACGGGAACTGATTTCTGGTTTTCCAGATGAGAACTGGACTTTGAAACTGTGTTTGCCAGACGAGAACTGGTTAAATAGTAGGCTAAAGAAAGGGTGACCAGACGAGAACTGGTTTAAAAGTTTGACATGTACCAGACGGGAACTGGTGTTTACTGAAGAGTTGACCAGACGAGAACTGGTTTGGAGGTTTGCCAGACGAGAACTAGGCTTTGGAGGTGATTTTGATTACACGGTTCTGACAGGTAACAGGTTCAGGTTATAGGATGAGGTGATGATACGATTCCCCGACACTTAACGTTTGCTGACGGAAATGCACTCGCTTGAGTAACTTGCCCCTGTGTAGTGCAACTTGCCCTTGTCTGACTCTCGGGAGGTTTCACCTTAAAAGGAAAGTAGCTTGCCATGAGATGGCCTCGAGATGGCTTGCCCCAGAATCTGTACCACGAAAGGATTCAATCTTGATTAACTAACTCTCAGAATGATTGGCTTCAATACACTCTTGAAGTGGCTTGCCCCTGGCTGAGCGTTGAAGCGACTTAACTTGCCCTGATTGAGCACTAGAGGGATCTGCCCTCAACTCAAAGAAAATCTGAGTGACCTGCCCCTGATTGGTGGAGTCGAGATGGTTACTCACTTCTGATCAACTGCTTCTTGAATGATCTGCCCATAATCAACCGATGCTTCAGGACTTGTCTCAGACTGACTGATTTACAACTCACTGGATGTCAATGCCCCAAATCTATAGGGTTTCCATGTATACACAATTCTGGTCCAGACTGCTGAACGATTCATTCCTGTTTGACTACTTCCTGTTGGAATTTCTTCAATGCAAACTACTGACCTACAATTAAAATTGTTTGTTCACGAATGGTAATTTTAATGCGGTGTTCATGCAAATTTTGAAAGAAATGCCACATATTAAGTGTCGTGACAGTGAGATGAATGAACAATAAGTCCAATCGTAGTGTTGATTGATTGGTGTGAAGATACAACAAGGATATGATTAGAAAATCATGTAGGAGTCAGGTTACTCAACCTAATTGTAGTATGCCTTCAGAATAAACCCTGCCTCAATTAGGTCTTTCGAGGGTTGAATCGTGTTTGGGTTCACGGTTATTGAAACAAAGGATATTTGGCTCAAAGTATGATTTGTATAAGCCCTCACCTTTTCAAAAGGTTTATTGAATGGTAGGAGTGACGGTTAAGGAACCCACAAGGTTTTCAGAGTGACAATTACTCCTTTTGTCTTCTGTGTCAGTATTAGTCACACGACTTTGTTCTTGTTTAAGGATTTTTTTCTTCTGAGATCCTTTCTTTTTATTCTTTTATTCCCTAACTTTTGCCTGAACTGATTTTTTTTCGAATTTTTGATTTCAAAGTCCAGCGGGATTCCCTAATTGTTGCCTAAGTCATTGTTTTCTATCTTTTCAACTTAGCGGGCTTTTTTTTTCTCTTTTTTTTTAAACAAGTCGTGTGACACTGGTTGTCTTAATTTCTTCGAAAAGGTTGTAACTGTCTCACTCTTGATTGGTGAGGTTTAACCATTGTGGTTGATGAGGGATGACCTCTTGAGAGGGATAAGATATGATTGGTCCTCGAATGGGGACACTCCTCTATAAAATTTGAACGTTCTGTCAAATTAACTGACAACTACCCTACCCTAAGTTAAGATGTGAGGGTTTGTAAATCCGAAGAAACTCCTACTTTTAGGCTCGAAGTGGTTAAGTAGGGGCTAACTCCTTATCTCTCTGGTGTTTAGAGGATTTGAAACAATGCCTATATGTCATCAACAAGATTTCATCCGAAAGCATACGATCAACAATTATGAGTTTTCAGTTTTCGTCATCCTCCCTCCAATCTTTTCTAAACAATAGTGATGAAGTGGCGTGAATAAGAGGTGCATGTGTCTGTGCTTTGTGATAAAAGTGAGCGAAGGCAACATGATTAATTCAGAAAAATGCATAATCACTTCATTAGTATTACCATTCAAAACAACAGTGTTTAAAAGCAAGTAGTAATTAATAAGAGAAAACTACAAATGCAAATGATAAAAATGCCCCAGGACTACCAATGTTGAGGACGTCTGCCTGTCTGGACCACTGACTTCTGGAAATGACCCTTGGAATCTTAGAGGTTAAATAACTTAGAGGTTGACATGAACCACCAAACTTCCTTCTGGAAAAGAAATGCACCCTTTGTCAATCAACTGTTGCACTTTGGCTTGGAAAGCTTTGCAATCTTCAGTTGAATGCCCCATGGATCCTCCATGATATCCATACTGTACATGGGGGTTGTACCCAGGAGGGTAAGGTTCTGGAACAGGCTTAAGAGTCTTAGGCTCCACCAATGAGTTCTGAACCAGATGCAACAGAAGTTGATTGTACGACACAAGAACTGGATGAAGAGGAGCATTCCTTCTTTCCAAGTTGCTATGAGGCCTATTCTGATTCTGGTGCTGGTTCAGATAACCTCGGACATTGGCTCATTGATTTTCATGAGAAGCGACCCAAGGCTTCTGATGTGGAGCCCTAGGCACGATTGTCTGTCCAAAATGATGTGACACAGAAGATAATGACCGATGAGAAGATGAAGAACCAAAAGATTTCACCGATTCACCCCGAGAATAACCAACATCTGCCATGACTGCGTTGATTACATCTTCTTCTTCCTGGGAAATACCGAGGGATTTAGTTTCACTGGCATGACTGTGTGAGACATCTTGAATTTTTCCAATCTTTATGCCATTCTCAACGCGTTCTCCTGTTATTACCAATTCAGAGAAACTTGGTGCAATCCCAAGCATCCTTTCAAAGTATAGGCTCTGCAACGAGTCTATGAACATATCAGCTAACTCTTGGTCTAGAAGTGGTGGTTGCACTTTGGAAGCAAACTCTCTCCATCTCTGAGCATACCTTCCGAAGGGTTCATTGTTCTCTTGAGACAAACCTTGCAACTGCATGTGACTGGGAGCCATGTTAAGATTATATTCGTACTACTTCAGAAAAGCCTTGGCTAAATCCAACCATGATCAGATCTGACTACTCTCTAACTGCATATACCAACTCAAAGATGCCCCAATCAGACTGTCCTGAAAACAGTGAATCATAAGCTTGTCATTATGCACAAACGAAGCCATCCTTCTGCAAAACATTACCAAATGTTGCCTCGGGCAACTATCTCCTTTGTACTTCTCAAACCTCGGTGCTTTGAAATTTGGGGGTATCACTAGGTCGGGAACCAGGCACATGTCTGAAGCGTTGAGACTAAAAGAATCTTTAACTTCCAAGGCTTTCAGTTTTTCATCCAACACATGAAACCTTTTAGCGTAGTCAAGAGCTCTCGGGTCCTTAGTCTTCACCGTTGGGACCTCTCCCTTGGAATTCAGCATAGAAGAAGCAACATCATGACAATTTGTAGTATTCGAGGAACGTTCACTTCGGACAACAAACTGTTCATGTAGATCTTGATTCTCAACAGAGGGCTGCACAAGCTGAACTTCAGTAAGATTGTTCACTTGTGGAAGATCTTCATCAGGCAAAGAACCATACAGAGGGTTGGTCATCACAGTAAAACCTGATGGGCTATCAACATTTTGGAGAACCTGATGGGCTATCCAACACTACTCTCCACTCTAATGCTATGTTTATTCTCAAGCCTGGGTTTTGGCTTATCTCTCAAAGGAACAACCACCCAATAGCACAACAACAACAACATAATAATAAAGTGCAGAAAATGTAAATACAACAATATACAAATATACAACACACAAATATACACACCCACAGACAAGCAAAAAAACGCTAGGATTGACTCGCATAAGGGATGGGAATTTCCCCAACAGAGTCGTCAGCTGTCGCATCGCTGCGAAAAAGAGAGCCGGCAAGGACAGAAGAGTCGTCAATGTTCGTTATTTATCCCAAAGAGAGGTAAAGGAAACAATAAGAGAAAACCTACAAAGAAGGGAAAAGACAGGTCATCGCAACCAAATCTTGGGTTCGGGAGTCGGTTACGCAAGGGGAAGGTATGAGAACCCCTCACGCCCGTTGTACTCAACGAGATCCATGCTTGTTAGCTAGTCTATAGATGAAAAAAAAACTATCTACGGGTGCTACTGCTAACAGAAAGAACTGACTTGATAGGACATCGCTGCCCTATGCCTACGTATTCCCTCGTGCAATGGGAAAGTCAGAGTCAATGTAGTTTGCAAAACTATAAGGGACGCTGTTCGCCAAGACATCACTGTCTTGTGCCTACGTATCCTCGTTTGGTACGAGAAATCAGAGCAAACGTAGTTCGGCCTAACTAGGGGAAAACAGGGTGTTCTCGACCACGCGGGGCGAGAGAAAAGGTTCGGGTAGACGATACTAGCGTACACATTCTAGCAGTTAGGTGTATTGTTGCTCGACCATTGGAGACTTAGGCGTTACATGTTTGCAGTAGAATGGACGTAGCATGTCCTGGGTTAAAAGGTATGGGAGCCTAAAGGGTGAGAAAGAAAGAAAAGTGCTCGCTAGGATTATTGCAATCATATGCCTACGTCTTCTCAACAGATATGAGAAATCAGAGTAGCCGTAGTTCGGCTAACTACGGGAAAATGGGGTGTTCTCGATCGCACGGGGGCAAGAGAAAAGGTCTGGGTAGACGATGCTAGCGTACATATTCTAGTAGTTAGGTGTATTGTTGCTCGACCATTGGAGACTTAGGCGTTACCTGTTTGCGGTAGAACGGACGTAGCATGTCTTGGGAGAAAAGGTACAGGGAACCTAAAGGTTTAGAACAACAGGCTAGTCTCGATTGCACGGGGGCAAGAGAAGGGGAGGTTAGTCGTTAGTGGGAAAGTCTCGATCGCACTAGGGCGAGAGAAAAGGGAAATTAGTTGTTAGTGTGCTCGCCAAGACATCGTGTCTTGTGCCTACGTATTCTCAACGGGTATGAGAATTCAGAGCAGCCGTAGTTCGGCTAACTACAAGAAAACAGTCTCAATCACACGGGGGTGAGAGAAAAAGGGATTAGGACACACACGTTAAATCCTAAGACGTAGGAGCGAATGCGTCTCATATTTCCCAAAGGGCATATGCTAAACACTATAGACGAGAGAGAGGAAGCCCCCACTCATCATTTCCACATATCTATTGCTTACAGCTCACAACACTCGGCAGTTAATTAAAAAGATTAAAGTTAGAAAATGTTACCGAACGGAGTGGTTCCGTTGACCCTTGACATTGTATGCAAGCTCATTTCCAAGCTTCCCCTCTTTGATCCTTGATGATGATGTTTTAAAATGCGGTTCAAAAGGGTCAAAGTGAATTGAGTCGGGTCTAATATGACGCTAAACCGTCGTAGCTCGACTTATGAGGGAAGTCAAACTATAGGAGGCCGCGTATTGATATTCGTGCTATGGACAAGATAGAGAAATGATATTGAGGATCATTCTCCAATTGAATCGTGTCGCACGGACCAAAACAGAAATGGGGTCTCGTTTTACGGATACAAGACTTCATCAATCTCAGAAAGTAAAAAAAAAAATCGAAAGAAGAAGAAATGAGGAGAGAAAAGAGGTGGTCTCGGATCCAACACTATCCATCAATAATTTGACTAATAACGACTTACGGAAGTCTCGTTATCGACCAAAAAGGCAAAAATGGAATAAATGTCCAATAACAAATGAGAAATAAAATCTATCTCTAAAATAATCTAAAAGAAATATTAATAAAACTTCTAAGAAAAATTGAAATTTAAAAAGATAATACATATATATAAACTCTAAAGAAATCTAAGAAAATATTAATATATATATATATATATATATATATATATATATATATATATATATATATATATATATATATATATATATATATATATATATATATATATATATATATATATATATATATATATATATATATATATATATATATATATATATATATATATATATATATATATATATATATATATATATATATATATATATATATATATATATATATATATATATATATATATATATAAAACTTAAAATAAAACTATAATATATTTACATATTATATATAATATATACATATTAACTAATAATAATATATTTACATATTAAAATTAAATAAGAAAAACAAAGAGGGGTAAGGAGGTCCAAGGGGGAGTACGGTCCATAAAACAAAACCAAATGGGCTACGAAGCCCAATAACCGTCAGCCACCAAAAATAAAACAAAAGAACCACATGTCCTTCTCCTTCTCCAATGTTCCGCTCATCACCTCTCTCCCTTTGCTCGAAAACCTCTCTCCCTCACTCTCAGTTCATCAACAAATTCAACATCTCTCTCTCCAATTGGTTTCTGTTTGAACTTGCTTCTCTCTTGTTTTGATCTCTTGCTGAGTTTGATGAAGAAGGTATCATGAAGATGGTGAAATGGGTTTTGAAAAAAATGGGTTGGTTCGTTGAGGATGGTTCAATTTATGGAGTTTGAGGTTGAGTTAGTTTGATGAATATTTAGAGGATGGTGGTTAATAAAGAAGATGAGGTTTCGATGGTGAATCTGGGTTGATAGAGTGAGTTGCTTTGTTTGTCGTTGATGGAAGTTCTGGATTTGAGGTTTGGGAAGTTCATCAATGGTGGTTTCCTGGGCTTGAAGTTTGACTGAGGAGACGGAGGAAGGTGCGATGGGTTGTGTTTATTGGAAATCTAGGTTTGTGTTGACGAAGTTTGAAGGGCGAAGATGGTGATGGCGCGGTGAGTCGTCGCGAGTGAGGTGAGGGTTGGAGTTTGATGATAACTTTGGAAGTTTTCTGGGTTGTAGAAGGTGATTGAAACGAAAGCTGATGAGGTTCTGGGTTGAGTTGACGAATGTTAGTGGAGGGTTGTTGTTGAGGTTGATGATGTTTGGTGAGTTCCAAAGGATGTTGTTCATTGAAGAAGTTATAAAATGGGTTTTCGGTTTGAGAGGTTTGATGTTGATGAAGATCTGGGTGTCTTTCAAAAAATGATTGAGGTGGGTTTTTGTGTTGAAGAGATGATGATGATATTTTGGACGAAGGAAGAAGGAGGTTATTGCTGAGGAAGAAGAGGCGGTTGTGCATTCTAGGGTTCTCTTGGTCTGAGGAAGGGGAACATGAACAGTGTTATATACCCTTGAAAATGGACACGTGGCATGTCTGTTAAGACTTAATGACCAAGTTAATTAATAAAACTGAAGATTAATGATGATGCTGAATGATTAATTGGATGATAATACTCTACACTAAAAACTAAATTAATTATACAAACCAAATCCTAATTAATAGTAATGTAATTCTAACAACTAATAAATAAATAACTAGTTAACTCTAATTAACAGAAAATAACTCTAATATCTATTCTTAAAAATAAAAATCTATATTCTATCCATGCTATTTCTAGAAATTATTAAACAAATAAAAAACTATTTTCTATTTAAAAACTAATTCTATTAAAACTCTATATAAACTAAAAAATATTCTAATATCTAAAAACTATTTAAAATGCTATATCAAAACAAAAAAAACTTATTCTCTAAAAAAAATTCTAAATTAAACTAATAGCCATATTATAAAGCTATACAAAAGCAAAAAATAAGAATAAAATCACACAAAGTAGTGAAATAAAAACGGAAAGATCGGGCGAGCACCGAAACGCAAACGAAATTATCAGCACAGACCGAACCAACAGAATGAGAACAAACTCCGCTTGATTCCAAAATAAATCTTCTTATTTGAACTGGTTTGAAACGCCTGAAACGCGAGCAAAGCAGTTGTAATCCCGATAATCCACTCTGACTGATAACATGCACAGTATGCGGTAAATGATATGCAGATGTAAATGAAATTAAACATAAGCCAAGCACAAGAAAAGGGTTGGTCAAATTTTGGGGTACAACACCTTCTTGCATTGTTCATATACGGTACCAAATTAGGCTGACGAGTCTCTCATTCTCCTTTGATCCGATTGACTACCAAAGCTAAATCACCATAAATATCAAGGTTCTTGATTCTCAAATTAATTGCTTCTTCAATGCCCATGATACATGCTTCATACTCAGCTTCGTTATTGGTGCATGGAAATGTTAACCTGGAAGTAAATTGTATATAGGAAACGTGGGGAGTTGTAATGATTTCCCCGATTCCACTGCCATAGGAGTTAACAGCACCGTCAAAAATCATCTGCCATTGAGAGCCTATCTCAGGACCTTCATTAGGTAACGAATCATCACAGTCTTTCATCTTCAAGAACATAATATCCTCATCAGGAAATTCAAACTTCATCGGCTGATAGTCATCAATTGGTTGCTCTGTGAGATACTCTGACAGAACACTCCCCTTAATAGCCTTTTGGGAGACGTATTGAATATTATATTCTGTCAGAACCATTTGGCATCTAGCAATCCTTCTTGAAAGTACTTTCTTCTTAAACACATACTTAATCGGATCCATCTTCGAAATTAGCATGGTTGTGTGATTCAACATATACTGCCTTAGGCGTTTGGCGGCCCAAGCCAGTGCACAACACGTCTTCTCTAACATTGAGTATCTGGACTCACAATCTGTGAACTTTTTACTCAAATAATAGATGGCATGTTCTTTCCTTCCTGTCTCGTCGTGTTGACCGAGAACATAACCCATGGAGTTCTCAAGAACCGTCAAGTACATTATCAATGGTCTTCCTGTCACTGGAGGCATCAGTATCTGAGGCTCTTACAAGTATTCCTTTATTTTTTCAAATTCCCTCTGGCAATTTTCATTCCAGACCACCGCCTGATCTTTCTTTAACAACTTGAATAATGGTTCACAGGTGGCTGTAAGGTGAGATATGAACCTTACAATGTAGTTCAACCTACCTAGAAAACCACAAACCTCTTTCTCTATTTTCTATGCTGGCATTTCCTGTATAGCTTTTATTTTTGGAGGATCGACCTTGATTCCTTTTTCACTGACTATAAACCCCAATAGCTTTCCCGAACGTACACCAAAAGTACATTTGTTCGGATTCAACCTTAGTTTGAATTTCCTTAACCTCACAAACAGCTTCAACAGATTCACCAAATGTCCTTCCTCCATTTATGACTTCGCGATCATGTCATCAACATAAACCTCGATTTCATGGTGAATCATATCATGAAAGAGAGTCACCATTTCCCGCTGATAGGTTGCCCCTGCATTCTTCAATCCAAAAGGCATTACCTTATAGCAAAAGGTCCCCTACAGCGTGATAAAGGTTGTTTTCTCCATGTCCTCCGGGGCCATCTTGATCTGGTTATATCCGTAGAAACCTTCCATGAAGGAAAACACAGAATATTGAGTCGTATTATCAACTAGCACATCAATATGGGGGAGCGGGAAATCATCTTTTGGGATCACTCTATTTAGATGACGGTAATCTACATACATTCTGACCTTACCATCTTTCTTAGGTACAGGCACAATGTTAGCGACCCACAGAGGGTAGTTCGTCACGGCAAGAAATCTGACGTCCAATTGCTTCTGGACCTCCTCTTTAATCTTAACTACCATGTCTGGTCTGGTTCTTCTTAGCTTATGTTTTGCAGGTGGACACTCTTCTCGAAGAGGCAAGCGATGAACCATAATGTCTGTATCAAGTACGGGCATATCTTCATATGACCAAGCAAAGAAATCTTTATCCTCTCGGAGCATTTCTACCAGTCTTTGTTTGACATTATCCTCTAAAGCAGCCCCTATTATGACCTTCTTTCTGTCTTCCTCTATACCCAGGTTGACAACTTCAATCTCCTCTTGATAAGGCAGAATAACCTTCTCTTCTTGCCTCAGCAGTCTGGCGAGCTCCTAAGGCAGGTCTTCGTCCTTAATCTCTTCTTCATCTTGAAAGATTGGATTATCAAAGTCATACTGAGTCATAGACGAGTCTGAATCGGTGGCATCTGCGATGTGAAACCTGCATGATGATGATTATATGCTTAAAATGATATGCGAACAACCGCAAACCACATTGCTATTTTATTGTTAAAATAAAATAAGATAAACAAGATAAGGTCCTCTGTAACGTGGAGCATTCTGGGAGGAGGAAGACGACGAGCTATATCCCAGTCCAAGCTTATCCTGTTTATTGGGAATACTCAACACCTGCCCCGATCCTTGAGATGAACCTGACTCCACCATCGCACACGCTTCCTTGAAAGAAGACATAGAAACCTCATGAGTTTTGTCTGTGAATGGCGCCTTTTCTATGACTTGGACAGTTTCAAATGCTTGACATATAGTCTCATGTATTTCCCCATCAACTTCAACATACTTGAACGAGAATAAATGGCTGACCATTATCTTCTTCTCACCACAGACGGTGACAATGTTATCCCTGACCATGTACTTTAACTTCTGATGTAAGGTTGACGTCACTTCCCCTGCAGAGGGAATCCAAGGTCGACCTAACAAGCAACTGTGTGCAGGTTGAATATCCATTATATAAAAGACAGCTTCGAAAATCTCTGGACTAACTTGTATAGGAAGAGTAACTTCACCAAAAAAGACATCCTCGTTCCATCGAACGCTCGCACAATCAAACCACTAGGAGTGAATATCATGCCTTGGGTGTCAAGCTTCATCAAAGCCTTTTTGGGAAACATGTTGAGTGAAGACCCAGTGTCCACCAGAACATGTGATAATACAGCTCCTCTGCACTCAATGGAAATGTGCAAAGTGTGATTGTGATTTCTTCCTTTAGGTGTCAGGTCAAAATCTGTAAATCCTAATCCATTTCCAGCATTTACATGGGCCACAACTCCCTCGAGCTGGTTTACTGAAATCTCTTGTGGCACATATGATGTGTTCAGAATCCTCAAAAAGGCATTCCGATGTGCCTCGGAGCACAGTAGTAGTGATAGAATGGATATTTTGGATGGGGTTTGTTGTAGGTGATCAACAATTTTGTAATCGCTATTTCTAATCAGACGCATGAACTCTTCAGCGTCTTTCAATAGAGCATTCTCCTCACCTTGTTGAGAACTTTCCTCTATAATAGCCTTCCATTTCCCTTTGTCTGACCTTTCAACATTAGCTTTAAGAGGTGAAAACACCCTCCCATTTCTTTTCATCCCACTGGTTCTAATCAAATTATCAACGGATGAACTATCTGACAACATCCCCCTCAATTCTTTTTTTTGGCCATTACAAAAGACCTCAGCCCCATAGTTCCACTGGATTGCTCTAGTGCTTTCATAAAGCATCGGCCCTGCCTTGGTGATTATAACAGTTGCTGGCCTCGGCGATGCAGATATGTTAATTGTTCTAAAAGGAATTGAGATTGTGACAATTCTGCTGTTGTTGTTGTGGACGTTGTTGTTGTTGTTGTTGCTGAGGATGTACAACTGGAATAGCAATACTCGCAACCTGTGGCTGTTGCTAACGATATTGTTGATTTCTATTTCTATTTCTGTTATTATTCCTGTATCCTGAAACCACATTCGTTTCTCCTTCCCTCTTCTTGTTACCGAAGATCTTTCTTCCTCCTCCAGATGAGGATCCCTCTCCCGCTTGGATTTTTCCCAACTTAATACCATTCTCAACTCTTTCTCCAGTGATAATTAAATCTGAGAAGCTACCAGACATATTCCTTATCAGATTTTCATAGTACATCCCAAGCAATGTAGCTACAAACATATCAATGAGTTCTCTCTCCACCATAGGAGGTTGAACCCTTGCATCCAACTCACGCCACCTCTGTGTGTATTCTTTAAATCCCTCATTACTTCACAGCGACAGATTTTGCAATTATACCCGGTTGGGCGCCAAATCACTATTGTATTGATAGTGTCGGACAAAAGCCTCTGCAAGATCCTTCCAGCTTCTAATATTGGTTGGCTCCAAACCCATGTACCACTCCAAAGATGGGCCAGACAGGCTGTCTTGAAAGAAGTGCATTAGCAGCTTCTCGTCATCAGAATACGCAAACATCTTTTTGTAGTATGACTTGAGGTGTACCATGGGACAGGTCGTCCCCTTGTACTTGTCAAAGTCAGGTACCTTGAACTTCGGTGGAATCCTTAGACCTGGGATCAGCCCCAAGTTAGACATATCTAGACCAAGAGAATTCTGATTCTCCAAGTTCCTCATCTTCTCTTCTATCAATTTGAACCTTTTTTCCGCGTCAGATTGCAAACCTGCTCCCAGATCTCCCATGGATAAAATATCATCTTGTTCGTCCTCCTCCCATTGAGGACCGACATTTCCATGTACAACGCCCGCTGCACCTGTCATATGAATTCCAGCTTGATTACCTCCGCCCGGAGGGATAACAACCGTTGGGATGGCATCGACATGAGGAGTACCATTATCAGCTGGAGGAGGAACTGCAGTGCTCCCACCATGCAAAACTCCACTTTCATCAAGTTCAGTAGCGAGTCTGGAACTCTTCTAATAACTCCTTCGTATCAGGATGATCAGGTCTGGAAATTAACCCTTGAATAAGAAAGTCTCTCCTGTGATGGTAGCTTGCAAGTCTTGAGCATAGTCCTCCCAAGCGCCCTCTCCAAATGCATCCTCCAATCTGGGCTTCTTCACTCTGCTTAACTTGTACTCTTCCAACGTCACAAGAGCTTCTCGTAGCTTGCGGTTACTTTTGTACTGATGCGAGGATTCACTTGGATCTGTCTCATCTTTGATTTGAAGCTGAGTCTTCAACCTGACAATCTATTGACGAAACCCATCTTCTTTTTCTTTGTTGTTGGTCAAGATGGCATTCCACTGAGCGTTGAACTTTGATATCTCTAGATGCGCTTTCTCTAATTCCTTCTTCTTATCCTTGAGAATATCACTGACACTCTTCAAATCTCGACCTACTCGCTCTCGAGCGCGAATCTCTTCAGTCAGTTCTCTACCCATCTTGTTCAAAGTCTATGTCTGCTTTTTGGACAGGTAGGCAGCTTCATTCTTTTTGCTTCTAAGTTGAATGATCTCCTTCTCCAACTCTTCGTTCACTTTGCATACTTTTTCCTTTTCAGCCCACAGCTGATTGTACTTCTGGATATCAATTGTCGTTGGTTCTTCTACTACCAAAGGGTACAATGGCTCCCTGACTGGGAAGGGTAGCAACAGCCTCTCAACTCTCTCTTGGACCCATTCAACATATGACCCATAAGCTTTGCAGTTGCTTCTGCCCAAAGAAGATTTTCCTTTATGGTGAATTCTTCCCCATGCTTTTTCCAATCTGGCTAAGGTCTCACTACCAACCAAATCGGTGAAATACAAAGGCTCCTATATTTCCTCCTCCCTTGGGGGTGCCTTCAAAGCATAACCAAATTGTCGGACAACGAGAGCAGGGTTATAATTAATGCCACATTTCCTCCCAATCAAAGGAACATTGGGGAAGTTCCCACAGTTGTAGATAATCTCCATACCCAATAAGTCTCTGTTAAACCATATAATATTCTCGGATGTTAAGCCCATAAGCCTCTCTGACCAATCAACAGTATCTACAACGTCAACAAAGGGTCACGACTTAGGAAGATGTGAAATAAACCATCTGTACAACAATGGCGCACATCAGGAGACATTATTCCCTCTCTTATTCTCATTCTTGAAGTGGATAGAGTGATAGACATCTCCTAAGAATGTTGGCACATGATTTTTAGAGACGAATTGGAAGGAATCCGAATAAACAAAATCTGGGATATTTGGGAACAATATTATGCCATAGATGCAGAGAGCCAAAATAGCACTGAAAATAATCCAACATCCTTCGCTTGTAAAATACTAAGCTCTGCTCAGCAAGAATGGTAATGGGAAGCCAATCACTCCATTCCTCAAAACCATATTTCCATCCAACTCAGATACATCCAAATGCAGGGAATTAACCAGCTTGGTCAAGTTGGGCTCTGCTTCAAAATGGTAGAAAGGCATCTGTTCTAAGACTGGAACTCCTAGCAGCATGGCAAATTCTTCCAAAGTAGGCATCAATACATATCCTGAGAAGGTGAAACATCGCAGCTGAAGATCATAAAATTGAAGCAGTGTATGAAGACCTCCTAACTCAAACCTTGAAGTTTTGCAGACATAACTCAAAATTTTTCCATAATCTTTCTTGAAATCATCCATCACATTATGATAAGTTGTAGAAATCAAACTGAGCAAGGACCTTATTTTTGGTGTTGGAAACTGGTAAACAATTGTTCTCTTCAGACTGGGCTCCATATTGACTGTGAATTAGATTACTAGAATCAAGAGGAAAATATGCAACTGAAACACAAATACATGCCAGTGTTAATATGCAAATGAATATGCAAATGCAACAGGGGATCAAGATTGATGTGCTGCTGACTGAGATGAACCAGAGCTTCGCTTCACTGATATAAGAAACCCACTGTATCAAGGATCAAAAGTTCACACTGACGAGAAAACAGGGTAGGTTGAAGGTCAAGGTTTCCTGCATAACCCTCCCACTCACAGGTATGGACCTATCTCTGATAAGTTTTGGCATCCTATGTGGTGGTCAGCATCACAGACTTTCGAGAAACGATGATACGTTCACCATTTCTGGTTTGGCATCATGGTCAAACGAAGCGGCCTCACTTAGCTGACTCCCAAGTAATTGGTCTCCAAAGTCGACAATCCTCAGATCCAACATCCTCTCAACTGTCTGAAATAGACTAGAAAGGTTGTCATCAAAGAGAATCTCGTCTGAACGCGAATTTCATGAGGACTAGTGCACGCCAAACGTACATGTCCATCACTACTTTCCATTCTAATACTATGTGTATTCTCAAGCCTGGGTTTTGGCTTATTGCTCAATGGAACAGTCCCATCCAACAGCACAGCAATGACATGATACAAAGTGCTGAAAGTAAAATGCACATGCAATAAACTACAAATGCAATATATACACATACATGCACACCCACAGATAAAACATACAAGCGCTAGGATTGACTCGCATAGCGGATGGGAAGATGTCCCCAATAGAGTCACCAGCTGTCACATTGCTGCAAAAAGGGGTCGGCAAAGACAGAAGAGTTTCCACCGTTTGTTATTTATCCCAAAAGAGGGAAAGGAAACAATCATAGAAAACCTACGAAAAAGGGAAAAGATAGGTCATCGCAACCAAATCTTGGGTTCGGGAGTCGGTTACGCAAAGGTATGGGCACCCCTCACGTCCGTTGTACTCAACGAGATCCATGCTTGTTGTCTATCTAAAAGGGTGTTAATCTATCAAAAGGTTGGCTCACAGGGACAAAAGAAAAAGAAAAGAGACTCGATAGAGCATCGCCGCTCTATGCCTACGTATTCCCTCTTGCAATGGGAAAGTCAGAGTCAACGTAGTTCGGAAAACTATGGGTGAAGGGGGGGAAGCTTGCTTGCCAAGACATCACGTCTTATTTCTACGTATCCTCATCTGGTATGAGAAATCAGAGCAAACATAGTTTGGGCAATACGACCATTGGTTGGTTCAAGTGTTTTAACTGAGTAGGGTTAAACCTTCGTTCTAGCAGTTAGGGACGATGCCTGTTTGCGGTAGAACTAAGACTTAACACACTCTTTCTGAAAATGATTTTCAAACAATCCCGAAGGATAAAAAGGTTTGATGTTTTGTTTTGTGTTTTTTAAACAAGAAGTGAATTAAGTTAAGTTTGTAACTCACGTTGCACTATAGACTATGACTTGAGAGCGAATGCATCGCATATCGCCCGAAGGGCATACGCTAAACACTCTAGACAGTGTGAAAGGAGGCCCCCCACCTATCATTTCTCAAGTACTTAAGGCTCGTAGCGTACAACAAGTGTTAGCCTTTATTAAGTGTCTTATGGAAGTTAGGAGATGAGAAGAGAAAACACAAACTCTAAGGGGAAACTAATCAACCCTAATGTTGTCATGCATAATGATCCTAAAGTTGGGATTGAAAGTGGAAAGCTATCTTAATGTTATCATGCAAAAGATTGAACACCTAATGTCTCTCCTACTCCCATCTTAAACAGAGGGACTAGGAATCCTAAGGGATCAAAGCAAAAGACCAAGTAAACAACAGATAATTCAATCACAGATGAAATGAAGAAAGAGAAGAAGTTGACTTAAACAAGTCAAAGCAATGCAAAGATGTAAAGATGCAACAAGGACTCAATAATATGAGACTCAAACACACACAAGTGACTTCAACAAGTCAACCAAAAGAGGTGAGATGAAATGGGAGAAGTGAAACTCCTACAACCATCAAACATCAATCACCTAAACAAAAGCTTAACACAAAGCAAAGACAAAGAGCCATGATCAAAGAAATGATGGGAGAAAGAAACTTGGGCAGCAACCACATATGAATTACCTCAACCAAACATCTCACATTGATCATGCAAAGAAACAAACAAACAAGTGCAATAAATGATTCATTATTCAAGACAAACTCAAAGCATAAGTTATGAACACTAAATCATCTTGAATAATAATCAAAACACATGGGGGCAGAGGTGTATCAATAAGAAGAAAGCTCAATTCAAGGTTAGAAACAAAGCACAATCAAAACCCAAGTCATGGCAAGTGAAAGAATCAATGTCCTATCACAAATTCAACACTTAAATCCAAGTGGAAATGCATAACTTCTAAGTAACTTGTAAAACAAGTTACACAAGTGTATGACCTAAAACCAATGAACCAGCACCTTAATCATGTTATAAAAAAGCTTCAAGACTCATAAGGTGCATATGGGATCCATATAAGTCATCTCCCAAAAGAACTAGGTTAAACTAGTTTGTATGAACACTTTCTAAGATGACTTAACTTGCTAGCTTCACCAAAAAATAGGAAAAATGTTCAATAAATCTCAAATAAAAAACACAACCAAACTAGGTCAAGTGACAAACAGAATACAAAGTCTCAAGGTCAAATTCATCACAAGGCATCACCAAATAATTCAAGAATTGATGGTGTTCCACCTTATCGAGCATGAATCGAGGGACATGAAAAGTCAACTCAAATTCGAATGAAAAATGATCAATCATGAACCTAATAAACCCTCAAAGTCACTTCAATTCATCATATAAATTGTGAAGAAGCATTGATCATAGGGGACTTGCATTAGGGGTTCAAATGAGTTGGATCAAACAAGGCATGAAGCATAAAGGCACTTAATTGCAAAATTAAAATAAAAACAGAAATAAAAATTTTAGAAAATTAAATAACACTTTGAAATGCAAGAAAACATTTTTTGTGGAATTTTTTGATGATTGAAACTATTTTTAAAATACCAAAATGAAAACAGAAAATGAAATAAAAATAAAATAAATGAAACAACAAGGGAGGTGCATTAGCAAAGTTCAGAATGAACTGAATCACTTGTAAAGCGCATTGGGCTCACCAAGAGGGGGGGGGGTGTGATTGGCACTGGAGGCCCAATTTAAATCAACTCATTTCATAAAATGAAATGCAGCGTTTCATTAATCCAAGCTGGATTTCAACGCATGCGCGGCACCTGGTTAAACCAATTGGAATGAAACACACAAGCAAGTCAAAATGTCAAAGGGAAGGTGAGTCAGCCTCACCAGAAAACAGACCAGACGCCGGAGCTAGGGCTCTGGTCGTCTTCTCCAGCCACCTCGCCGGAGACCAGATCTGAAACCTCCATAAAAATGGTGGATTCTGGTACCAAACGAAAGCTAAGCTCATAAGGATTATGAATCCAACATCCAACTCTCAAAAAGGTCCAAAAACAGAGAGAACCGAAGACATGAAAATTTGATAGCACATTCTGAAACTTCAATATGAAAACACAAAGATGGCTCAAACATTTCCTACCATAGGTAGGGCTTCGAATGCAATCTAGAATGACCCTAAAACATGCCTAGAATGAGAGAAATCAGTTAAAGAAACTTACTGAACGGAGTAGCTCTGCTGGCTCTTCCAAAGCTTGCAAGCTTCAGTCTCTTGCTTCCAATTCACTCCTCAAGGTCTGGTGAAGAAGTAATGAGCAACAATTTGGAGGAAACAACCAGGAATTTCTTAATTCGAAGATGGAAAATTTTGGAGAATTTTGGAATGTATGAGCTCTCTCACACATCAACCTTCTATTCTGAGCAATTAGGGCAAATCCTCAGCTCTTATATGATGGGTTTCTGATTGCCATGCAGGCCCATGATGGTAGAATCATGTGATTTCAAATTCTTGCCAAAAAAAATCCATTTGCACATACACACGGGTATGATTCATGTCTAATTAATATTGGATCAGCAAATGCATACTTGGAGGGTGTAAGAATGAACCATATTGATTTGAATCATTTAAAATGTCTTGGTACCAAGTTTTGATTCATGAATTTTTAAGTAAGAAACTTGAAAATATGGTACACAATGACTCTTCATGTTGGCACAAATGAGAAAAAAGCCTTTATGGTCAGGTAATTATGTAGAAAAGTTCAAACATGAGGCAAGATATGACTTGTAATGTAAGGCATTCAAGTCATGACCAAAAATCCAATTTTCCACCTTAAAATGGTTCACATGGCCATATAATCCACCAATATTCATGAATTTTGAGTTTAATATGGATTTAAGACCATTAGACACAAGTTTCATGTTGGTTGAAAATGGATTAGAGGCCTCAAAGTTTATGAAATTGGTCATTGAAGAAGATGACCTATAATGAAACTTTCCCAAAACACCCTTGCCCATTGAGGTCCATAAATTGAGATGTACAAATGTTAAAAAGGACTTTTATGACTTTTTGGAAAGCTAAGATTATGAGGAACAACTTTCATGTTCACTTGAAGTTGAGGAGAAACTTGATTCCAAGTTAAAAATGCCTTGGAAGTGAGTTGACTTTAAGTTGACCAAAATTCTCTTCATCTGAGGACCCTAACTTGTTGGCATCACAACATGAGATGTAAAAACTCAATGAATGAGTTCTTGTACTCAAAAGAAATCTTGGAACATGCTCAACAAGTCTTATGTTTTCATGAAAATAAGATTGATCTTGCATCATAGGGAAAAGTGTCTTTGAAGTTAGGCACTAAAGAAGGGGATTTTACACTGAAATCATCTGAAACCCTAATTTAGTAACTCTTTGAACTCTTGAATCCTCTTGATTTGATCTTATCATGACATCTTATATGCTTTAAGATGACTTCCCATGGCCTCAATGACTTAGAACCAAGTTGTGAACCTTTTCAAGTACACAGTTGACTTTAGTTTACCAGATGAAACCCTAATACCATGTCTTTTGACTGTGCCCTTTGCAGATGAATTGAATGACTACACAAGCTCCACAATGACCTCTAGGGTACTCAATGATATTTTAAACCATTTTTCAACCAAGAACAAGACCTCATGAATCCTTGAAAACCCTCTGCTGACCCTCAGGATAGGAGGTGATACAAATGCATAAACCTCTCATCTCAAGGAGCTTTGAAACCCAACCCTGATGGCAATGAACTTTTGATGGCTTGCACAAATTCCCTTGCTTGATTGAAACTAAGAAGACTCTCCTCTTGAATTGCATAACACACCTCTTAATCCCTTGTTAAGAACAATTCTATGCAAATGCAAATGCTAAAATGAAATGAAACATAAGTCAAGTACAAGAAATTGTTGGTCAAATTTTGGGGTACAATAGTATGGAACCTGTCCTACGATTGGAAGTCGAGATTCCTTCCCTAAGGGTGTTGGTTGATGTTAAACTTGATATGGTGGAATGGGTGAAAGCCAGATTGAATCAATTTAGCCTGATTGATGAGAAGAGATTGGCAGTCATCGCCCATGGTCGGCTATATCAGAGCAGGATGAAGAAAGCATTCGATCAGAAGGTGCGTCCTCGAAGCTTTCAGGCAGATGACTTAGTGTTCAAGCGGATCCTTCCTCCACAGACAGATCACAGGGGCAAATGGACCCCCAACTATGAAGGTCCATACGTAGTAAGAAAAGTCTTCTCCAGAGGAGCCTTACTACTTTCAACTATGGATGGCGAAGATTTTACGTCCCCTGTGAATGCAAACGTAGTCAGAAAATACTTTGCTTAAAAGAGACCCGCTGGAATAAAAAGAAAATCCAGGAAAAAATGGGGCATCCCGGCAAACCATAAAAAGATTGGGTTCGGGCAAAAATTAGGGATAAAAAGAAAAAAAATGTAAACCCGTGAAGTTGAAAACCTGAAAAGGCGACTTTGGCAAAAATGGGTATCCCGGTGGATCGAAAACCCGAAAGGGCGATTCAGGCAAAAGTTAGAGATTTAAAAGAAAACGACAGCGGTCTGCGTATGATCCTATAAGCACAGTGGATTCTTGGAGGACCTGAGGGTTAACAAGTTAGTCTTTTCAGAGGACGAAGCATTGGAGAAAGCATCAAAGTCATGCGAGTCATAGCCGAATCGACAAATGGTGGTTGTCTATACCACATTGCCAACATTTTGTATATATATTGCATTTATGTACCTTTTGTACAACTTTCTCTTTTCAGGAGTTGCATCTGATGTAAATCTGCCTATTTACAAGCCATTTCAATCAATGAGTATATTATCCATAAAGCTTTCTTTTCTTGTTTTAGCTTTTAGTGTTTTGTTTGCAAAAGACGCCTGAAGTTTTGATAAAACTTTGCATACATAAACTTTTGGGATTTTTCTAATCATAATCGAAACATTGATTTACTTGAATAATGTCATGGAAGATGAACGAAATAGCCTTTTATTGCATACAGGACACATTGTTTGTTTGTCATTTGCAGGGCTCTCATCATTGAGATTTGTTTCAGAGGTGTATTCCTAGTGGAGTCACCATGTTTCTATCCCCACAAGGTGTAGATGTCAGATCAGAAGTATCTCGCCGGCGATGATATGCAGGTTGAGACTAGTTTCTCCTCAGCAGTTTAAGACTAGTTTCTCCCTAGCAGGTTGAGATTGCACTTATCCCCAGCGGATCGAGATTGAGATTCCCCGGCAGTGGTGTACACCTATCCCTTGGCAGGTAGATTTGGGACCATTCGCCCAACAGTGGGACGAATTCAGTGTTGTTTTCCCCACAGAGTCTAAGACTCAATTCCCCAAGTAGAGGTTGATGTTTATGATTCTCATTTCCCCAAGAAGAGGTTGATGTTGTTGAGTTTATTCTCACTTCCCCGAGCAGAGGTTGATGTTGATTCCCTCGATAAGTATCCCCCAGTGATGTCGTTTTCCTCAGCAGAATCCGGTGGTTATTGGGGTCCTCTAGAGCGAGATTTTTGGATGAGTTCCCAATGGTTATTTTTCTCAATCCCCTTCAGAGCGAATTTTATCCCCAATAAGAAGGAATGCTTTTCTTAACTCCCCTCATAGTGGATTCTGTTCCCCGCAGAGTGGGATTGCCCCAGAGAATGTTATTCTCCATCCTCAGCAAAGAGAGTTTGGGATAACTTCCCAGTAAATCTTATTCTTAATCCCCAACAGATTGGATTTAATCTCTAGTAGAGTGGAATCCCTGGCAGAGTGGAGTTATTCCCGACAACTTGCCTACTCCCCGGTAGAGTCGTATTCTCAAAGGCCATTCAAGGAATTTTTCCCCAGTCGGTTGTTTTTGTTCCCCAGAAGAGTTGTATTCTAAAAGTCCGTTCAGGGCATTTTCCTCAGCAGAGTTTGGTTTGACCCCCAGCGGAGCGGATTTTATTCTCAGCAGAGCAGTTTTACCCAGGAGAGTTCTTTTCTAGGAGGCCATCCAGGGCTCGTTTTCCCCAACTTAAGTCCAATTGTACTTGGCACCCGGTCATCCCCAGCGGAGTTGGCTTCTTCTCTTTGGCATTTATTTTGCTGGAGTGGTTCCTTTACATTTGTATTTGTGCATAGCATCCTCCCAAACGCGTAGCATTTCCATTTCGTATGGAGCATTACGCCATTCTCAAACATATGCATTCAAAACATAAGTCAGGTCGTTACCTCTTGTTTTTAAATGTATCTCCAGCAGATATCAGTGTACTTCATGAGCCTGTGCGGTATCCAGCCCCTAGCAAAAATCTTTGATGGATGTGTCCATCTTACTGTTTGTTATCTCCAGCAGATAGTGGTGTTTCTTATGAGCCTATGTGGTATCCAGACCCCGGCAAAATCTTTGATAATTGTGTTCATCTTATCATTTTCTCCCTAACAGAGTTTATTTGGTTAAGTTCATTCTTTCCCAGCGGAATTCTCCTTCAGATTGTGAATTCTATTACCAACTTCGTGTTTAGCCGACCTTAGGGCTTGTTTCCTGTTTTAATTAATGGATGCCTGCTTTGGATAGGAGATGTTACCAACTTCGTGTTGATCCGACCTTGGGGTTCGTTGCCTGTTTTAATTAACTGATGCCTGCTTTGGATAACAGATGTTACCAACTTTGTGTTGAGCCGACCTTAGGGTTCGTTGCCTGTTTTAATTAACGAATGCCCGCTTTGGATAGCAGATGTTACCAACTTCGTGTTGAGTCGACCTTAGGGTTCATTGCCTATTTTAATTAACGGATGCCTGCTTTGGATATCAGATGTTATCAACTTTGTGTTTAGCCGACCTTAGGGTTTGTTGCCTGTTTTAATTAACGGATGCCTGCTTTAGATAGCAGATGTTACCAACTTCGTATTGAGCTGACCTTAGGGTTCGTTGCCTATTTTAATTAACGGATGCCTGCTTTGGATAGCAGATGTTACCAACTTCGTGTTGAGTCGACCTTAGGGTTTGTTGCCTGTTTTAATTAATGGATGCCTGCTTTGGATAGCAGATGTTATCAATTTCGTGTTGAGCTGACTTTAGGGTTCGTTGCCTGTTTTAATTAACGGATTCCTGCTTTGGATAGCAGATGTTACCAACTTCGTGTTGAGCCGACCTTAGGGTTCCTTGCCTGGTTTGTTTAATAGATGCCTGCGTGTTAGTGTCGCTTGCGCGAAAATAAGGTGCCGGCACAACAGAAGAGTCGCCACCTTTCGTTATTTATCCCTCAGAGCGGGAAAGGAAACGATCGGAAAAACCTGACGAATAAGGGTAAGACAAGGTCATCGCAACCATTGTCTGGGTTCGGGAGTCGGTTACGCAAGGGGAAGGTATTAGCACCCCTCACGTCCGTCGTACTCGACGGGATCCTCGCTTGGTTGTTTACTTGGACGGGTTGGTTATAATCTATCTACCTATCAAGGCTGGCTGAAAAAGAAAAGAAAAATGACTCGGCAAAGCGTCGCACTTTATGCCTACGTATTCTCATCAGAGAATGAGAAATCAGAGTCAACGTAGTTCGGCCTACGAAGGATTATGGGGGAAAGGTTGAAGGTTGCTCGCTAGGATGTCGCATCCTATGCCTACGTACTTTCATCTGGTATGAAAGATCAGAGCAAACGTAGTTCGGGAAACTACGGGTTATCTCCTAAAAGAAGTGTTTTTTATTGTGTTTGCGATTTCAACCGCACTAGAGACTATGACCTGAGAGTGAATGCGTCGCATGTCACCCAAAGGGTACCATACTAAACATCCAGACTGTGGAAAAGAACCTCTCCCACAATCCTTTCTCAGATAGCTTAAGGCTCGTAACGTACGAAAGAAATCATTCATGATTACTGTATCTTAAACTGCTTCGAGACGAGAAGAGAACAGGCCCAACTAGGAGGGAGACTATCAAGTCCTACTGTTATCATGCCATGGATTCATCCTATGGTTGAAGTTTGAACGGGGAACTCCTAGATGTTGTCATGCATAGGTTTCAACCTAAAAGTCTATCATCAAATCCTTATCAAAGGAAATGAGAGTCCTAAGGGATCATATCAATGATACACCACAACAGACAAAAGCATCAGCTTTAACAGTAAAATGCATGCAATGCAAGTGAGGGAGGAAATGTGTGTGGGGCTTCAGCCTCCACAAGCTCATCTCAACCTCAAGCCAGTCATGAAATAACAGTAATCATACTGAAAATAAACAACATGCTATCAAGCAAAAACAGTAAATTGTACTCACACAGATAAAAGAAATGAAAGGCTATCAAGCAAAATAAACACATGGGCAAGGGAGCTGGGCTCTACCGAATACCCGCAAGCAAAGCCAAGCAATAACAATACAATCAGATGCACTTGTGCTCTTAGACTGAACTTATTCTAAATGTGCTTAGTCTAATGCAACAGACAAATCAGACAAAACACACAATACATCAAAGAAAACAGAAGAAAGCCTCAACTCCTCCAGCAGCAACCCAGTCTTCAGACTTCAGAGATCACTTGCCTTCCAGGTATCAACCCTACAACATGAGTATCAACTCATCTTCTCCCTTTGAGCTTCAGCTCCTTTGATCAGCTCTACCTTCAGGCTTCACTATCTTCAGGGATCTTCAGGCATCAACTTGATCTTCACAAAGTCTTCAGACTTCCACAATCTTCAAGGAATCATCCTCTTCAAGGCCTCAGCTTCTATCTGCAGTGGCTCCAATGCTCCAGCAAACAAGATTCAGTCAACAAGATGAGGTGAGGATGTTACAGTGCTCACTGACTTCCAAAGGATGCCATTGAGGACTTAACATCAGAGGAAAGGCTCTCTCCAAGTTCTACCTTATGGGGCAAGGTCACTAATCCCTCCAAAGGAGAGAGGTGAATACCCTTAAGGGACTCTGTGTCATAGAGAAGAAAGGAGGTGAACAAGACACTCCTTGTTTAATGAACAAAGTATTCTATCTAGGGCTCTGCCTATGCCCCTATAAACCTATAAACAAAACAACAAAAGCTATACTAAACTCCTCTGCAAGGTCTTCAAAGCTTCCATGATGATCCACAAGGTCTTCAACTCAATCTTCAAAGCTCACACACTCAAAAGAGAAGGAAAGAAAACACAACAATACAACTTATGCCTTTAAGCAACACACATACTATCCATACATTCAAAAATCAATGAAAAATACTAAAACACCATGCAATATTCTAGTAAAATTCTAGGGGATTCTATACATACTTACCCTTAACCCATATATTCCCCATACACTAATTTGGCCTATAAACCCCAAAACAATTTGGTTCAAGTCTACCTACACAACCTAAAACCCTAATTAGAGCACCTAAATGTCTAACAATCAAACTACATCAAATTTTACTTCTAAAATCAAGGGATAAATCCTACATGAAACTAGGGTTCAATATCTAATCACACAAAAAAGAATGAATTAAAAAACCTAAGGGAAGGTCCTAAAACAATTCTTGCAAGATAAGGTACAAACTAAAAGAAATAAAATACCCTATTTAAAAGAAAATACCACCATTAATTCCATATTAAAAATAAAATTTCATTTTTATTTTTATATTTTTCTACACAAAATTATCTAATCATAGAAAAAAGAATGACCAAAAAATCATCATTTATCAATTTGTAATGAATTTTTAAAGTTCATAAAAAAATGTAAAACAATATAAAAATAAAAAATAAAGAAAATGAGGGAGGGGTGTGAATAGCAACACGCGCCAGTTCATTTCAATGGGCCAGAAATTGGGTGGGGTGCGAATAGGAAAGCTGGACGAGGCCCAACGCCCTTCACTAACTGAAACGCGGCGTTTTGGCCGTTTGAATCTCCCTCCAAATCTGAATGAATCTGAGCCGTTGGTTGGGATGAATTAGTCAATTATTCAAAGGAAATGGACGATGGTGATTACGTCTTCTCCAACGAGCCAAACTAGGGTTTCAGACCCAGCTCCCATGCAAGCAGCTTCTACTCCATGTATCTCCCTCAACTCTCAATCATTCCTCACGATCCAAACATCAAAATTCATCTACTCCTCTCCCTCTACACAACCACGGTGCTAGAATCTTCTAATTCTCCCTCAAGAAGAAGATACGAAGGCTGCAAGTCTTGTCCTCCATTCTTATGCTCTGGTTTGCATGGTTATGAAATGATCTCATATTAATCAGGATTATACCTCATGCTAAGGGGATCATGCTGAGCTAAAAACCTAAGAATATAGTGGCCTAGGGTGCGTGTTCTTGATCTCCAAAGTTTCATGCCAAAACTTCAACCTCCATGAATCATGCTCAAAGTCTCAAGATCTCATCATCTAACTTAGCCTATCCATTCTATGCCTAAATCATGGTATATCTACACATAATTAAGGTGAAAAGGAGAAAGAAAAGAACCTGTCAAGAATGAGAAGGAGGTGATGCTATGGCACGATTCAAGCCTTGTAACCTCTCCACAGTGATCTTCCAATGGTGCTTTACTTTCTGTATGCAAAATCCTTGAAGATGAGAGCTTGTAGTAGTGACTTTTCTCTTGAAATGCAGTTATGGTACACCTTGAAACCCTAGCTCGAATATCCTTCTTCTCTCCTCAATTCTTCCACTTTCACCAACCTTTGAACTCTCTTCATGGCCCTCTTTAAATAACAAGTGATGGAAGAAGCTAGAATCACCTAGATCTTTCTAGAAAGTATTGAAAATATCCCCACATGAGAACTTGAAATATCATGATATCTTCTTTCATACCTTGCCAAAATCCCTTGAATATGTCTTTACATGAGATATTAAGTGTGTATGAAGGAAATCAGCCTTTACATTTGGCTTGTGTAAGGTTTTTCAACATTGCCTTATAATGCAAGTAATAGGTTTACAAAGAAAGTCCCTTTTTTAGGCCTCAAATGGAAAATCTATTTGAACCAAAGTTCTCAAAATAATGTTTCCAATCAAAATGATATATTGGATGACCTATTTTGGATTCCTAGATCCTCCAAACCAATTTTCAAATTCAACTTTTCAAACTTATATGCCATTTTTAGTTCATTTTTGACCAATCATGTAACTTCATGCTATGAGCTTTTCCAACAATTTGTGACCTTCTTTCTAGACTTAAAATCACATTTTGAACAACTTTCATGTTTTGAGTTTTTTCATTTGAGGCTTGGAAATAGTAGTTTTAGGCATTGGCTAAAATGACCTATAACTGACAAATGACCAAAATACCCCTGTCTTGTTCAAACCATAAGTTGAGTTCCACAAATCCTATCAAGGACTTCTACCACTCAAATTAAAGCTAAGAAGATGCCCTTCAACATTCATGTTTACCAAGAAATCATAGGAATCATCCTACTAGGGCAAAAGTTGTCTGCAAGTTGGGTGACTTTCAAGGACCCAGATTCACACACCTCAGCTGACCTGTAATTTGTCAAAACCATAACTTGAGCTCTGTAACTCCTATCAAGGACTTCCACCACTCAAATTAAAGCTAAGAACAAGCTATACAACATTCATGTTGTGGGGAAGATGAGATATCAATCACATCTAGAGCTAAAACTGCCTGGAAGATAGGGATCAAATTAGGGTTTTTTCACTGACAATCCTTGGAAACCCTGACTTGAAACTTCTCAAACTCTTCAATCATGATGAGTTGGTCTAGGAATCATCTTTATAACATCTCTATGCATCATTCCATGATCTCATGGCCCTTGGATTAGGTCTCAACCTTCTCCAAATCTTCAGCTGATTTAGGGTTGACCCAGTCAAAACTCTAATTCTACCATTCATGGTTGAATCCTCTGAATTCTTGCATAATGACTTCTCTGGGCTTCATGATGGCTATCAAGACATCTCATAGGCTTTCTCCAAACATCAAGTTCATTCTCAAAGTCTCAGAATCATCTGAGGGGCACCCACAACTCTCAAGCTATGAAGCACACAACCCTGGTTCCAATCCACTTCCTCTGAAGATCTCTTGAACTGTCTGATGAAGGTATCAACTTTCAAACACTCAGTGAATAAATAATTGTTGGTCAAATTTTGGGGTGCAACAGCTGCCCCTATTCAAACGGCTTGAACCTGACTGGGTGAGAAGCGAACGGCTCTCAACCAATCAAGGTGCGAGACGATTGAATACCGGTAAACCCGAAAATTTGCCAACTGCACGAGCACACGGTACTCTGCGGGGAACAAATCTTCGAGTATTGCAATAATAGCTGCACGGCAACTATCTGGAGAGATACTGATTTGACATCGCCGTCAGTTATCCACATTAAATTCTTCTGACACTGCCTTCAGACAACCACATCACCCAACACCGCCGCTGGAAGACTAAACCACCTGACATTATCGTCAGACAAGATTCTGAGGAACGCCTAACATCGCCGCTGGAACACCAAATCATCTGACATCGCCGTCAAGAACAACCATAACTCGGGGAAACAAGCGCCCAACATCGCCGCCGGAGACCTAAACCTGAATCACCAAAATATCCAACATCACCGCTGGAGGAAATACAACAATGAACAAAATACCCTGCATCGCCGCTGGAGACAATACATCTCTAAACAAAGTACCCCGCATTGCCGCTGGAGAACTAAAGGATCTGCGTCACCTAACATCGCCGTCAGAAGACTGGATCACCTTGACATGCCCAACACCGCCGCTGGAAAACTGAATCTGACATCGCCGTCGGAAACAAACATCCTCTTAGAGACACTCGACATCGTCGTCCTACAAACATCATCTTTACTGGGGATTTAAAGAGTCTGACCTTGCCGTCAAACAAACATAATTTGACCTCGCCGTCGAATCCAAACGTTCAACCTCGCCGTCGAACAAACATCCAACTTCGCCGCCGGACAAATGATGATCTGACCTCGCCGTCAAATCCAAACGTTCAACCTCGCCGTCGAACAAACATCCAACCTCGCCGCCGGACAAAATGATGATCTGACCTCGCCGCCAAATCCAAACGTTCAACCTCGCCGCCGAACAAACATCCAACCTCGCCGCTGGACAAATGATGATCTGACCTCGCCGCCAAATCCAAACGTTCAACCTCGCCGTCGAACAAACATCCAACCTCGCCGCTGGACAAATGATGCAACCCTGAACAATTCTGACCTAGGGTTCACCCCTGGTGAATGGAACAAAAGGTACACTTGCGTATTCGAAACTACTCCGCGGGGACTGAGAGACTTAACCGAGCACACTCTGATCCGGGGGTCACCCTCAGAACCATAACGAACATCGGAATACTGCTGCACGCTGCCCGCCATAGAACTTTAACATTAAAGATATTTGAAACCCTGGCCCCTGGCCACTTCCAGCTTCAGCTAGAAAAAATCTTCAAGTATTTCTGAAGATAGATGGAACCCTGGCCCCTGGCCACTTCCAGATCCGCTGGAGAATCTTCAAGTTCTTCTGAAGATAGGTGGAACCCTGCCCGTCAGCTATTCCAGCTTCAGCTAGAAAAACATCCTTGGCCTTCAAGGATGTAAACTTTGCCCGTCGGCAACTCTGCAGGAGGTATCTTCGACTTCAGTCTAAAGAAATGGTCCTTGGCCTTCAAGGATACATGGATCTGCCTTCAGGCAACTCCACCTCTGCTATAGAGTATCCGTGACTTCAGTCAGGGATATATTTCGGCCTTCAGTCCGAAAAGTGAATCCTAGGTCATCCATGACCTTGGGGATAACCTTGCCCTTAGGCACCTTCGCTTCAGCTTGGGAAATCTATGACTTCAGTCAGAGAAATGGTATCCAGAGCCATTCATGACTCTACGGGGATTCAAACACTTTGCCTTCAGGCGAAACTCCGCTTCAGCTGGAGAAACATCTTCGACTTCAGTCAGAAGAGAAACTATTCACTTGATCGCGATCAATCATCACCTCAGGACAACTGACTTGGTCTTCAGACCGACATGGATCACTTTGTTGTATCTACAAACTCTGGAACCTTGTCTTCAGCCACCCGTTGATCAACCAGGAAATCTGAATTCACAGGAACCTCTGATACCGCCTTCAGGCGCTTACGAAGTCAATCTTCAGATTAGACATCACTGTTGGAGCAGACATATCACGCTGCTAGGGTTTTCAAGAATCATTTTGAACAAACAAACTTCGTCGGGCACCTTCAAGAATCATTCTGAACCAATAACCATTCTGGAGACTTCATTCTGCTGGGTATTCCAGGAATCTTCCTGGGCAACTCTTGTTGGGGACGCTATTGGGGAGCTCAAGAATCATCCTAAGCAAACAACTCGGGAAGCTGCACTGAGGTCTTAAGAAACATCTTAAGCAAATGGCCCTGCTGAGGGATTCGAGAATCATCTCGAACTGAAAACTTCGCTGGGGATCTCAAAAATCATCTTGAGCGAGCGACCGTGGGGATTACACCGGGGTCTTAAGAATCATCTTAAGAAAGCGACCTTGTTGGAGAGAATATCAGGAATCGTCCTGAGCAACTGGTCTCTTGGGGGAACGCCTGTAAGACAAGAATGGTAGTAACCTAAATCATGCTTATGATGCGTATGCTTCTGCGCTATGCCCCACACGGTGGGAATGATATGCGTTTATGCTAAATGCCATGAAATCATGCACAATGCTATGCAACGTTAAATGCTATGCTATGCAGTGATGCACAATGATGCGATCCCGTCCGCAAAATAACTGCTAGAAGGAGGAGGCCCTTTTGTCAAGGAGACAAGGACTACTCAGGTAGAGGAATCATCCTGCTGAGGAGAACGTGGACACGCCAATATCAAATGGACTCCGCCTGGGGAATTGATCTTCCGGTTGACTGCTGCAGGGCAAACAATTTCAGCTGACTGCTGCAGGGCAAACAATTTCAGCTGACTGCTGCAGGGGACGAAGCTTTACGAGAACCCGAACCTGCTGGAGGAAAGCGATGTCAATCGCGAGAGTGAACTGTGTGGCCGCCATTGCTACTCTTCTGGGGGTAACAACTCTGTGGGGAAACAACTTCAGCTGCTCCACATTCCGCTGGGGAAAGACCAATCATGATCTGATCAACCTTCAAGGACTCGGCCCTCCTGGACATCTGCGAGCTCGGCTGAGGAAGGAGAAGTCATTCTGCTTCGCCAAAGGGAGTACGACTCTGGGAGATACAGCATTAGCTGCCCCATGCTCTGCTGGGGAAAAACCAATCATGATCTGATCCACCTTCAAGGACTCGGCTCTTCTGCGGACTCAGCCGGGGAGAGAAATCACTCTACTTCACTGGAGAGTACGACTCTGGTGCGTAATTTCGATTTCGCCGGGGAAGAAAGAATCACCTGACTTCGGGGGAGAGTACAACTCTGCAGGGGAATACAACATCAGCTGCACCAACATTCTACTGGGGAAGAGGGAATCATCCAACTTCAGGGGAGAACATGACTCTGGTGAGGAATCTCAATTCCACTGGAGACTTTACTGGGGAAACACGAGCTTCGGCACCCGAACGCTTCTATGGAATCTGCACTTGTGACCCGGTGCTGGGGAGGCATCTACTTCGGAGGCTTCACCGGGGAAAGCACGAGCTTCGGCACCCGACCATTTCTACGAAATCCGCACTTGTGACCCGGTGCTGGGGAAGAATCCTGTTCCGGGGGTGCGCTCTGCACATCTTCCGGAAGGTGCTACACCTGCAACAACACAAACAAACAAGACAAGACTCCCTCCTCAAAGGGTCCTATCCAGATTATTATCTCGCGACAATATTCAGTTAATCAATTGTTTCAACAATCAATGGGCCTAGGCCCGTAAGTTTATGTATGCACATTTTATCAAAAACATCGGCGTTTTCATTCGTAAACAAAACAGATAAATGCTAAACAGACAAGTAGAATGGCTGAATAATGTGCATTTTATTGATGATGAACCCCTGAATGGGCAAAAGTGTTTTACAACAGAGGCAAACTCCTGGAATGAGGAAGCCGCACGAAAAAGAAAACATAAATATACATCAGTATATACAAATGTCGGCAATCGAGGCGTAGACGAACACCATGAGTTGATCCCTCTAAGACCCACTCGACTTTGATACCTCTCCGACGCTTCAGCTTTGGAAGAGATTGATTCAGATAAACGGCCCTCAGGTCTTCCGAACCACCAAACAATGAAAGTCCATACGCGGAACGCAGTCATTTGCTTATTCGAATCCCTAACTTTTGCGTGAACCGCCCTTTCGGGTTTTCGGTTCACCGGGATACCCTTTTTTGCCGAAGCCGCCCAGTGTAGGTTTTCGACTTTGCGGGTGTACATTTTTCAATATATCCCTAATTTTTGCCCGAACCTTTTATTCTGTTTTTGGTTCGCCGGGATGCCCCTTTTTTGCCTGGACTCTTTTTTTTTTTTTGTCCAGCGGGTCTCTTTCAAGCAAAGTATTTTTTAACTGCGTCCGCGTTCACCGGGGATGCAAAATCTTCACCATCCATCGTGGATAACAACAAAGCTCCTCCTGAGAAGACCTTGCTGACGACATACGGCCCTTCGTAATTCGGAGTCCACTTGCCCCGGTGATCGGAGTGTGGCGGAAGAATCTTCTTCAGGACGAGATCACCCGTCTGAAAGCTTCTGGGACGCACCTTCTTATCATAAGCTTTCTTCATTCGGCTTTGGTACAGACGACCAAATGCGATCGATGCTAACCTCTTCTCGTCCATCAGGCTGAGTTGGTTCAAGCGATTCGTAATCCATTCTGCCTCATCAAGTTTTACATCCACCAAAACCCGCAAAGAGGGAATCTCCACTTCTAACGGTAGGACAGCTTCCATACCATACACCAAGGAGAAAGGAGTTGCCCCGGTCGACGTACGCACCGTCGTACGATAACCGTGCAAGGCAAACGGCAGCATCTCGTGTCAATCTTTGTACGTCACAACCATCTTCTGAACAATCTTCTTAATGTTCTTATTGGCTGCTTCAACATCGCCATTCATCTTCGGCCGGTAAGGAGATGAGTTGTGGTGTTCAATCTTGAAGCTCTGGCACAGCTCCTTCATCATCTTGTTGTTCAAATTCGAACCATTATCAGTAATGATCCGCTCGGGAATTCCATAGCGGCAGATGATGTCCCTCTTTATGAACTTAGCTACCACCTGCTTGGTCACATTAGCGTACGAGGCTGCCTCCACCCATTTGGTGAAGTAGTCGATAGCTACCAGAATGAAACGATGACCATTGGATGCAGTGGGCTCGATCTTGCCTATCATGTCGATGCCCCACATGGAGAACGGCCAAGGGGAGGACATGACATTTAATGGGCACGGCGGCACATGAACTTTATCAGCATAAATCTGGCATTTGTGACATTTCCTCGCGAATCTGAAGCAATCCGACTCCATAGTCAGCCAGTAATACCCTGCTCTCAGGATCTTTCTCGTCATGGCATGCCCGCCGGCGTGCGTACCAAATGTGCCCTCATGGACTTCCTCCATGAGCATACTCGCCTCTTTTTCATCCACACATCTGAGTAGCACGAGATCGTGGTTTCTCTTATACAGCACTCCGTCAGGATTGAGATAAAAGTTTCCGGATAGCCTCCTCAGAGTCTTCTTATCCTGGGTAGACGCACCCGCAGGATACTCCTTAGTCATGAGGAAGGTCTGGATGTCGTGGAACCATGGCTTGCCGTCGGTGGCATCCTCGATTGCAAAGATAAATGCCGGTCTATCAAGACGCGAAAGTACAATTCTTGGAGCCTCATTCCAATAATTGACTTTATACATTGAAGCCAACGTAGCTAAAGCATCAGCCATTTGATTTTCAGCCCTGGGTACATGATGAAGTTCCACCCGGTCGAAGAAAGGAAGCAGCCTCCTCGCATAATTCATGTACGGCACTAGATTCGCTTGACGAGTTTCCCACTCCCCTTTAATCTGATTGATTACGAGCGTTGAGTCACCATATATGTCTAGATTCTTGATTCTCAAATCAATTGCCTCTTCTAGACCCATAATACATGCTTCATACTCTGCTTCGTTGTTGGTAACTGGAAACGTCAGTCTCGCAGTAAAAGGGATGTGGGATCCGTGAGGAGTCGTAATGATAGCCCCGATACCACTTCCATAGGAATTAACTGCTCCGTCGAATATCAACTTCCACTGAGACTTCCTATCTGGTCCCTCGTCGGGCAATGGCTCGTCACAATCCTTCGCCTTGAGAAACATAATGTCCTCGTCAGGGAATTCGAACTTCATCGGCTGGTAGTCTTCGATCGGCTGTTCGGCAAGGTAATCAGACAATACGCTCCCCTTAATGGCCTTCTGAGAGACGTACTGAATATCATATTCTGTTAACACCATCTGCCATCTGGCAATCCTGCCCGAAAGAGCCTGCTTCTCGAAGACGTACTTGATCGGATCCATCTTCGAAATGAGCATAGTGGTGTGGTTGAGCATATACTGTCGTAGACGTTTGGCAGCCCAGGCTAATGCACAACACGTCTTCTCCAACATCGAGTATCGAGATTCACACTCAGTGAACTTTTTACTCAAATAATAAATGGCATGCTCTTTTCTGCCCGTCTCGTCGTGCTGACCGAGAACACACCCCATACTATTCTCCAGAACCGTCAGGTACATGATTAATGGCCGTCCAGCCACTGGGGGTATCAAGATTGGAGGTTCTTGAAGATACTGCTTTATTTTGTCAAATGCCTTCTGGCAATCCTCATTCCAAGTAATCGCCTGATCTTTCTTCAAAAGTTTGAACATCGGTTCACAAGTGGCCGTGGGCTGAGAGATAAACCTTGCAATGTAGTTTATTCGGCCCAAGAAACCACGAACTTCTTTTTCTGTTTTCGGCGCTGGCATCTCTTGGATAGCTTTTATTTTTGCAGGATCGACCTCAATACCTCGTTCACTAACGATAAACCCCAGTAACTTTCTAGACCGCACTCCAAAAGTGCATTTGTTAGGATTCAGCCTCAGCCTGAACTTCCTAAGCCTTTCAAACAGCTTCAACAAATTGACCAGATGCTCTTCCTCCGTTTGGGACTTTGCGATCATGTCATCAACATAGACCTCGATCTCATGATGAATCATATCATGAAACAAAGTTACCATTGCTCGCTGGTAAGTGGCCCCTGCGTTCTTCAGACCGAAGGGCATTACCTTATAGCAAAATGTTCCCCAGGGGGTAATGAACGTCGTTTTCTCCATGTCCTCCGGTGCCATCTTAATCTGATTGTAACCGGAGAAGCCGTCCATGAACGAAAACACGGAAAACTGGGATGTATTGTCGACCAACACATCGATATGAGGCAACGGGAAATCATCCTTAGGGCTCGCCCTGTTCAAATCCCGATAATCGACGCACATGCGTACCTTACCGTCCTTCTTCGGTACAGGCACTATGTTGGCGACCCACAGAGGGTAAGTAGTAACGGCTAGAAATCCTGCGTCCAACTGCTTCTGGACTTCTTCTTTGATTTTTACAGCCATGTCTGGTCTCGTCCTCCTGAGCTTCTGCTTGACTGGAGGGCAATCCTCTCGCAACGGCAAGCGATGAACCACGATATCAGTGTCGAGTCCGGGCATATCCTCATATGACCAAGCAAAGACGTCACTATACTCTCGAAGCATCTCGACCAGTCTATGCTTGACATCATTCTGCAGCGCAGCCCCAACTCTGACATTTCTGATGAGCTCCTCAGAACCCAGATTTACAATCTCAATATCCTCCTCGTGAGGCACAATAACCTTCTCTTCTTGTCTCAACAAGCGGGCCAATTCTTCCGGAAGGTCTTCGTCTTCATCAATCTCATCCTCGGCTTGATAGATCGGGCAATCAAAGTCGTAGTGAGCCGTAGAAGGTCCAGAGTCGATGTCGTCTGTTACGTGGATCCTGCAATAACAAGGGTTAAGTTTAAAGCAGGAATATGCAGGTTAGCACGAACCCCGTTGCCATTTTGCTGTTTTTTCGAAATAAACATAAAATAGGAATAACAGAGAACACAATATTTGATTACGAAGAAAACGCCTTTTATTTATTAACAAAATGCATACACATAATCCAACAAGGCCCTGACAGTAAAACCACTATGCCCGGGGCAGGGCATAGGGTTGTACAAAGATTGTAAAAAGCAAATCATTACTCTTCACTTGTCAGTTTGATAATCTCCTTGATGGTCCAATTGTGGAGGCGCTCGCCCGGCTTGCTCGGTTGAATCCAGGCGTCAAGATCGCAATCACTGTCCCCGCTGTCCTCCGACGCAGCATTGATACTTTCGAAGATTACTCCCCCCTTGGTGAATAGGATCGGCCCTTTCCCACGAGACGAGCTACCAGAAGAAGATGAAGCTTCAGCCTGCAGAGAATATCCCAATCCAAACTTATCCTGTTTGATTGGTATATCCAAAACATGCCCCCAGCCTGGGATGGAACCAGCTTCGACAACGGCTCTAGCTTCCTTAAACGAGGAGAGGCTCAACTCTTGCTTCTCTGCGACAACGGGAGCCACCTCCTTCACTCTGACGGTTTCAAAAGCCTGGCAAAGAGTCTCATGGATCTCACCATCCATTTCAACGTATTTAAAGGACGACAGGTGACTTACCATGATGTCCTCCTCTCCACAGACTGTCACTATGCTGCCCCCAGCAGCATATTTAAGCTTCTGATGCAGCGTGGACGTCACGGCACCAGCAGAATGGATCCATGGCCGACCTAAGAGGCAACTATAGGCGGGCATGATATCCATGATATAGAAAACCGCATTGAACGTCTCTGGACCAACTTGAATTGGCAGGGTCAGCTCTCCGAAGACGTGGCGCTTGGTTCCGTCAAAGGCTTTCACGACCAGATCACTGGGCGTGCACAGCAGTCCACGGGTATCCAACTTCATCAGTGCCTTCTTCGGAAGCACGTTAAGCGAGGAACCCGTATCCACCAGGACATGTGACATAATCGTGCCTCTGCACTCTATTGAGACGTGCAAGGCGCTGTTGTGATCTCTTCCCTTAGGAGTCAGCTCCAGATCCGTAAATCCCAGCCCATTACCAGCATTGACATGGGCTACTACTTCCTCGAGTTGATTCACTGATATCTCCTGCGGCACGTATGCAGCATTCAATACCTTCAGCAATGCGTTGCGGTGCGCCTCGGAGCACAACAACAAGTTAAGAATCGAGATCTTTGACGGAGTCTGGTGAAGATGATCTACAATCTTGTAGTCACTTTTCTTGATTAGTCGCATGAACTCTTCAGCATCTTTAACCAGCAAGTCCTTCTCTGCCCCTGCAGGGACCTCTTCAACAGCTTTACCTTTACCCTTATCCACAGCGTCAGCTTGGACCACTTTCTCTGCTGCAACCTCTGCTGGTGCGAACACTCTACCGCTCCGAGTGATGCCACTGACTTCAGTAAGATTCTGCACAGTCGATCCACATGGCTCAAGCTCTACCTTCTGACCATTACAATAAACTTCGGCGCCATAATGCCATGGAACGGCATTGGTGCTCTCGAATGGGATTGGTCCGGCCCTGGTGATGGTAATAGTAGGCGGACGAGGCGCAGAAATAGTAATAGGGTGGAGAGGAATGGTAATGGTAGCAACTTCGTCTGCCTGCTTCAGCACAACTTCCCCTGATGTGCTCTCAACGCTCCGGCTGAACTGTAAAATACCCTCGGACATCAGACTTTGGATACCTTCGATCAGCTGCTCACACCCATCAGGAAGCGTAGCACAAGCCATACATAATTCTCCACATCCAGGAAAGAAGCCCTTCTTCAGCAACTTAGCCTTGACAAAACTCAACGGCGTCTTCAAATCTTTGACATCAGTCAGCAAGTCCGCACTCTCCTTGGTGATGACAGCATTCACCCCGCCCCCCTTATGATGAGGCATCGGATTCTTGGTGACGTTGGGCACGTTGTCAGAAAAATTGATAACCTTGGCGTCCACCAGGTCCTGGACTTTGTGCTTAAAAGCTTTACAATTCTCAATCGTATGGCCAGGTGCCCCAGTATGGAATTCACAAGTAGCACTGGCATCATATCCCGGGGGTGGCGCCCCTGTTAAGGGAGCCAGCGTCCTCTTTTGAACTAGCTGAAGCTGCAGCAAGGTTTGCAGAAGCTGCGCATATGACATAGGTGGAGTATCAAACTGACGGCTTGCCATAGGAGCCCGATTCTGATATCTTTTATACCCCTGATTATTCTGCTGCTGAGGTTGCTGCGGCTGCGGCTGCGGCGGAGCAGCTGGAATGTTTATGCTAGCAATCTGAGGCTGAGGGCCCTTGCCCTTTCTCCTAGCGTTAGTGACAGCACTGGCATCTCCCTCTCGACGCTTGCCAGTATAGGGTTTCTTGCTACTTCCTCCAGTTGAGGATGATTCGCCCTGAATTTTTCCGATCTTTATACCGTTCTCAACATGCTCGCCCAAAGTGATAAGAGCCGAGAATGTTCCCGACATGCCACTGACCAGCTTTTCATAGTAGATTCCGGGAAGGGTAGCCACGAACATTTGTACCAACTCACGCTCAACCATCGGTGGTTGAACCCGGGCAGCCAATTCACGCCACCGCTGGGCGTACTCTTTGAAGCTTTCATTGTTTCGCTGTGAGAGATTCTGAAGCTGAACTCGGTTGGGAGCCAAGTCGCTATTATATTGATAGTGGAGAACAAACGCTTCTGCAAGCTCTTTCCAGGTGCGCACAGCAGCGGGCTCCAAGCCCATATACCATTCGAGTGATGGACCAGAAAGACTATCCTGAAAGAAGTGCATCAGCAACTTCTCATCGTCAGAATAAGCGGACATCTTTCTATAATAAGATCGGAGGTGGACCCGGGGGCAAGTGGTGCCCTTATACTTCTCGAAGGTAGGCACCTTGAACTTGTGGGGTACTTTAAAGTCAGCAATCAACCCGAGGTTGGACATGTCAACGCCCAATGTGTTCTGATTTTCTATGCTCCTCATCTTGTCTTCCAGCGCCTTGAACCTGAGTCGAGCCTCGGCATTCAACTCTGCCTCTATACCTCTCTGAGAGAATATATCATCCTGATGGTCCTCCAGCCACGGTTGAGGCACCACCAAATTTCCTGCACCAGCATTGCCGTTGACCGGTCCCACGTTAACATTGGCTCCCAAACTACCATTGACGGCGCCAGCCGCGTTGAGTCCGAGATTAGCCATCAGATTGCCGTTAGCGCTGCCGTTGCCCCCGGCAGCTGGAACAACGTTCTGTGGAGTATCCCCTTGAGGAGGAGTAGGCACGGCCCCTCCATGAAGTATGCCATTACTGTCAACCCTGGAGATCAGAGGTTGAACCAGAGTACGAAGCTGATCTTGACCATTCGCGACCACCTGCATTAGCTCCATAAAACGATCCATCCGCTCACGGAGCTCTTGAACGTCTGACTGTACCTAGTCCATGATTCTTGTCTGATTAGCGCGAGTTGAGTAGCGGTGGATGAGTCTTTGATCAATCCTGGAGATCGGAAGCAGCGCGGAACCTGAAAAACCTGTCAACAATAAAGGTTAGGAAAAACAACAAGATATACACTATGCAAATATGCTTCATGCAGATGCATGCGTGTGTCTGTGTGCGTGGGAGATTTTTCCCCGATCCTAGTGCCTTAGTGACGGTGCTGATAATAACAAGAGGAAGAAGAAATCCGAGCCCAATCATGGAAACATCAATCTCATATATATATGGAAAGGCCTGTCAAGGCTGTACACAGTATTAGCGAGTACAAATCAACAGCATGACCTCAGCCAACAAGTCTGGTGATGGTCAGCATACATCAAAGATCAAAAACGACGGGGATATAACTAGTCAAGTACGGCCACAGGCGCGATACTCTGCTAATAACTCCTTTGTCTCTGAATGATCTGGCGAAGTGAGCAACCCCTCGACGAGTAGTTCCCTCTGCCTGATAGTATGCTGAAGCCCCTGAACTGAACTCTCCCAAGCGCCTTCGCCAAAGCAATCTTCCAGCTTCCGCTTCTTAGACTCAAACATCAGCTTGTGCTCCCTCAGGCTAGCAATAGCTTTGTTGAGACGGGCTTCAGCGGAGTACCTGCGGGCGGTCTCTTCGTCAAACCTCCGTTCACTGTCCTTCACTTCAGTCTCTAGCTTGGAAATCTGCAGTATCAGCTTGTCTTCTCGCTCCTTCCTGGTGGCCATGGAAGTCTTCCAATGCTGGTCGAACTTGGATATTCTCCGGTATGCTTCCTCCAGATGCGTCTTCTTCGTAGCCAACACATCATTAGCAGCTCTGAAGTCTTGACCCAAGCGTTCCCGATCAGCAATCTGCTTTGCCAAGTCTGCACTCAGCTGGCTCACCGACTCTGCTTGCTTTTTGAGAGCATACACGGCTTCGTTCCTCTCACTTCGAAGCTGAGCTAACTCCTTTTCTAATTCTGCATTTGCCCTTTTCAATTCATCACGCTCGGCTAATACCTGGTTGTGCTGATGAATAGACACAGTGGTAGGCTCTTCGACTGGTGGAGGACTCTCTGGTCTGACATGAGGGAATGGCATCCCTATAGTGCTGGCTCTGGCTCTGATCCAATCTGAATAAGGTGGATAAGCTTGGTTTTCGCTCTTCCCCAACAAAGACTTTCCTCTCGTGCTGATATTGTTCCACGCATACTGAAGCTTGGACAACAACTCCCCCTCTAGAATACCCGTGAGGTACAGAGATTCCCGTACCTCTTCTTCCTTCGGTGGATTCCTCAAAGCATATGCAAACTGACGAACTAGCAATGATGGGTTGTAGTTGATGCAACCCTTCCTACCTATCAGAGGTACGTTAGGAAACCCACTACAACTGAAGATCATCTCGGTGCCTAACCTGCTTCTGTCAACGAACCAAACAATGTCTTCCGCAGACAAACTCATCAGACGCTCAGGCCACTCAGCTGTGGCTGCAGACAAGACAGAAGAACCCCTCTTGGGCAAATGACTATCAAACCACTTGTACAACAACGGTATGCAGCATGAAACATTCTTCCCTCTCCGGTTCTCATTCTTGTAATGCACTGAATGGTAAACGTCTCCGATCAGAGTAGGGACTGGATTCCCTGAGGCAAAGATATGGAATGCATCAAAGTCTACGAAATCAGGCATACTGGGAAATAGGATGATGCCATATATGCATAAAGCAAGGATGGCGCTGAAGGCGTCCCAACATTTGTCCTTAGCACACTGCTGAGCCTTAGCTATCAGAAACTGCAGAGAGAACCCTGGGACCTTGTTCCAACTCGTCACCACTAACTCAGAAGCGCTCAAATGGAGTGAGGAAGCCAAGCTAACCAGATCAGGCTCAGCATCCATGTGGACAAAAGGCATCTGCCTTTTGATAGGCACACCCAACATATCAGCATACTCTTCCAATGTCGGCGCGAGAACGAAGTCATGAAAAGTGAAACACCTCAAGGGAGGATCATAAAACTGCAGAAGAGCATGTAACCCGTTCAACTCAGACGCAGAAGGTTTGTAGACCAGACTAAGCAACTTGCCATAAGACGCCCTGAACCTATCCTTCACAGAATGCCCTGCCAGGGCTATCAAACCAGTCAGCTTCGACACATCGGGGGTCGGGAATTTGTACGCAACAGTCTTCCTGAGAGAAGCCATAACAACAGTAGGAGACGGGAAATCCTGGATCGGGGAAACGGTACCTGCAACACAGACACACGTTAATGGAATGCAGATGAATGCGTAAACTAATGCAAGATGCGGGTATGCAATAATGTATCCAAGTGGCCGCTGTGGAGATTCGGTATCAACAGTCACTGATGAGAAGGAAACCCCGGTGTAAAACCCCTGATCTGATCTGCTGAGAATAACCATCGGATGGGATCGAGATCAAAATTCTGCTCTGACAGGAGTAAGTGACTGATAATAAAGGCCCCGGGTGCCGGCTCAAGGAACATATGTTGATGAAGTCTTCAGACCCCAACTCAAAAGTCTGCTCTATCAAGAACAAATAACACAGCTGCTGATGAGATCTTCAGACCTCACTCAAAATCTGCCCTATCGAGAACAAATAACATCCGCCGATGAGGCCTTCAGACCTCACTCAAAATCTGCTCCATCCAGAACAAACCACTGATGATAACACCCTGATCGAAACCTGCTCTATCAAGAACAGACGAACACCCGGCGACAAGATCCTCTGATCAAAAACCTCTTGCTCTATCAAGAATAGGTCTGCAACTGAGAACCCGACATAACTGATTTACTGTCAAGAAAACCAGGTGGTCTGAAGGTCTAAGTTTCCTGCAACAAACCCAGTCCCACTCACAGGTATGAACCTAGACTGACTCAAGGTACGGCATCCTATGCGTTCATCAGCGTCACAGACTTTCAAAACTGATGATACGATTCCCAGAAGGAGTGGCATCATCAAGTCCTGAAGAGGCCTCACTTAGCTGAATCACAAATGATCGGTCCCCAGAGTCGACAATCCACCAAACCAGCAACCGTCTCAACCCAAAGGGTTGAAAGTGAAGCCAACCGGATGAACCTCGTCTGAGCGTGGATTTCATGAGACACTAGTGCCTGCAAAGCAAGCACGCGCCCACTAATTTCCACTCTAAGTCTATGGTGCACTCAAGCCTGGGTCTGGCTTCTCACTCAATCAGAACTCCCATCCCACAACAGCACAAATAATCATATTATACTGGAGATAAAATGCGGGTAATAAAGTGCGAGAAGTAAAAAATGCAGTAAATAAACGCAACCCAATCAAGCAAACATACAAACGATAGGATTGACTCGCAGGGAACCGTTGGAGTCCCCAGCAGAGTCCCCAGCTGTCGCTTGCGCGAAAATAAGGTGCCGGCACAACAGAAGAGTCGCCACCTTTCGTTATTTATCCCTCAGAGCGGGAAAGGAAACGATCGGAAAAACCTGACGAATAAGGGTAAGACAAGGTCATCGCAACCATTGTCTGGGTTCGGGAGTCGGTTACGCAAGGGGAAGGTATTAGCACCCCTCACGTTCGTCGTACTCGACGGGATCCTCGCTTGGTTGTTTACTTGGACGGGTTGGTTATAATCTATCTACCTATCAAGGCTGGCTGAAAAAGAAAAGAAAAATGACTCGGCAAAGCGTCGCACTTTATGCCTACGTATTCTCATCAGAGAATGAGAAATCAGAGTCAACGTAGTTCGGCCTACGAAGGATTATGGGGGAAAGGTTGAAGGTTGCTCGCTAGGATGTCGCATCCTATGCCTACGTACTTTCATCTGGTATGAAAGATCAGAGCAAACGTAGTTCGGGAAACTACGGGTTATCTCCTAAAAGAAGTGTTTTTTATTGTGTTTGCGATTTCAACCGCACTAGAGACTATGACCTGAGAGTGAATGCATCGCATGTCACCCAAAGGGTACCATACTAAACATCCAGACTGTGGAAAAGAACCTCTCCCACAATCCTTTCTCAGATAGCTTAAGGCTCGTAACGTACGAAAGAAATCATTCATGATTACTGTATCTTAAACTGCTTCGAGACGAGAAGAGAACAGGCCCAACTAGGAGGGAGACTATCAAGTCCTACTGTTATCATGCCATGGATTCATCCTATGGTTGAAGTTTGAACGGGGAACTCCTAGATGTTGTCATGCATAGGTTTCAACCTAAAAGTCTATCATCAAATCCTTATCAAAGGAAATGAGAGTCCTAAGGGATCATATCAATGATACACCACAACAGACAAAAGCATCAGCTTTAACAGTAAAATGCATGCAATGCAAGTGAGGGAGGAAATGTGTGTGGGGCTTCAGCCTCCACAAGCTCATCTCAACCTCAAGCCAGTCATGAAATAACAGTAATCATACTGAAAATAAACAACATGCTATCAAGCAAAAACAGTAAATTGTACTCACACAGATAAAAGAAATGAAAGGCTATCAAGCAAAATAAACACATGGGCAAGGGAGCTGGGCTCTACCGAATACCCGCAAGCAAAGCCAAGCAATAACAATACAATCAGATGCACTTGTGCTCTTAGACTGAACTTATTCTAAATGTGCTTAGTCTAATGCAACAGACAAATCAGACAAAACACACAATACATCAAAGAAAACAGAAGAAAGCCTCAACTCCTCCAGCAGCAACCCAGTCTTCAGACTTCAGAGATCACTTGCCTTCCAGGTATCAACCCTACAACATGAGTATCAACTCATCTTCTCCCTTTGAGCTTCAGCTCCTTTGATCAGCTCTACCTTCAGGCTTCACTATCTTCAGGGATCTTCAGGCATCAACTTGATCTTCACAAAGTCTTCAGACTTCCACAATCTTCAAGGAATCATCCTCTTCAAGGCCTCAGCTTCTATCTGCAGTGGCTCCAATGCTCCAGCAAACAAGATTCAGTCAACAAGATGAGGTGAGGATGTTACAGTGCTCACTGACTTCCAAAGGATGCCATTGAGGACTTAACATCAGAGGAAAGGCTCTCTCCAAGTTCTACCTTATGGGGCAAGGTCACTAATCCCTCCAAAGGAGAGAGGTGAATACCCTTAAGGGACTCTGTGTCATAGAGAAGAAAGGAGGTGAACAAGACACTCCTTGTTTATTGAACAAAGTATTCTATCTAGGGCTCTGCCTATGCCCCTATAAACCTATAAACAAAACAACAAAAGCTATACTAAACTCCTCTGCAAGGTCTTCAAAGCTTCCATGATGATCCACAAGGTCTTCAACTCAATCTTCAAAGCTCACACACTCAAAAGAGAAGGAAAGAAAACACAACAATACAACTTATGCCTTTAAGCAACACACATACTATCCATACATTCAAAAATCAATGAAAAATACTAAAACACCATGCAATATTTTAGTAAAATTCTAGGGGATTCTATACATACTTACCCTTAACCCATATATTCCCCATACACTAATTTGGCCTATAAACCCCAAAACAATTTGGTTCAAGTCTACCTACACAACCTAAAACCCTAATTAGAGCACCTAAATGTCTAACAATCAAACTACATCAAATTTTACTTCTAAAATCAAGGGATAAATCCTACATGAAACTAGGTTTCAATATCTAATCACACAAAAAAGAATGAATTAAAAAACCTAAGGGAAGGTCCTAAAACAATTCTTGCAAGATAAGGTACAAACTAAAAGAAATAAAATACCCTATTTAAAAGAAAATACCACCATTAATTCCATATTAAAAATAAAATTTCATTTTTATTTTTATATTTTTCTACACAAAATTATCTAATCATAGAAAAAAGAATGACCAAAAAATCATCATTTATCAATTTGTAATGAATTTTTAAAGTTCATAAAAAAATGTAAAACAATATAAAAATAAAAAATAAAGAAAATGAGGGAGGGGTGTGAATAGCAACACGCGCCAGTTCATTTCAATGGGCCAGAAATTGGGTGGGGTGCGAATAGGAAAGCTGGACGAGGCCCAACGCCCTTCACTAACTGAAACGCGGCGTTTTGGCCGTTTGAATCTCCCTCCAAATCTGAATGAATCTGAGCCGTTGGTTGGGATGAATTAGTCAATTATTCAAAGGAAATGGACGATGGTGATTACGTCTTCTCCAACGAGCCAAACTAGGGTTTCAGACCCAGCTCCCATGCAAGCAGCTTCTACTCCATGTATCTCCCTCAACTCTCAATCATTCCTCACGATCCAAACATCAAAATTCATCTACTCCTCTCCCTCTACACAACCACGGTGCTAGAATCTTCTAATTCTCCCTCAAGAAGAAGATACGAAGGCTGCAAGTCTTGTCCTCCATTCTTATGCTCTGGTTTGCATGGTTATGAAATGATCTCATATTAATCAGGATTATACCTCATGCTAAGGGGATCATGCTGAGCTAAAAACCTAAGAATATAGTGGCCTAGGGTGCGTGTTCTTGATCTCCAAAGTTTCATGCCAAAACTTCAACCTCCATGAATCATGCTCAAAGTCTCAAGATCTCATCATCTAACTTAGCCTATCCATTCTATGCCTAAATCATGGTATATCTACACATAATTAAGGTGAAAAGGAGAAAGAAAAGAACCTGTCAAGAATGAGAAGGAGGTGATGCTATGGCACGATTCAAGCCTTGTAACCTCTCCACAGTGATCTTCCAATGGTGCTTTACTTTCTGTATGCAAAATCCTTGAAGATGAGAGCTTGTAGTAGTGACTTTTCTCTTGAAATGCAGTTATGGTACACCTTGAAACCCTAGCTCGAATCTCCTTCTTCTCTCCTCAATTCTTCCACTTTCACCAACCTTTGAACTCTCTTCATGGCCCTCTTTAAATAACAAGTGATGGAAGAAGCTAGAATCACCTAGATCTTTCTAGAAAGTATTGAAAATATCCCCACATGAGAACTTGAAATATCATGATATCTTCTTTCATACCTTGCCAAAATCCCTTGAATATGTCTTTACATGAGATATTAAGTGTGTATGAAGGAAATCAGCCTTTACATTTGGCTTGTGTAAGGTTTTTCAACATTGCCTTATAATGCAAGTAATAGGTTTACAAAGAAAGTCCCTTTTTTAGGCCTCAAATGGAAAATCTATTTGAACCAAAGTTCTCAAAATAATGTTTCCAATCAAAATGATATATTGGATGACCTATTTTGGATTCCTAGATCCTCCAAACCAATTTTCAAATTCAACTTTTCAAACTTATATGCCATTTTTAGTTCATTTTTGACCAATCATGTAACTTCATGCTATGAGCTTTTCCAACAATTTGTGACCTTCTTTCTAGACTTAAAATCACATTTTGAACAACTTTCATGTTTTGAGTTTTTTCATTTGAGGCTTGGAAATAGGAGTTTTAGGCATTGGCTAAAATGACCTATAACTAACAAATGACCAAAATACCCCTGTCTTGTTCAAACCATAAGTTGAGTTCCACAAATCCTATCAAGGACTTCTACCACTCAAATTAAAGCTAAGAAGATGCCCTTAAACATTCATGTTGACCAAGAAATCATAGGAATCATCCTACTAGGGCAAAAGTTGTCTGCAAGTTGGGTGACTTTCAAGGACCCAGATTCACACACCTCAGCTGACCTGTAATTTGTCAAAACCATAACTTGAGCTCTGTAACTCCTATCAAGGACTTCCACCACTCAAATTAAAGCTAAGAACAATCTCTACAACATTCATGTTGTGGGGAAGATGAGATATCAATCACATCTAGAGCTAAAACTGCCTGGAAGATAGGGATCAAATTAGGGTTTTTTCACTGACAATCCTTGGAAACCCTGACTTGAAACTTCTCAAACTCTTCAATCATGATGAGTTGGTCTAGGAATCATCTTTATAACATCTCTATGCATCATTCCATGATCTCATGGCCCTTGGATTAGGTCTCAACCTTCTCCAAATCTTCAGCTGATTTAGGGTTGACCCAGTCAAAACTCTAATTCTACCATTCATGGTTGAATCCTCTGAATTCTTGCATAATGACTTCTCTGGGCTTCATGATGGCTATCAAGACATCTCATAGGCTTTCTCCAAACATCAAGTTCATTCTCAAAGTCTCAGAATCATCTGAGGGGCACCCACAACTCTCAAGCTATGAAGCACACAACCCTGGTTCCAATCCACTTCCTCTGAAGATCTCTTGAACTGTCTGATGAAGGTATCAACTTTCAAACACTCAGTGAATAAATAATTGTTGGTCAAATTTTGGGGTGCAACAGTTAGCAGATGTTTTTACTGACCGAGTGTCGAGCCGACTTAGTGTCATTACCTACGTGTTAGAAGATTATTTTTTTCCGATTGCGTGTCGATGCTTTCTAATTGGTGGTGGGTTAGCTCACTTTCCTACAACTACCAGATACATTTCTCCAGTGATTCTAATTCCACTTTGGTGGACTATTCTACAGTTTGCTATTTTGCGGTTGGCAAATTTATGGGTCTTTATGTATTCAACCACCTTTTAACTTGAATGTTTGAATGTCGTTCGCTTTTCATCCCTTCAGGTCCAAGTCGTTTGAATAGGGGCAGCTGTTGTACCCTAAAATTTGACCAACCTTTTCTTTCTAACTTGGCTTATGTTTCATTTCATTTTAGCATTTGCATTTGCATAGCATTGGTTCAAGAGGTGTGCTATTTTCCATTCAAGAAGAGAGCTTCATGTTCAAGCTCAAGAAAGGGTATCGTTTGTAAGTCATCAAGAGTTCATTGCCATCAGAGTTGGGTTTCAAAGCTCCTTGGGGGAGAGGTTTGTGTATAGGTGTCACCTCCTATCTGGAGGATCATCAGAGGATCATCAGAGGGTCATAAGGTTACCTATTTAGGTAAAGCATGGTTCAAAAGCTCAATGTGCATCTTCAGGGGTCTTCATGGAGCTTGTGTGGTCATTCAATTCATCTGCAAGAGCCTCAATCAAAGGATATGGTATTAGGGTTTCATTTGGTCAACCAAAAGTTAACTGTGGACTTGAGAGGACTCAAGATTTGGTTATAAGTCATACAACCCATGGGAAGTCATCTTGAAACATCTAGAATGTCATGTTGAGATCAAATCAAGGAGATTCAGGAGTTCAAGGAGTTACTAAATTAGGGTTTCAGTTGATTTCAGTGTAAAATCCCCTTTTTTGGTGCCTAACTTCAAGGACAATTTTTACTATGATGCAAGTCTAATCTCATTTTCAAGAAAACATGAGACTTGTTCATCATATTTCAAGATTTCTTTTGAGTACAATAACTCATCCATTGAGATTGTACATCTCAAGTTATGGTGTCAACAAGTTGGTATCATCAGATGAAATGAATTTTGGTCAACACAAAGTCAACTCACTTCCAAAGCACTTTTCACATGGAACTAAATTCTTTCTCACTTTCAAGTGAACATGAAACTTGTTCGTCATGGTCTTAGCTTTCCAAAAAGTCCTAGAACTCATCATTCTCATGTGTGGAACTCAAGTTATGGTCTCCATAAGGCAAGGGCATTTTCAGAAACCTCATTATAGGTCATTATTTTCAATGGTCATTTCCATGAACTTCAAGGCCTCTAATCCAATTTTTTCCAACATGAAACTTATCTCCAATGGCCTTAAAATTATTATAAACTTAAAATCCATGAGACTTTATGATTTATGGGATCATTTGAAGCATGATATGCTTGGAAAAGTGATTTTTGGACATGAGTTGGATACCTTCCATTACAAGTCATAAAATGGTTTGGTTTTTGAAACTTTGAAGACTTAACATCATCAAATATTGGTCATGATGCATTTTACCTCATTTGGACAAACATTGATCCATGTTTCATACCACTTTTTCACAATTCCATACCATAAAAGTCATGAATCAAAACTTGGTGCAACTTGATTTCCAACTCACCAATTTATTCCCATTCATTTCTACACACCTTAAATATGCACTTGCTGACCCCAAAATGAATGGAAGAACCATAACCTGTGTGTATGTGTAAAATGAAGTTTTTGGTCAATTTTTTAAATAACAGAAAATAACCATTATGGGCCGGCAAGGTTGTCAAAAATCCATCATATATAAGTTCAAAGTTTTCCCTAGTTGCTTAGAGAAGCTTGTTGCGTGAGAGAAGAGCTCATTCACTTCAAAACTTCACAAAACTTTCTTTCTTCGAATTGGTCATTTCCCTTGGTATTTCTTCAAGCCATTGCTTAAATCACCATCCCAGAAGCTCAAGGAAGAGGTTAGAGGCATTAAAGGGAAGCTTGCTTAAGGTTTCAAGGGTCAACAGAACCACTTCGTTTGGTAAATTTTCTTGTCTGTTTCTCTCATAATATGCATTGTTTGAGCTTGTTGGTGGTTCCTCTGAAGTCCTCTATGGTTAGAGGCAAGTGTTGGGTGTTTTTGAGCTTTGTTTGCATTGTTTTCAGTTTGTGCATCAAAAGAATCGTGGCTTGTTTTCACATGTTTTAAGAACCTTTTTTAAAAATGGGGGTTAGATTCTTGTTCCTTGTGAGAAGCCCTTTCGAATGGTACCAGAATATGGGGTTTTTATTGAGGTTTCACGTCTGGGCTCTGGAGGGCTGGCCGGAGAAGACGATTGGAGCCCTAGCTCCGGCGTCTGGTTCATTCTTCGGTGAGGCTGATGTGGTCAGGTTGGACTTGTTGACTGGTTTGGTGTCACGCATTTATTCGCTTGACTTTGCTTGCGTGGGCATTTGACCATAACTCAGATTAACGAAACACATATTTTCATTTAGTCTGGCTAAGTTTTGCATATGGGCCTTGTTCTTTTTCTAATTGCACCCCCACTTGCTTGGCCCATGCGCGCTTTTAACTAATTTCAGTTCAAACCCAGTTTGCTTAATACACCCATCTCCACTTGTTCTTTTTATTTTATTTTCTTTTATTTCCTTTTTGCATTTTAATGTTTTAAAGATAGTTTTATGCATCTAAAAAATACCCAAAAATAGTTTTCTGACATTTTGAGATGTTAATTATTTTTTCAAGATTTTTATTTTATTTTTCCATTTATTTTAATATTTTTAATGCAATTAATAATTGGATTGGTTTTTATGGTTCATACCTAGTTTTAAATTGATCATTTGAACTTCAATTGAATGACCCCTATGACCAATTCTTCTCCCTCACTTAGGTGATAGATTGAGGCAATTTTGAGGGTGAATTTGAGTTGTCAATGATCATTTTTCAATAGTTTTCAATTGCCTTTTTGTGACCCTCGACACATACTCGATAAAGTGGAACATCATGCCTTCTTGGACTTAGTTGATGGTGCTTTGAGTTGAATTTGATCTTGAGGTTTTTCATTCTGTTTGGTGGTTGTTTCATCTTGACTTGAGTATTTTATTTGGAATTTATTGGATTTGTCTTCTATTTTTAATGGTTGCTTCAAATTCAAGTCATCTTTTGCCATGCTTACACATGCTAGTCTTGACCTATGCTTTGGGATACGATCATGAGTGATCCCTAAAGCACCTTTTGAGCTTTGTTACATCTTTCTAACATACTTGAGGTGCTGTTTTACTTGTTAGAAGTCATTTGCATGTGTGACTTGTATCACAAGTTACCTTTAGATCATGCCTTTTTCACTTGTTTTAAGTGTTGAGATTGTGATTGAACTTTGGTTTTTCACTTGCTTGTGCTTGCCTCTTGTTTTGAATTTGAATTTGAGGCTTTCCTTTTATGATTCACTTCTTCCCTAGTTGGCTTGACACTTGTTCATGATGATTTGGTATTGATGTATACACTTTGAATTTGTCATGAACATTGGTGTTCCTTTTGCACTGTTTTGTTGCATTGTTTTTACTTGATCAAAGGTGAATGTTTGGTTGAGATAACCTTAATGTGGTTGCTGCCCTATCCTCTTTCTCCCATAATTTCTTTGATCATGCTTCTTTGCTTTTGTTTTATGCTTAGCATTCTTCTTTTGTGATGATTGATGGTATTTGGTTGTAGGAGTTTACTTCTCCCATCTCATCTCATCTCTTGTTGACTTGTTTAAGTTAACTTGTGCTTGTGTTTGAATCTCCTTTGTCTTTGAGTCTTATTTGCATTTCATAGTTGCATTTGTGTTTGCATTCCATGTGTGCATTTCATCTTGCATTGACTTGTTGAAGTCACTCATCTCTTTTCATCTGTGATTAAGTTGCTATGTGTTTACTTGTGCTCTTTTGCCATGATACCTTAGGATTCCTAGTCCCTATGTTTAAGATGGAAGTAGGAGAGACATAGGCTTTCAATCATTTGCATGATAACATTAGGTAGTCCCCTTTTCAATCCCAACTTCAGGATCACATTACATGCTAACATTAGGGTTGGTTAGTTCCTCTTAGAGTCTTGTGTCTTCTCTTCTCATCTCATAACTTCTTAAGACACTTAATAAAGGTTAATAATTGTTGTACATTACGAGCCTTAAGTACATGAGAAATGATAGGTGGGGGCCTCCTCTCACACTGTCTAGAGTGTTTAGCGTATGCCCATTGGGCGATATGCGACGCATTCGCTCTCAAGTCATAGTCTCTAGTGCAACATGAGTTACAAACTAACTCAATTCACTTCTCCTCATAAAAAACAGAAACAAAATCAAACTTTTTTATCCTTCGAGATTGTTTGCAAATCATTTTCAGAAAGAGTGTGTTAAGTTTTTGTTCTACCGCAAACAACCATCGTCCCTAACTGCTAGAACAGATATTTAACCCTATTCAGTAAAACACTTGAACCAACCAGTGGTCGTGTCATCCCGAACTACGTTTGCTCTAATTTCTCATACCAGATGAGGATACGTAGGCACAAGACAGTGATGTCTTAGCAAGCAACCTTCCCCCCACCACCCGTAATTTTTCGAACTACGTTGACTCTGACTTTCCCATTGCACATGGGAATACGTAGGCATAGGGCGGCGATGTCCTATCGAGTATGTTCTTTCTTTTTCACCCTGTTCTCTAGCCATTAAGTAGTTTTTACACCCATAGATTAGACAACAAGCATGGGTCCCATTGAGTAAAACAGACGTGAGGGGTGCTCATACCTTCCCCTGGCATAACTGACTCTCGAACCCTAGATTTGGTTGCGATGACCTTGTCTTTTCCCTTTTCGTCAGGTTTTCTTCGATCGTTTCTTTTCCCTCTCTTTGGAATAAATAACGTTTAGTGGCGACTCTTCTGTCTAGTTTGTCTACTTCCTCTTTTTCACAGTATGCGACACCAATGGCACGGGGACATGCACTTGGCGCCACCCAATGAGCTTAAGGTATGTTCTCCCCATGGCCATTCGCCTGGTGTGGCCTAGAAATCTTGGGACCATTTGTCGTAAAGTCTAACCAGAGTAAGTACTTGATAGTAGGCGTAGACTACTTCACCAAGTGGATAGAAGCTGATGCTTTGGGCAAAATAACGGCCCATAACATACTTCATTTCTACAAAAGGAACATCGTTGCCCGCTTTGGAATTCCTCAAGTAATCATCATAGATAATAGGACACAGTTCACAGACAAAAAGTTCCAGGAGTTCGTCGCTCAACTAGGCACTAAATAACACTTTGCGTTTGTCGAGAATCCTCAAACTAATGGGCAAACCAAAATAGCGAACAAAGTAATCTTACGGAGCCTAAAGCAAAGGCTGGATGAAACAAAGAGGCAGTGAGTTGAGGAGCTGCACAGCGTGCTCTGGGCCTACTGCACTACACCCCATTCTTCAACCGGGGAAACCCATTTTCGCCTAACATACGGGACAGAGGCGGTAATCCCCACTTTAGCTCACATGCCCTCCAGGCGGACTGAAGCACCTTTGGATGAAGAGACGAACAACGAGGCCCTGAGAGAAGAGCTCGATCTCGTCGAAGAGGTCCGATCAAGAGCATCCCTCAACGAGGCCTTACATAAGCAAAAAATCACAATCCGACATAACGCCTAGGTTATACGACGAGAGTTCCAAGTAGGCAGCCTCGTCCTAAGAAGGAATCACAAATATTCTCGTGAAGGAAAACTCGCTGCAAACTGGGAAGGACCCTACCGTGTTAGATCAAAAACAGAGAATGGGCCCTACTACATAGAATACCTCACCGGGGAAGAATTAGCTCGACCATGGAACGCCGAAAAGCTGAAACAATATTACAGCTAAGGCCCTCACCGTCGGCATATTTCGCCCAAGCGACGAGCACAAGCAAATACCATAGGCGCACACCCAGGTACAAGCGATACACCACCAACACGGATCTAAGCATGGTTTAATCAAAAAGAAACTTAACCCGTGCACGACAGCAGTTCCTCGACTGAGCTCGTCGTCGTCAAAGTACCATGAACAACAAAACCCCCAGATCGCGATGGGAAGTTCACGCCGCGAACTCAGGCCACAAACGCGATCTGAGCTCCGCTCCCCTGCTTGGAAACAACCCAGGCCTTTCGACCAGTTTCCCGCACTGTCGAATATAATTTGTCGAGCATACCTGAAACATAACAAATTACTAAGTTATCTCATACGACCAGCGTTGGACTGTGTATGACACTTAGAAAAAATTACACAAAGTATAAATAAACATACAAATACATATTAACATAAGGCGGCCACAAGGGCCGCAAGTGTGCATGTTACAATAAAACTGGGCCAAGCCCCACAAAATAAAATTACAGATAAACAAATGGCACACAACCCAATAGCATAAATCGGGGAAAAGCTCGTTGCTCCACCTGCAGGACTTCTTCTTAGGCCGCAGTTTCTTCTTGGGTCCCCTGCGATTGCCCTTCACCGAACATGAGGAACTCAGGGACGGTTATCTTGCCATCCTTAACAGAATAGAGGAACCTTGTGCCTTCGGTAGTCATCTCGACACCAGGGTTCACCAATTACAATTGATCCACGAGATTCTAAAAGGCCTCCTCGCCAATAGCCAGGAGATCATCATCGTCCTAAGTGATCCGGGAAACTAGCTCCGCCCGGGTCGAAAACTTCTTCATATCCTCGGTCTCATCTTCAGCAAGGGCATCAGCGGCCTTTAACTTCTCCACCAAGTCCTCAACAGCCTTCTTCTAGGTGGCCAGGGCATCCCTCTCCGCGAACATCTCCTCGCGACCCTTCCGTGCAACCTCTTCAAGCTCCCTCTCTTGTTTCTCCTGGAGTTTCTTAACCTTCTCCTCCAGGACCGTGTTGCACCCTAAAATTTGCCCACCGGTTTTACAACTTTGATTGGCTTTTGCTTCGTTTTCATTTGCATATCATTTTTCGCATTTTGCCCGTGTTATCAGTCGGATTGATTTTATCAGGATTTTAGCCGCTTGCTCGCGTTTCAGGCGATTCAAATTAATTCAAACGAGAAGTTCAATTTTTAAATCGAGGGAAGGTCGCTCTCCTCTTTCTAATTCAATCTGTGTTGATAATTTGGCGCATTTCTGTGTTCGCCCGTTTTTCCATGGCATTTTGCATATTTTATTCATATTTTTGTTTTATTCTCTTCTTATAGATTTTATTTTTTTTTATAATATAGATTTTATTATTTAGAAAATAGGTTTTGGAATTTAATTAAATAGTTTAAATAGAATTTTTAATATAATTTGTTTTTTAAATGGTTTAGGTTATTTTATTTTTAAATAGAAAACAGAAATAGATATTAGATTTTTTTATTAATTAGAGTTTATTATTTTTTCTTTAATAGTTTTAGAAATAGTATATTTTAGAATTAGTTTAAGTAGGTTTTAGTTTAAATTAATTATAGTTTTCAATTGTCATTAGATATCAGTATTAATTAGGATTTTAGTCATTGTTAGTTTTTAGTTTGTATTAATTAACGGTGCATCTGATTATTTAATTAGAGTCAAAATCATCATTTATCATTTAATTATCAGCAATTAGTCATTTAAGCCACGCCACGTGTCAGCTCCGGGTATATATATATGCTACTATTCATCCTCTTCTTCCTTCAGCAGCCAAGACTCTGAAAACCCTAGCAGCCTCCAAACCCTAATCCTTGAGAATCCTAACCCTAGCCTCCCTTCGGATACTGATCATCATCAAACTCATCTCCCTCATCACCTCGTTTCAATCATCACCATCACATTCAAACCCGACCTTCAAAAACAGAGATAATAACCAAATTCATCAAAGTCCAGAAACCACCGTGAATCAACTGAAACACTCCACAAGCCCAAATTCACCTCCAACTTGCTTCATCAAACAACTTCAACCTTCTCCATCAAACGCCTTCAAACAACTTAGAAATCTGTTCATCAAAGACCAAGAAATACAACCAACAACATTTCCAAACCGAACCCGAACTTATCATGTTCGGACTCCCCCAACCCGCTCCTGATTCTCCCAAATCCATCATTTCTCACCGTGAAAATCCCTTCAACCCATTGTTTTTTTTAACCCAGAAATCTCAAAACCTTCACTTCTTCAACAACTCACCATTATCACTTCAACTCTAAACCTCCATTTCTCCGCCATTTTCATGAATCCTGATATTCATTAACCCAGAAGGCTTCCGCGAAACCCATTTTCGCCACCCACCACTTTATTCTCCATCTTCTCCTTCAAAACCAGTTTCAGAAAACCCAGATTTTCAAACATCAAACCCGTCTCCCTCAACTCTTCCACACATCATCCTTTTTCATTAAAACTCCAACAGAACCACTATCCTTCGAACCGCCGCCATAAACCCTCCGTCTAACACCTAACAAGACTGGACACGAACCAAACCCATTCACCACAAATACCCATCACCAATTTCATAAACAACATACACAAACTGAACAGAAACAAGAACCAAACGAAACAGAGAGAGAAATTTCCAAAGCATAAACGGAGAAGGGGATTTAGTGTTGAGCACAGAGTTTGAGATTCGTTTAATATGGAGAAGGGGGCGACGAACTGTTTTGGACGAAGAAGAGGATACTTTGTCACTTTCTGCTGATTTTGTTTTTATTTTTCATTTGGCTTTTGATTTAGGCCTGGGCCCAACCGTGGATTTCCATGGACTATACTGCCCCCCGTTTTTCACATACACCCTCTTATGTTTTTTTCAACCTTCTCCATCGAACTGTGGCGACTCTTCTGTCATTGTCGGCCCCTCTTCGCAGCGATGCGACAGACCGCCACCGTAACTTGGGACTTCTTCAACTCAGACACGTGCTGAGAGCCGTTCTCGGTGTAAACCACCATCATCTCCGGGGTCCTCATCAAGGCGGAGGCATCCTGCACGAGCATGGCCCGCTTGTTGGGATATTCTATTTCCTCGAGCTTAAGAGACTTTTCCCGAGGAATGGACAGGGAGGACCCCTCGAAGTACTTCCTATTATGCAGATAACAAGGCAACTCGAACATGCTTTTTTCCCTCTCCCGACTGAGATCCACGATTTCATTCTAGCGTGCACGCTTGAGCCTCAAACTCACGGGCAGGGGAGATGTTTGGGTGGTTGGCGGGGTAGACGAGGAAGTCCCCGATCCTGTCTAGGGAGAAGTCGTTCGCTGAATGAGACGGATTTTTCCTATGGCCACGCCGCCCTTCATCTTTCCATGGGCATTCTTCACCATCTGCTCCTGCGCAGAAGACATATTACCTACAAAAACAACAAGCACATCAGCGCACGAAAAGAGAAGCATTTCGAATAAAATAAGAAGAAATGGGAAGCTACCCAAGAGTTTAAAAGCTTCCTCGCAAGTGCTACACTCGAGGAGGTCTTTCGTGTTGATATACCGGGCCTCCACCTGTGGCCCCCATATTCTTCATAGAGAATCTTCCTAGCACGAGTCACACACTGAGTGGAGAAAAAACTATCCACGAAGGCCACCAGCTTAGCATAGCTGGCCCGATCATCATCCCCAAGCTGGTGAGAAGTAACAATATACTCATCAGTTGAGTGGGTAAAATGAGCCCCACTCCACCAGAAGGGAAACAAGAACAGTCTCCAGGCAACTATCTTCTTGTCCTTGTCTATTAGATCCTCCATATTCTCATCTGTAGAGACCTCCCAGAAGAAGGTCGAGTCGGTAGCTGTCTCCGGCACATGATCGATCATGTAGAACCTCTCCTCGAAGGTCCGAATAGACTCAGAGAAGGGTTTGAATAATTTTCTCCCCTGTTTCAGAGGAATCCAACCAAAATTCCTCCCCAACACCTGTTGTTGGAGGTGGAAAATGATAAAGAAAAGAGGAAGAGTGGCCCCAATCTGAAAATACTCGCACACAAATTCGTATGCCTGCATGAAGGCAATAGAATTCAGATGCAGTTGGAAGGGCGTCAAAGGAAAGTGTACAAAGACTGCCCATTGGAAGTCTGTGAAGGGTAGCCTCAGCCCTATTTCTTTAAAGACGTACTCGTACATGGGAAACCTTTCCATGTACGATGAGCATATACGACCATCCTTTGCAGGGAAGTGGACCCTCCACTCTCCCTCTGCCCCCACTGTGGTGAACACATCCCCGGTATATGAAGCAAGAAGGAGGCATGCTCCATCGATTCGGCCATAATCCACTCATCGGCAGAGGTCCTCGTAGAAGACACCCCTCCAGCCTCAGGGGGCATGGAGTCACCATCTGTTTCTGTGTCCCCCGAGGAGCTATCTAACAAATATCTGCGATGTTCTTCTTCTTCAACCCTGCGTGAAATTTTCTTCACCTGAAAAGCAGGGGATAAAAGTGAATTTGATGACAAAATCAAATCCACCCTTCCACTTCTAGTCAAGTGAAAGGGCGCGCAAAGGGCCAAGGACAACGTCCTCGACCTAAGCATACTCAAATGGCCCAGCTAACAGACGAAGAAGTGCATGGGAGTTCTCCTTTGCACATCCGGGGAAAAGTCCCCCGCACACAAATCCTAGAAATCTCATAAGCACAGCGGAATCCATGGTTCCCTCCGGCAGCGAACACCATCGTGTCGCTACTACACCGGGATCAACTAAAGGCTTAAAAATCCCTAAGTCTTTCATTCCTAACGGTCACTACGACGTCGACAGCAAAAAATATGGCCAAACCATCATCTGCCACCAACAACCACCACTAAACACCCTAAAACTACTTCGTATCAACCCTAATCACATGCATTCTAAAGTACAGAAACCAGAAAAAACAGATAACAAGTAAGGAATCAACATACTTACTTGGTCGTGGAAGAAGCTTCTGGGTTTGAGTAGCTCTGGCCGGACCTGGTACGGTGGTCGGAGCGAAACTTGACGGTAGAGGACGGTTGGGAACGATGAACAGAAAGAAAAAAAGAGAGAGAAGTGAAAGTTAAAATGAGCAGATTCTCTCACTATTTATAGGAAAAATCCAGGAACGAGCACACGCGAGTAGGGCATCATCATGACCCTAGCCTAACCATCATCACGCACTTAATGCAGCACACGACTCAAGGCACACGTGGTGATCCCACTCTTCAGATCCCATTAACTGTTGGTCTCCCCGGACCTCAAGCTCCCCGACAGGCAATGTTTCAAATGCATGGACACAAATTCCTTCGGGGACAAGGTAGCTTACGATGACTTTACCTGGGAAGTGGACTGTGTAACACCCAATTTTTTTTGGAATATTTATTTAATTTATTTAAATATGAATATTCGTATTTTTGGTGATTTCCGGTGGTTGGGGTGAATATTGAGAATTATGGATTTTGAGTTATTTATTTAAATAATAGTATATAATATGAATATATTGGTATTAATATTAATTTAAATAAATATAACTGAATTGAGGGCAAAGTGGACTTTTTAGGAGGAGTTAGTGAGGGTGAAATTGGAAAGCCCATTTTAAGGCCCAAAGTTAGGTTTAACAAAAAGGAATTTTGAGAGAATTATGATTCATTCTTGTTATACTATGAAAAGAGAAGAAATAGAGGCCAGAGCTCTGAGGGAAGAGGATAAAGGCAAGGTTTTGTGAGGTTTCCAAGAACTCAAAGGAGAAAGGTTTGGAATTGGAAAATTAAGGTATGGGGAGTATTACCTTCATTGTTTTCAATATATGATTCAATGTATATAAAGCCGATTTAAAGATTTATAAGGTTTTTGAGTTTGAGGAAATTAGGCCTTCGTGGCCAAATCTGTTTTTGAGGTTGTTTAAGTATGGGGAGTATTATCTTTATTATTTTCCATATATGATCCAATGTATTTAAAGCCGATTTAAGGATTTAAGAGGTTTTTGAGTTTGAGGAAATTAGGCCTTCATGGCCAAATCTGTTTTTGAGGTTGCTTAAGTATGGGGAATATTGCCTTCATTGTTTTCAATATATGATTCAATGTATTTAAAGTCGATTTAAGGGTTTAGGGATTTTGAGTATTGAATTGTTGTTGCCTTTCTGGTGAATTTAATGAGTTTGAGGGATTTCAACTGATGGTCTGATAGGTTTGAGGCTGATTTGAGAGTAAGGGAAATTAGGCCTTCGTGGCCAAAAATCTGTTTTTGAAGTTTTAACCATATAGGGTAATTGATTATGAGAACTCTAATGAATGTGAGAAAATTGTAAGGATTTTATGAGAGTTGGAGGCGTAAATATAATACGAGACTGGCCTAATAAGTCGTAGATTTGGTGCCTTTATCACCGTAATACCTTAGGAATAATTTAGGGATGTTTTTGGGGCATTGGGGAAGGAAATCATAGGGACTTTTGGGCTGGTTTTGGTGCTGGTGCCTAATAGCGTTATGCTGTAATCACGAGTTCGCACATCGAATGATCCTTCGCATGGCGAACACTTGCCCTAGACTCGTACGGCGAACTGTCCAGTAAACATAGCAGAGTTTCTCGAATTGTGTTCTTGTGCAGTGTTATTTTGATGCTTTGATGTTGTGATTTTCTTGATGAATTACCAGGAGTATGACTGTGATTCCTATGTGATTAATACATGATTGTATGATGATTCCTATGAGTAATAATGATAAGTTATGATGTTGATTCCATGAGTTTTGATGATTATATGATGACATGATTATGATGATGATTTTGATGAATGATGATGCACCTAATGAGTTTATTATGAGGATGATATTGATGTGTGCATCATGCATTCATATGCATTCCAGACTTCGGTCTAGTGTTTGATTCTTGTGGCTTCATTCCCATTATGCATATGTGAAGTATTTTGTTATGTTCTGGTTCTTGTGTAGAATCTATCCTATTGATAGGGATCTATGGAGGATTGATGGCCCAGTATCCATCGAATTTTGATGAATTTGTACCACATGCATGAGTCTTGTTGCATTTGCATTTATATGACAATTTGGTGTAATTTATAATATTATGGCTTTTGATGTTTTCTTAATGATTATGATGATGTTGAATATGAAAATGATGCTATTTTATATATTGATTATTATGAATGGTTTTACTCACCCTGCCTGTTTGAATGTTACCTCCACGTGGGTAACGTGCAGATGACCAGGTTTGGTCGTGGATGTCGTCGAGGACTTTTTGGATTTTTTTGACATTTTGGTTGGCTTAGAGGGTCTTGCTCTGATAGTGTAACATCGGGTTGGGGTCTTTGAGTTAAACCATGTTTTATTGATTTTTGTTATTTTGATTATGTTGTTGTGCAAGGAAAACTTTGGATTTGCCTTTTTGAGTTCTGCTGCCATTTGAGATGTTTTTGAGTAATTTTGAAAAAACCTGTTGTTTACGGAGCATTGACTTTGATTTGAATTATTTAGAAATGTACGCCTTTTGAGGTGATTTTTATTATGTTTAAAATATTATTCTGATAAATGTAAATGATTTGCCATTATATTTTTGGGGTAGAAACGGGTGTTACATTAGTGGTATCAGAGCAGGTCAATCCGTCCGGCCAAGTTGTCTAATGTTATTTGTTCCCTAGTACACGACATGTGTGTGAAAACACTGTCGGTACACGTTTGTTTTCTAACCTTTGTCTACAGAAGCGGGAATGAAACAAGTGGGGGAGAAGCTTGTGCTTCTCCAGGATGCTTCAAGTGTGGAGTGGTGGCTCAGTGTGTCAATGAACGCTCTTATGGTTTGGTAAAGATGGTTTATGCCCCATCATGATTTTTGGCTGTCTACTAACAAATTGAGGAACTGATCACCCTTAATCTCTTGTTGATAGTAGACGGAGTCATGTTGGATGGGATAGACATGTCTTGCAAGCTTAGATGGCATGTGCAGTAAATTGTTTTGAGTTAAGCTAAGTGGTTACATATTGTTTTGGTGAGTCGGTACAGTACGGTGCTGAGATGTTTATTTTGATGGAAACTTTGAGTGTTAATAAAGTAGGGAAGTTGCTGGTGTGCCAAATATTTTTGATTATTTGGATGTTTTTCCTGATGAGATAAGTGATTTATCGCCGGAATGTGAAATGGAGTTTACGATCGACCTAGTTCCTGGAACTAGTTTGGTAGCGATGACTCCATATCGTATGTCCATGCCAGAATCGAAGAAGTTGAAGAATTAACTTGAAGATCTGCTTGAGGAGAGGTTCTTTTGTCTGAGTGTGTCATCGTGGGGTGCACCAATTTTGTTAGTTAAGAAGAAAGAAGGTTTCGTGAGGCTTTGTGTAGATTATAGACAACTGAATAAGGTGACTATCAAGAATAAGTGTCCACTTCCAAGAATTGTTGATTTGATGGATCAGTTGGTTGTTCCAAGTGTCTTCAGTAAGATAGATTTGAGATCTGGGTATCATCAGATTGGTGTGAAGGCTGGAGATATTTAGAAGATTGCTTTTAAAAAAGGTATGGACATTATGAGTATTTCGTGATGCCATTTGGTGTGACTAATGCACCATGTGTATTTATGGAGTATATGAACATGATTTTCCATCCTTATTTGGACAACTTTGTGGTTGTGTTCATTGATGATATTTTGATATATTTGAAGAGTAAAGAGGATTATATTGAGCATCTGAAAATTGTGTTATCAGCATTGAAAGAGAAGCAATTGTATGCAAAACTATCAAAGTGTGAGTTTTGGTTGAAGGAAGTAGGTTTCCTTGGTCATGTGATCTCGAGTAGAGTTATTGCGGTTGATCTGTTGAAGGTTGAAGTTGTATCGTAATGGGAAGCTCCAAAATATGTTTTTGAGATTAGAAGTTTTCTTGGGTTGGCAGATTATTATCAAAAATTCATTGAAGGATTTTCCAAGTTATCTTTGTCGTTGACGCAGTGGACTAGGAAGGTTCAAGCTTTTGTTTTGGATGCAAAGTGTGAAGAAAGTTTCAAGAGCTTTTGAGAAGGCTAATAGCAGCTCATGTTTTGATTTTGCCGAATCCGGCAGAACAATTGTTGTATATTGTGATGCTTCGTTAATGGGATTGGAAGGTGTGTTAATGCAATATCAACAAGTTTTAGCTTATGCTTTAAGGCAACTTAAAGTGCATGAGAAGAATTATCTAACGCAGGATTTAGAGTTGGTTGTTGATGTGTTTGTGTCGAAGCTTTGTAGGCATTATTTGTTTGGTTCGAGATTTGAGATGTTTAGTGATCATAAGAGTTTAAAGTATTTCTTTGATCAGAAAGAATTGAGTTTGAGGAAAAGGAGATGATTGGGACTTTTGAAGGATTATGGTTTTGGTTTGAATTACCATTCGGATAAAGCAAGCATGGTAACTATGCATTAAGTAGGAAATTTTCACATATACCGATGATGATGGTAAAAGAGTTAGAATTGATTGAGCAATTTCGTGATATGAGTTTGGTTTGTGAAGAGAATTTTTATAGAGTTAAGATTGGTATGTTGAAGCTTACTAGTGGTACTCTTGATGAGATTCGAGAAGGTCAGAAATCTGATTTGAGTTGGTAGATCAGTTGAATTTGATGAATCAAAGTTGAAGAGCTGATTTTTGGATTAACGAAAATGGTATCATGAGATGTCATGATAGAGTTTGTGTTCTAGATATTGTTGAGTTAAAAAAGAGTATTCTCGAGGAAGGACATCGAAGTAGATTGAGTATCCATCCCGGTGCTACAAAGAGGTACTAGGATTTGAGGAAATTATTTTGGTGGCCAGAGATGAAGAAAGAAGTGGCTGAGTTTGTGTATGCTTGTTAGACTTGATAGACGTTGAAGATTGAACATCAAAGATTGTTGGGTATGATGCAACTGTTGAATATTCCAGAATGGAAATGGAATAGTATTTCCATGGATTTTGTGTCGGGTTTGCCGAAGACTGTGAGGGGGAATGATTCTAATTGGGTGATTGTGGATAGATTGACTAAATCAGCTTATTTCTTACCAATGAGGATTAATCGTTCTATGCTGAAGCTAGCTGAGATGTATATTGAGGAAATTGTGAAGTTGTATGGGATATCGTTGTGTCAGATGGAGATCCGAGATTCTGGAAGAGTTTGCAAGACGTTTTGGGTACCATGTTGAGATTGAGTTATGCCTATCATCCGCAGACGGATGGAGAGACAGAGAGAACTATCCAGTCTTTAGAGGATTTGCTGAGAGCTTGTGTGTTGGATCAAGGTGGATCGTGGGAAAGTCATTTGTCGTTGACTGAGTTTACCTACAACAACAGTTACCATTCTAGTATTGGAATGGCACCGTATGAGGCATTGTATGGTAGGAGTTGTAGGACTCCTTTGTGTTGGTATGAGTCAGGCGAGAGTGTTATGCTCGAACCTGAGATTGTGCAAGAGACGACTGAAAAGATCAAGTGGATCTAAGAAAATATGAAAGTTTCGCAGAGTCGTCAGAAGAGTTACCATGACAAAAGGAGGAAAGCACTTGAGTTTCAAGAGGGAGATCACGTGTTTTTGAGAGTTATGCCGGTAACTGGTGTTGGCCGAGCTTTGAAGTCTCGAAAGCTCACACCACGTTTTGTTGGTCCGCATCAGATTTTGCAAAGGGTGGGAGAAGTAGCATATCAGATTGCTTTACCTCCGTCGCTTGCAAATTTGCATGACGTGTTTCATGTGTCTCAGTCGAGGAAGTATATTCCAGATCCGTCACATGAAATTCAGGTGGATGATGTACAAGTGAGAGATAATTTGACTGTTGAGGCATTGCAAGTACGAATTGTAAACGAGAAGTGAAGAAACTGCGAGGTAAAGAGATTTCCTTGGTAAAGGTAGTTTTGGGAGGACCAGCTGGAGAAAGTTGGGCTTGGGAGCGTGAGGATCAGATGAGGGAGTCGTATCATACTCTGTTTCCTTGAGGTAATTTTCGAGGGCAAAAATTCTTTTAAGTTGGGGAGAGTTGCAACACCCCAAATTTATTGGAATGTTTATTTAATTTATTTAAATATGAATATTCGTATTTTTGGTGATTTCCGGTGGTTGGTGTGAATATCGAGAATTATAGATTTTGAGTTATTTATTTAAATAATAGTATATAATATGAATATATTGGTATTATTATTAATTTAAATAAATATAAGTGAATTGAGGATAAAGTGGACTTTTGAGGAGGAGTTAGTGAGGGTGAAATTGGAAAGCCCATTTTAAGGCCCAAAGTTAGGTTTAACAAAAAGGAATTTTGAGGGAATTAGGATTCATTCTTGTTAGACCATAAAAAGAGAAGAAATAGAGGCCAGAGCTCTGAGGGAAGAGGATAAAGGCAAGGTTTCGTGAGGTTTCCAAGAACTCAAAGGAGAAAGGTTTGGAATCGGAAAATTAAGGTATGGGGAGTATTACCTTCATTGTTTTCAATATATGATTCAATGTATTTAAAGCCGATTTAAAGATTTATGAGGTTTTTGAGTTTGAGGAAATTAGGCCTTCGTGACCAAATCTGTTTTTGAGGATGTTTAAGTATGGGGAGTATTATCTTTATTGTTTTCCATATATGATTCAATGTATTTACAGCTTATTTAAGGATTTAGGAGGTTTTTGAGTTTGAGGAAATTAGGCCTTCATGGCCAAATCTATTTTTGAGGTTGTTTAAGTATGGGGAGTATTGCCTTCATTGTTTTCAATATATGATTCAATATATTTAAAGCCGATTTAAGGTTTTAGGGATTTTGAGTATTGAATTGTTGTTGCCTTTCTGGTGAGTTTAATGAGTTTGAGGGATTTGAACTGATGGTCTGATAGGTTTGAGGTTGATTTGGGAGTAAGGGAAATTAGGGCTTCGTGGCCAAAAATCTGTTGTTGAGGTTTAAACGGTATAGGGTAATTGATTATGAAAACTCTAATGAATGTGAGAAAATTGTAAGGATTTTATGAGAATTGGAGGCGTAAATATGATACGAGATTGGCCTAATAAGTCGTAGATTTTGTGTCTTTATAGTCGTAATACCTTAGGAATGATTTAGGGATGTTTTTGAGGCATTGGGGAAGGAAATCATAGGGACTTTTAGGCTGATTTTGGTGCTGGTGCCTAACAGCATTTTGCTGTAATCGCGAGTTCGCAACGCGAATGATCCTTCGCACGACAAACACTCGCCCCAGACTCGCATGACAAACTGTCCAGCGAATGTAACAGAGTTTCTCGAATTGTGTTCTTGTGCAGTGCTATTTTGATGCTTTGATGTTGTGATTTTCTTGATGAATTACCAGGAGTATGACTGTGATCCCTATGTGATTAATACATGATTGTATGATGATTCCTATGAGTAATAATGATAAGTTATGTTGTTGATTCAATGAGTTTTGCTGATTATATGATGACATGATTATGATGATGATTTTGATGAATGATGATGCACCTAATGAGTTTATTATGAGGATGATATTGACATGTGCATCATGCATTCATATGCATTTCGGACTTCAGTCTAGTGTTTGATTCTTGTGGCTTCAATCCTGTTGTGCGAATGTGAAGTATTTTGTTGTGCTCGGGTTCTTGTGTAGAATCGATCCTATTGATGGGGATATATGGAGGGTGGATGGCCCAGTGTCCATCGACTTTTGATGAATTGGTACCATATGCATGAGTCTTGTTGCATTTGCATTTATGTGACAATTTGGTGTAATTTATGATATTATCGCTTTTGATGTTTCCTTGATGATTGTGATGATGTTGAATATGAAAATGATGCTATTTTATATATTGATTCCTATATTGATTATTATGAATGGTTTTACTCACCCTGCCTGTTTAAATGTTACCTCCACGTGGGTAACGTACAGATGACTAGGTTTAGTTGTGGATGTTGTCGAGGTCTTTTTCGAGTTTTTTACATTTTGGTTGACTTAGAGGGTCTTGCTCTGATAGTGTAACATCAGGTTGAGGTCTTTGAGTTAAACCATGTTTTATTGATTTTTGTTATTTTGATTATATTGCTGTGCAAGGAGAACTTTGGATTTTTCTTTTTGAGTTCCGCTGCCATTTGAGAAATTTTTGAGTAATTTTGGGAAAACCCGTTATTTACGGAGCATTGACTTTGATTTGAATTATTGAGAAATGTACGCCCTTTGAGGTGATTTTTATTATGTTTAAAATATTACTCTGATAAATGTGAATGATTTGCCATTATATTTTTGGGGTAGAAAAGGGTGTTACAGACTGTCCCTAAGTCATCACTACCATGCTCGGTAGTAACAACTTGGGGGGCTACTATTTCGAACTGGTCCAATGGCTAGGCATGGCCCAATCCACTTCTGCTTCCAAAATGGCCCAATCCACTTCTGCTCCAAGAACGACCCAATTGTCTAAGTCCAACCACTTTGGGGGAGAATTTACCTTTCTGCCCCCTCCAACAAGGGAGGCTGACCAATTTACCCTTGGTCACAATACTTCTCCTCGTCAGTCTCTGCCCGTCATGTACGGTTCCACCATCCAGAAACAACCAAGACGCATGTGCCAGTTACTACGCCCCTTCCCGTAGAAACGACTAGTTATGGGCACGCCTCCCCGTTACAATGACTAGTTCTGGATGTTACCTATTCTTCGAGAAACGGTTATCTTGCCCCCAAAAATAGGTACCAATGGCCAAGTGTTAGGGGCACTACAAAAACCCTCTCATTTGAGAGGGTCGGGTATCAAATATTCACCCTGATATACTCATATTCTGTATTTGCTCTCTCTATTGCCCGACTCTTACTTTAGCATCAGAGTGCCTTACAGGTACACTCCTCCTCCTCTTTCACACCCAACATCACATACGATTGTCTTTGGCCCACCTCAGATTCTGATCAACTAGTAAGATCATATTCTATTTTCTTTTTCTTTCATCCAAATTGTTTATTTATTATATTGTCTATTTATTGTTTGTTTATTGTGTCAACAAAGTCAAATCTTCATGGTTGGTTGATTGTTGTTTCTATTGCAATAATTAATATAATTCTTATGTTTGAATTTAAAAATTGAGTTGTGTATTTGATTTTGTTTATCTTCCACATTAGTTTTCTAATGCTTAGTAAAAATATGTATGGTTTTAAATATTATTTTTGTCTTTCTTTCTTAAAAATTCTCCTCTAATTACATAACGGGCTTTTAAATAGATTTACCGTTAATCTTTTGATGGTAATAATAGGAACTGAATTGATGATAAATTGTTAATTAGCAAAATCAAATTAATGGTGAGTAATTGAAATATAGAAAATTTATTGATAGAAAGTGATTAAATATATATACTAAGTGATGAATGCAGTAAAAGCGGAAAGTAAAGAGACACAACGATATATTCTGGTTCACCTCACAGTTTGAGAGTACTTCGGTCCCCTTTCGACACGAAAGAGATTTTTCAATATTGTTAGATCCTAAGACAAGACTTCTACCTAGTATTTCTATACAGACTCTAACCAATCAAACACCAAGAACAATCCTTTTGGATTTTTCACTAAGTCCAATGAGAACAATCCTCTCAAAATGGACCTCTTGCTTCCAACAATCCTGGACAGCAAGGTTACAACCTTACAAACTTATTTCCAACAATCCTGAAAAAATAAGATATAATCAAAGAGCAAATAAATCCTGATTTGAGTAAGTTGCAGCAGTCTTCAAATATCAATCTTGCGACTGATCTTCTTCTTGAGATATCAACTCTTATATATCAAATACAAGTGTTCAAAGATAGAGGAATGTAACTATGATGAAATAATGAAATTTGAAGTATAATAGTTTCACTCTTGAAAGTGAAGAATTTTTGAAACTTGTTAAAATTTGGAAATTGAGAGATAAAAATAAAATTTGAAGTTTTGCAAGAAGGTTAATTTCAAAGTTTGAGATTATGAGGTACATAAATGCCTCTAAACACCTTTTCAAAAGAGTGCAAATGACGAAGAGTTGTCATGGTTCAAGAAGAAATGAGAAAACAAAATTCTGCCAACAGATACACTTTTATGGCTCACTGCACCAGTGGTAATCGGTTACCACATGTGGGTAATCGGTTATCAGCCTCAACGTTTTAAAAAAATTGAAAGATAACACAGGATAATCGATTACTAGGAAATGGTAACCCGTTAATCTGAACCGAATTTGCAAAAACATTTTGAAACAGAGGCAAAAATGCATTGTAATGATTTAAAACATTTTCAATATGATATGCAAGAACAAGAGATGAAGCTGAACACTTGTACAAGCTATATAGAAGCTAAATATTGTACCTTTATTTCTGTAAAACTTTGTCTTCATTCTTTACCAAGTCTTGACATATGAATTTGAAATTCTTCAAACTTGATTTCTTTGAGATTCTTTTATCCATCCTTGTATGTTGTAGAGTGTGTCGTCATCAAAACCGTTTGAGAAACCATGTCTTCACACAGTTGACCCAAAAGTCCAAATCAAAATAAATTGAGGGTAAGGAAAATATACCCAATTTTAATTGATTATTTAACATTGAATTAATTCGCTTTCGATTTGGCGGAATTTTCAATTGAGTTTATACAATTTGGGCTTATTTAAAGTTGTAGCCCAACTACAAGAAAGTTTACTTTTAAAAAAAAATGTTTTAAAGTAAATTTTTGTCACTGGTAAAAAAATTTTATAAATATATTTTTATCTAAAAATCTTTAATATATTATAATACTTTAAGCCCCTATCTGAATATATCAAGACTATTCATAAATATATTATCAATCACAAGTCTAATGATTTTAACATTTAGTCATATATCAACATTATTAATAAACACAACACATCTAAAGTTATTAATTACAGTCATCTATAGTGAGTATTAAATAAGTTTAAAATCATTCATCCAACAAGTAATCTAATCAATAATTCTTCCAACAAGAATGGACAAATGTTGTGATTGTAGTACTTGAGATAAACATTTAGATAAGCAATTCTGCATTGTTGAATCTGCATAAGTGGAAAGTAATTAAAACCTTTCATAAAGGAGAACCAACACAAAGAAAATTTCAATAAAGGTTAGTAAACAATCAGACCAGCATTTTTATAATGCAAAACCCAGGGATTTGCGGAAAAACCTGCAGCTTGGAAAGAAAATCATCTAAGTAACTAAGTTCAACATGAACCTGTCGATTAAATTATTTTTCATGCTGGCAAAAAGTATAAGCATACCAATATACGAAGGCCAATATCAATACGGCAACCCATATTTATATCAATGGAATCTACTGAGCATTCATTTTCTGTTAGTTCAACTGTTTGAACCATAAAATTTGGATATGCACCACAGATTTGTACACCAAATAAATCTTCATGTGAATGGCATCTCAGCAATGCCCATTCTGGAGCTTGACCCTATAAAAAGAGAAAGAGGATGGGAGAAGGAAATTATCATGTTCCATTCTTGATAAATCATCAGTTCACAACTGCATGGAAATTAAATGAAACAGTATTTTAGTTTATTCTCGTACCTCTTTGAAAAATCAACAGTCTCATAGTAAGTCAGCCAAGCATTTAAAGATAAAATGCCAAATTCCAACAAACAAAACAGCTTAATCTGAAATGAATTTCAATAAATGATAACTATAATGAATATGAAATTAAAACTGATATGTAGCAATTAAACTATACCTACTATCATTGAAGAATCACAAGTATCAATGGCCACCAATTATCTTTGTTTTATAGTTGTGTCTGGTCACACAAAATTTGTTCTTTCAAAAAAGAATTTAAAAATATAGTAATATGTTATGTCAAGATGCACAAGTCATACATGACTCCAAAATATCAAAATGATTTCAAACTGTGAAAAAATCAATCAAAACCAAAATTAGTATATATAAAAATTAAGTATAGAAAAGTAGGAAAATGTATAAAACAGAGTTATTCTCTTACAAAACAGAAGCATCAACTTTCTCAATCACAACCTATCGGTTGTGCTTGAGTTGAATCTACAGCAGCACGTGCAATCGTCGCTCCAGCTTCAGCAATACCAGCCCCACTATTTGTAGTTATAAAGCATTGTTGAAATTCTATATTGCATTCAGAATTTTAAAAACAATAACAATGATATAATTGGTAGCAACCAACCAAAAATAAATAAATAAAGATAGAGTATGAGTTTTATTACCTGATACAGTTTCCTCAGTTATCCTAAACTCTTCTGGGTACTTGACGTCTTTGAAATATGTAAGAGAGAGCCTCAACTAGTTTTGAGTACATATCAACCCTTCAGCTAGGGTACTTGACGTCTTTGAAATATGTAAGAGAGAGCCTCAATTAGTTTTGAGTACATATCAACCCTTCAGCTACTGTTGGACTCAAAGAGCTCCTATAACATTCTAAAACTCTCCTCCGTGCTAAATGCACTTTCTGAATCTACGGTTTATACAAGGGTGGCTAAAATTTCTTTCACCATTACTGCTAGGATTGGGTAACGTGGTTTGTTTTGTTTCCACCAAGTTAGAATGGATAATTTGTCATTATCATTTGTACAAGGATCATTCAAGTACCTCTCAAGTTCATTTTGTTTATCAATGGTATCTTTATCCTTCAAATGTTGCTTAAAAGCATCATCCCTTAGAGAATGTGAAGAATTTCTAGGTTGAGCATCAACAACATGATAGTTATCTGATGGACCGACTGATTGTATGGTCACATTAGTTTGATCATGGGCAAATTTTTACCATGTTTACAATTTGAAAAAATTATCCTTGACATTTTTGGCCATTTTCATAGATTTTTCGGTCCCTTCCCCATAAACTTGATCAAAAGACCACTCAATTAATATATCTAAACTTATAATAAAGGTAAGAAATCAGTCCAAAATAGAGAAATTGATTGATGTTCTTTTCCCCTCCCTAATATTTGTCGTACTTACGCTTCATCGCATATCCTACTGAGGCTAATCAGAGTTCAAGTTCATAGATACTTCTTGAAGTTCACCAAAAACAGACGATAACTAAGGGAAAGCAGTGTGCAACGACACTTGTTGAGAGGAAGAAAAGACCTTGGGGCTTCATAGACAATTTTCAAAAATTTCACAAAAGCTCTAACATTTTTCCAATTACTACCACAAGGAGGATTGGGACGTCCAAACTGTTGGACGATCACTACAAAAAAATTGGATCTTGCCACGTGAAATTCACTTCACAACTTGGAAAATCACTTCACAAACTGATATTAGCGACGTGACTATTCACGTGGCAGGAGGACGTGTGACAACTTTGTTGTCATGTGAAAATCACGTCACAACTTTGCCACGTGATTTTCACGTCGCAACAAATAAAACATAGTTTCAGTCACAGCAGGTGTAGCAGACAAAGTGGCAAACGTGTGTAAGAAAGTTGTGACGTGATTTTCGCTTCACAACTTGCGACGTGATTTTCACTTCACAACTTGCGACGTGAATATCATGTGGCTAAGTGTTTTTTTTTTAATTTTTTTAAATTGATTAATTTTTTGGTAGGTTTAAAAATAATTTATATTTTTATTTAAATTTAAAATTATAATTATAATTTGTGCACTCAATTTAATAAATACAAATTATTTTTAAATTAATTTGAATAATAATTTAAATTGGAAAGATAATAGATATAAATAACAAAAATTAATAAATATAAATAAATATCAAAATTAAGAATAAATTTTTTTAAATAAAAAATGTATAATATACTAAAATGTAATTAATATTTTACAAAATTAAAAATGTAAAATTACAATAAATGATTCGGATCAATCTGGATCGGGAAAACTGTCAATGTCAAAATCATTGTTATCCTCGTCATCCAACTGTTGTTGACCACCCACTTCTTCATTTTCAACAACTGGATTACCGCCACCTTGCGATTGCATAAATTGGCGCATCATCGCCTCCATTTCAGCTTGCCTCTTATTCATTGCCTCTATCTGACGTTGTTGCTCCTCCATTTGGACTGCCGTTTCGCGTCTCGCTTCAGTTAGCGCCAGTTGTCTTACCGTTTCTAGCATCTCAGGGGTCAATTGTGGTGGATGTGACGATCCCTCACTATCTCTAACTCTTTGAAATAGATTTATGTCCCCCTTTCTCATACCACCGGCCAAAGCTCCAGCACCAAATAAACATTCATTCGGTCCCTTTCCGCCAGTTATTAAACCTGAAATGTAAAAAATCAACTCGTGGATTAAGCGGCTCGGAATCTCTTGGAGCATACTGAGGATTCTCTATAAAAACTGTGTGAGCAATACTTGGTAATCCTCCTACACATAAAATTAAAAAAAAATTAAATTGAATACAGCTAAATAATTTAAGTTAAATTAAATGATAAATTTTGCCACGTGATTTTCATGCCACAAGATCTCAGTTGACACGTGATAATCACTTCACAAAATTTTCATTAAATAAAAAAAATAAAATTAAGTGAAACGATTTACTTAGCACAACTTTTTTGGTGCGTTCGTCAACAAAGCCCCCTGATTTCTTTGTTCTAGTCTTTACAACTAGCTTAGTCATGAGTGGAGGTCTCCCCAATCTCTTTTCCTAAATAATAAAATTAACTTTAATTAAACAAATATACTAAATCATAATATAACTTAAAATAGAAGTAATAATTACCATGCGTCGAACATGTTCAGCAACACTTATACTTCCAACTGCATTAAGGCTACCCCTTTTTTCAGATGCTCTCATTTTCTTTGATTTTTCAGATCTTGTCTTAAATTTAGCATCTGAATCCCAAAAAATAAGAAGTTCATCAAAAACTTCTTTGTCTATCCAGTTGGGACAAATATTTTCAAGTTTCCAACGCTTTCTAGCACGTCGTAGCATGTCAGAAAGTCGAACTGCTGTTCTTCCAAAATAAATTTTTCTAACCTCTTTCTCATTCATTTTTTCCCACGTACACTTTTTCTACAATGTTGTAAGACATCCAAATAAAATAGTTAGACAATTATAATAAAAAAATAATAAAAAAAAATAAGTTAAAAAATAAATTACATAACCTAACAAACATAAATTAATTATACCTTAAATAAATTAAACCAAGCTTCTCTTTTGCCCCCTTAACTTCTCTAAATCTCTTCCAAGCTTTTTTATACTTTTGCTGAATAACATAACTTATGCACTGGGCAGCAGTCCGACTCGGCTCGAAACTAAACATAAATAATTTATATTAATATGAAATATAAGTTAATATAAAAAACGGAAATATATATACTTAAAAATTTAAAACTTACGAATTTCCGCTGGGCCAAATAAAATATCTTCCATTAATGATTTGAACCACCTTATCATTGGGAGCCTCCTCATCATCATCCTCAGCT